>CM076580.1:1306500121-1306816103 GCA_034641835.2 Pinus albicaulis
TCTTTTACAAGAGGAGGAAAGGATGAAGTGATTTAATTTGGGCTCCAATAGTCCATATTTGGCATTGGTAGCCAAGGGTAAACAACCATACAGAGGCAACCCATGTGACAAGAAAAAAGGAGACAAGTTTCAAGTAAAGAAAAAAGGTGTGGCACAATCTAAATTTCCAACTCATGATAAGAGAACTGATGATTTTTATTATTGTGGCAAACGTGGGCATCACTCTAAATATTTCTATAAAAGAAATTTAATGAGTTTAAACAAAGAAGCATAATGCATAATGGAAATTTTGTGGACAAAGGCACCTCAATCAATGATGGATTTAAAAATTTTATATTTTTTGTGTATGATGTTGCATTGCCCCCAGAAACTAATGATGTGAATGCTTGGTTCATTGATTTTAGTGGATCACTTCATATGGCTTGTAATACATATTGGTTTTATGAATGTTACGATAACGTTGGTGAATCATATTTTTATCTAGGAGATAAAAAATCACTTAAAGTTCAAGGTTATGGAGTAATAGGTGTGAATTTGCCGAATGGAAAAGAAGAATAGATCCATAATGCGATGTATGTTCCCGGTATAAAAAATAATTGAATTTTAGTTTCTACTATTGCTGACCAATATTTGAAGGTGAAATTTGTTAAATCACAGTGTGTTGTGAAAGAAATTGAAGATCACTACAAGGTTATAGTCACAGGTACCAGAGTTGGAGGGTTGTATAAGTTGGATGTAACCAAGACAGGACGTCAAGCATTGGGATTTATAGAAATGTCAAAAATAGAGTTATGGAATCAAAGGTATGGGCATATAAATCACAATTATTTAATGTACTTCAAAAGAACACAATGGCTGAAGGAGTTCATGTTATGAAGCATGATCATGTTGAATGTGAAGCATGTGTTAGGAAAGCAACATAGGGGGGAATTTCATATACTTAAAAATAAAAAAGAGAGGGAAATACTTGAATTAATTCATACTAATGTATGTGCACTTATGCAAACTAGATCTATCGACGGAGAATGGTATTTTAATATTTTTGTTGATGATATATATAGATATACATGGTTCTATTTCATAATAAATAAGAGTGTTGTTTTTTGTAGAAATTATACAAACAATATGTATACCAATGGATTCAATCTGATCATGCGACATGCTAAACAAGATACTGGATCTTTCTACAAATTCATTTTGGAAAATAAACATGATCACACAATCACACCAAGTAAAAGGTATAAGAAAATCAATCCACAACACAGATATTTTTCCTGGGAAAGCTTGCTACTCAAAACCCCTCTATCTCTATTGTATAATGAACTAAGGAATCATGAAACAATTACAATGCACTCTTCTCATAAGAGTCTTCCACACTCTGCCAAATGTCTCACACTGATATAGAAAAAATTGGTCCAACACTCAGCCAATTCTTAGCCTATCTTCATGCTCACGTAATCCCTAGGTAATTAATTCTTATTAATTAGGATAATTAGCCTTCCTTGACTGCACAATACATCATGGGCATCCTATGGTGTATATAATTTCACCCTGGAAATTTGCTATAAATATAACTGATAGATAACTTCCCTTTAACCTCTGTCTCAACTGGTTCTTCATCATAACTAACATGCATGCAGCTATTAATAGTAAATCATTAGTCACTTGATAGATCACTGCATGTGAATCAAATCTAATTTAATTCAGTTGACCTCTCGCTAGTGCAACAATCAATTACAACAAGTTAAACTCATTTTAACTCACTTGATTGAGTTAAATCATTTCTCATGCATTAAAATAATACACTAACTGCAACTTGGACTCTAAAAAATATAGAATCACTCTACATGCCTCACCAACCACCTTCAACTCGAATTTCATGAGCTAACTGAGTCTATCACACTCAGTTAACTATTACAAGTGATTATGAGATAAGATAAATTTAACACACATTTCTTCTAATTTAATTAAGAAATAATTAAATCAAAAGCCTCCATGGTAGCCATTTTTGGATTCCATTTTCTAGATGTTGTTTCTGGATGCCAATTTCACTATTTATTGTTGCAAATTTCAACACTCCCTCTCAACAAGAAAGGAATCAATTTGTCCTGATCTGGTACCTTTGGAATGTTCTGCATGCAACACTTCTAAAACTGAATAGCCTCCAAAAAATTGAATCAGTATAATGCATCTGTCATCTAAGTATTTTGCCTGTTGGATGCTACTGCACATGTCTACTGGACTCTCTGTGCTACTGACATCTGCATCCACACACTCTGCACTGCTGCCAACTCTAACCTGTGCTCCGGTATCCAACACCTGTCACTCTAATTTCTGTCTTCCTAAAATCTGACTGCATCAATCTAACCGATCCTTCCTGCTACTACTGTAATGTGGGCTCCCCGTAGCCAGGTTCGATCCATGAGACACAACATCTCAATGAATCTTGCCCAAATTTCTTCTTGGGATAGTTCTTCACATCGCCCCACCTCACACCTGGAGGTATAGCTGCATGTACTCCCTCTACCAACCTCGCTCAAAATTTCCCCCTCCTGGAGGTCTCTGCTTAACTAGACCCTTCCACTCAGTCTCCTCTTTGCTTCTCCAATTGTGGATTCTCCACAAACTTTTGAGACTGCTTCTCAGGATGTATGTTGAGAGATAATTGCTCCCACTCAACCACCAAGTCATTAACCACTGCTTTTCTCCTCAAATCCTTGCATGCATCCTCAACCTCTAGAGTATATAGGTTCTTGGCTCTAGAATCGATCTGCTTCACCTGTCCCCTGGCTATGTGTTTAAGGAAAACTTTTCCTTTTCTAAACATCACTTCATAACCACGGTCTTCCAATACCACTACGGTTACAAGATTATTCTTTAGGCCTGGAACATACAAAACATCTACTAGTCTGAGATGGGGGCTAGAATCCCTCTGAACGGTAATTGTACCTATGTCGGTAGCACTAGACCTCTCATCATCTCCAAACTTTATGCTCTGCTGGAGGTCCTTCTCCTCCAAGTCACTGAAGATATCTCTTTCCCCCATCATATGGAACGAGGCACCGCTGTCTAAATACCACATGAATCCCATTACACTATTGGCCATGCATGCAATGAGAGTAAAATCAAGCTCGAACTGTGAAGCCAATGCTTCACCTGCTGCAACTGCAAGCTCATTGTTGCTTGCCTTCTTCTGTGGAAAATTTGTAGCATAGTTCCCATGCTTGTGACAGTGAAAACATTTGATCTTGGACAATTATTTCTTCCCCACTTCGCCTTGGGATTTCTTTCCCTTGGACTTCTTGACCTTACCAACCAAGGCACAATCTTCCTCGTCATTATTCTTGGATGAGGATCCATCCCTGCTATTCCGCCTGAATTCTTCTTGTACCAAATCCAACCAAATTCACTCCCAATCTGGTAACTTATCCCTCCCATTGACAGAGCATTGATAACTATGCCAGCTCTTGGGAAGGCCTAGAAGTGGTAGGCTCACTAAGTCATCATCTGCTATGGTCACACAACCACTTCTAAGCTCATCTCAACATTGAGTGAACTTCGCCAAGTATGTTGGTACCGTCTCTCCCTCCTCCTTCTTGATTTTCCCGAGCTTGTTCTTCAATGCCAACTTCCTTTGGTCAATGTTTTTCTAAAATAGATCTATCAAGGCCTTCCACATTGCACATGGAGTTTCCTTGCCATGGAGACTCAAGAAAATGTGATGTCGAATTCCCTCTAATAAGATCCTCCTCACCCTTGCTACCTCCTTTTTCCAAGAATCAAGAAGAGCGGTGTCTGCTGCTGTGGGCTTGGGAATATCATTATAAATGAAATATTTAAACCCGTTGTCCTCCAAAACTGCCTCCTTTTTGTGTTTCCATGCTTATAACTTCCCTCAAGTGCATATTCCAATTTTAATCCACTGAAAGCCATCTTGATCCACTTGTCGCTCTAAAGAAAGTATCTACAAGTTTGATTACTTTTCACCACAAACTCAATTTCTTATCCACTATTGTGATTTCCTATGCTCTGATACAATGTATAAATTATACAAACAATATGTATAGCAATGGATTCAATCCAATCATGTGATATGCTAAAGCAAGATACTGAATCCTTCTACAAATTAATTTTGGAAAATAAACACGATCGCATAATCACACCAAGTAAATAAAGAAGCAAATCAATGCAAAACGCAAATATTTTTCCTGGGGAAATATTTCTTCTCAAAACCCATATATCTCTATTGTATAATGAACCAAGAAATCATGAAATAATTAAAATGCACTATTCTCACAAGAGTCTGTTGCACTCTACCAACTGTCTCACACTGATCCAGACAAAATTGGTCCAACACTTAGCCAATTCTCTGCTTGTCTTCATCCCACCTTGCTCACACAATCCCTAGGAAATTGATCCTTATTAATTAGGATAATTGGCCTTCCTTGACTGTGCAATACATCATGGGCATCCTATGGTGTATATAATTGCGCCAAGATAATTTTCTATAAATACAACTGATAGATAACTTCCCTTTAACCTCTGTCTCAACTGGGTCTTCATTAGAACTGACATGGATGCAACTATTAATAGTAAATCATCAGTCACTTGACATATCACTACATGTGAATTAAATATGATTTAATCCACTTGACCTCTCACTAGTGCAACAATCAATTACAACTAGTTAAACTGATTTTAACACATATAACTGAGTTAACTGATTTCTTATGTGTTAAAATAATACACTAACTACAACTTGGACTCTAAAACAAATATAATCACTCTACATGCCTCACCAACCACCCTCAACTCGAATTTCATGAGCTAACTAAGTGTATCACACTTAGTTAACTATTACAAGTGATTATGATATAATATTACAATTTATTTTAGGGATAAAGAAATTTGACACACATTTCTTCTAATTTAATTAAGAAATAATTAAATCAAAAGCCTCCATGGGAGCTATTTCTAGATGCCAATTTCATTGTTTCTTGTTGCAAATTTCAACATTTTTGAGTACTTTAAATAATTCAAGAGTATGGTGGAAGAACAAACTTGCAAGTGCATGAAAATTGTTAAATGCGATCAAGAGGGGGAATACAAATCAATAGAATTTAATTAATATTGCAAATTCAAGGGGATTCTGCAACAATTTACAGTACCACATATACCTCAGCAAAATCGAGTTGTTGAGAGGAAAATCATAATACTAGTAGAATGTGCACGCAATATGCTTCAAGGTAGAAATATTTCTAATGGTTTTTAGGATGAAGTCATTAAAACTGTTTTTTATTTGAAAAATAGGAGTCCAACCAAAGGTTTAGAGCTTAACTCAGATACCCCTCACTCTCAACTAGAGGTATTGGGGGTGAAACTATGGTGGAGACAGGTTTAGGGAGGAGCAGGATTGTGGAAGTAGAAATGGATGTGAATATATGACATGCTCAACCGAACAAAGGATATTTTAAGATACCAAGATCCCCCTAAAGGATTGACCATTTGGAATATTGCAGCACTAAACACAGATCTTATTATACAAAATTTCTTCTGGGAAATAAGGAATGACCAAACAACCCTATTTTGGCAAGAGTCCTTGCAACAGAGGGGAAAAATATCCCGTAGAAAGGAGTTGAGTGTCTCGTTCACTTGTGCTATGAACCACAACTATCAAATGGTAAATCAATAATGGAAGGAGAATGCCAATAACAATGGGTGGAGAAGATGGAAAGACAGGTCATACTGGCCAATTATGCTGGATTCAGACCAATGGATCCAGTTCAAGAAGGAACTTGATTCAAGAAGGATCACCTTCTAGGAAGGGGTAGACATATTGAGATTGGGATACACAATGAAAGGATCATTTACAGTCAAGGAAGCTTACAAGGTGAAATCAGGATGGGGATATGTGAACCAACAATAAATCTGAAGGAAAATGTGGGGTGGAAAGTGGTGGCCGAAGGTGACCTACTTCCTCTGGCTAGTGTGCAGAGGTATAATTATGACTTGGGATCAACTAACTAAAAGAGGCTTCCATGAACCCTCGATTTTCACACTATGTGGGAACCAGGCGTAAACGTTGGAACATCTCCTCAACTCCTGTCAATTTGCAGAGTGAAAATGGAAACAGGTGGAAGAACTCTTTGGAAGGATGAACCAAGGCCTTGGAAGCATAAGGGAGACCATATTAATTTGGAGACAAGGGGTATTCTCTAGATCGGTCCTCAACCACACCTGGGCCCTGGTCCCAGAGTTCACTCTTTGGGTGATTTGGAGGGAGAGGAACTGTCAGATATTTACAAATACAAGGATGGAACAAGAGGTAGTGTGGGAGGGAATTAATAATAACATAAGGGAAAGCATACTTTCTGAGAAATGGGTTCCAGATGATTAGTAAGTGACACCTCATGAAGCAAGAATACTTCAGTGCCTGCACCTAGCCCCAAGTATGGTGTCCCCATATTCTTGGAAAATGATCCTCGATAAAGGGAATGCCAACCTAGGACCTTCAAATCTCCCTGAGAAAGATTCATCAAGCTCAACTTTGATGGAGCCTCAAAAGGCAATCCAGGGAAAACAGGATCCAGAGGGATATTTCGAGATCATAGAGGCTTAGCATGATTCATCAATGTAGATTCCTATGGCTATGCAAGAAACAATGAAGCAAAGTTCATTGGAGTGCACCAAGGTCTACTTATGGCCACTATGTTAAGCTACAGAGAGTTGGTAATCGAAGGTGGATCTCAATTGGTTGCTGAAATCCTAAAAAACTAAATCAAGGAACGAAGTGGTAAAAACTCAGCCGAAGCTGGCGTACTGGCAGACATGTGCAGGAATTGGTAGATATAATAAATTTTTTTGAATATTGCATTATCACCCATGTAAGGAGGAAAGGAAACAAATTTGCAGACCTCTTTGAAAACTGGGGATATGATAATCGAAACGAGCCCCTTGAAATAATTTTGCTACCCAATGTCAGGGAAGAATGTTGGACCCCATTGTAGAGAATCATAGAGAAGGATAGGGCTAAAAGCGGAGCTCACCCACAGTCCCATGACACTGACTCCCGATCCAGGTGCGATGAAGTGGATCAACCCTCCCATAAAAAACTACGGTAGTGGATTTTGGATTGAATCCCACCACCCTCCACATGAGTGGAAAGGGTGGCAGGTAGTACTGGTGCATGCATTGTGAGGTGAGGTGGTGGGATAGAGGCCCACGCATGGTGATTAAATCTAGGGGTAGAAAGGTATGGGGATTTTTCTATGAAGGCAAACGGTGGTGCAGGTGCAATTGTAAGAAGGAAAACCTCCATTGACCTTTATAAACAATGAAATATGGTTATGTTTATGGTTCCCCCTTAATCTATCATACCATTTTTCTGTTATGTCAGTTAGTAAGGTATCTTTGGGAGCTTAAGGGGTTGAATTCAGCCTTGAAGAGGCTATTTTTGGGAAGTAGGCAGCCGAAATACTTCGGTTATGGTTTGGGGATGGTTGGTATGTCTCTGGGTAGCTGTTTATGTATTTTTGAAGGAATGGGGCATGGACCTTGCATGTGCCTGAGTGAAAGCATTTTGGGTGAGGGATATCGACCTTATGGGTTGGAGGGGGGCTGGGAAACTCATTCTATGTATAGGGTCAAGCTGGGGTTTCAGGTCCCATATGATGCAAAGGTAGTGCATGGTAGCTCCACCACGAGCCACCATGGATCTGCGCAAGCGGAGACTGGGTGGTGTAACTCGAACCATGATGGGAATGCGGATAGAAAATCCATCTCCATAATTTGGGAGGGTGGGTGGTACATTAGGTAGGCTGGCACCGGGTGGGCGGTTGGGATACTATGGGAATGTTGTGGGTCTGATGGTGATAGGAAAGCTACCCTGTGTGCATGTAATCAGTAGAGCTAGGGGGTTGTAGAAATGAAGTATCGTGTGAGGATGCAAGGCCCTCAAAGTGTTGGGGATGGGAGAATTATCGAGATGCATTCCCTGGGACACCATTATTCTAACAATTTTGCTGCATGGAACCAAAGGTGTTTTCATTACCAGGAATTATGCCCTTGTATGCTTCCTTGGACAGGTAATCTCCCTCGAAATTTGTCTCGATACTGTTGGAAGTACTTTCCCATTACTCTAGCACAAAGTGTTCAAAACTATCAGGCAAAGGCCACTATGAAGATGGCCCACTCAAAGATCCCAGCAGCTCAAGGTCATGGCTGTAAAGATAAGGGTAAGGAGGTCGAAGCTAAACCAAGCTCACCCCCAAGAAAGCCAAGGGGAAGGAGGCTGGAAGTGGAAGTCATCCATGAGGCAGCGAAAGCATACCATGAAAACACAATAGAATAAATTCAAAAGCTCGTTGAAAAATGGGAAGCTAATATAGATAGACAAACATGAACAAAAATAGATACAGAGAAATGAAAGGGCCTTGTCCCTGATCCAAGTCAAACGAGAGGTAGATTGAATCAGTTCAAGCACACACTATATCTCTACTGGTCCATGAAGAGTATCCTTGGAAAATCTTTGGAGCATATTTCTATGAGTATGGTATCCTTAGCACAAGACTTCCTAGACTACAGGAGAGATTTTGATAAAATCAAATTTCAGCTGAGAAAGAAGGATGGGCACCTTGAGTGCATCGAGTACCACCTTCCATACCTCATCAAGCCATCTGAGTAGGACGACACTTTGGTTCATGATCCGACACCCGTAGAATCAGCCTTGGCACCCATGGAGGCAAAGTAGTCTCAAGATGTTTAAATATGTTAGTTTTTTGTTTTATCTATATGTCGCTAGAATTTAAATTTCCATTGTTATGTAATCCTGTTAGCAAGTACGTTAAAAACTGTATATGTGTAAATATTCAGGATTTTTTCACTTGGTATGATAGACTAAATGACTTAATTTTGATGGCATGCCATGACATCAGGTGGACAACAGACTCGGTTTCTCACTCAGGGTGAGATGAGGCCACCAAATTGTGAAATATGGTTGTATTATGTTTATAAAAATTATTGAAAATGGAGTCCTACCAAGCTTACAAAAAAAAATGGAGCTTAAAACACCTTTTGAAGCATTTTTATGGGTATAAAACAAAAAGGAGTCATTTAAATATCTCTGGTTGCAAGGAATTTTCTCATATTCGAAAAGATGAAAGATGAAAACTTGATGTAAAGTCAATTAAGTGCATATTTATTGGTTATTGCGATGATAAATAAACATACACGTTGTTGTTCCTAGTTCTCATAGATTGATTGCAAGTATGGATGTGGTGTTTCATGAGAATGTAGATGAAGGTAATAAAATGAATAATACTGATGTATGGCATGACACTGACGAGTCTGAAAAAAACAGATACAAGTGGTGAGAAAGAACTAGAACAAGCATAGGAAAAATCAGATATTCAAGAACAAGGAGCATCAAACAGTCATGAATCTCCACAAAGAGGAGAGAAGACTCTGTAAAGCAGAAAGAAAGATGACAATAGTAAATATCCAAGAAGGTCATCATGTCAAATTGAGGAACCTATAAGGTTTAAATATCATGCATTAATGTCTCTTGCAATGAATTTTGTAGAAGATTCAAGTTATGAAGAAGCTAAATAATATGAAGAATGGAGAGATGCAATGAATGAATAATATAACACTATAATCACGAATGCCAAATGGGAATTAAATTTTTTTCCTAAAAATAAAGTTCCAATACACTAGAAATGGTTGTATAAATCTAAGTTTAATGCTGATGGAAGTATTGATAAGTATAAGGCTAGATTGGTTGTGAAAGGTTATTCACAAAAAGAGGGAATTGATTATGAAGATACTTTTTCACTTGTAGCTAATTTGAATAGTATTAGAATCATGATTGCATTAGCTACAAAACTTAATTGGAAAATCCATCAGTTAGATGCCAAATATTCCTTTTTGAATGACGAGTTAAAAGAAAAAGTTTATTTGGTTTAGCTTGAATGGTTTGTAAAATAGGGACATAAGCAGCTAGTATGTAGGTTAAAGAAAAATTTAGATGGTTTGAAATAAGCACTAAGATCTTGGTATGTGAATATTGATTCTTTCTTTTATGATAAGAAAACATTATCCTAACTTGTACATCAAGAAAGATGAATATAGGAATGTTGCTTTGATATCTGTATATGTTGATCATCTTATCACAATATGAAATGCATCCAAGTTTATTGAAGAAACTAAAGGTCAATTGTCACAGGTATTTGGGATGAAGGAGCTTGGTGAATTACATTACTGTTTAGGTCTTGAAGTTTGGAGGGAATATGGCATGACACTAATCACACAAAGAAAATATATAAGCGAAATCCTTAAAAGTTTCAATATGATTGAATGCAAGGTAGTATTTACTCCTTTATAACATAATGCCAAACCATACATTGATGATGGAACTAAAGAGGTGAATGGAACATTGTATCATCAACTGGTGGGAATTATAAACTATCTTAGCACTAGCAGGCTAGATATAACATTCTACCAGCATACTTAGTAATCTCTTGGCTAAGCCTTGTGAAAGCCACTGGAAAGTAGCAAATAAAGTCCTTTGATATCTCAAAGGAACACTTAATTCTGGTATTATGTATATTGATGAATTTAATGTTGATTCGGCAGGTTATTTTGTTTCTGACTACAATGTGAATCCGAATGACAAGAATTATACTACTAGATACATGTTCAATATAGTTTCATGAGAAATATCATGCAGAAATAAGAAACAACCAACTTTTTCCTTGTCATCCACTAAAGTTGAGTATAAAGCATTAAGTAGTGCTACCCGTGAAACAATGTGGCTTAGAAGGATACTTTAATATGTTGGAGAAACACAATAAGCACATACAGTAATAAGATATGACAATCAAAGCACTCTCAAATTGATAAACAATCCTATATATCATGCAAGGACAAATCATATAAAAATACATCATTTTGTAAGAAAAAAAAAGTGTAATAAAAAGAAATTGACTTAACATATTGTAATACGGATGAAAATGTGGTAGACATATTCACCAAGCCTCTTGGAAAGGATAAATTTAAAATTTGTAGAAGTAAGTTGTGTGTTGTAGAAAATACAAATTATGTTGTAAGCCTAGTTGAGATTTAGATGAGAAGGCAAGTTAACATATAGGTCATGATTAAGGAGAGGTGTCAGAATATTAATCACGATGCGTATTCATATGCTAGTGATGACTATTCCCTATTTGGTGGTAGATGGTTCATAATGAATAGTCAGCAGGAGTCAGTAAGAAATAAATGGCAGTAAAAAAATCGCTATTGACTCTTTGGCTCATTCCATATATAAATTTCAGTGTTTGGAATGAAGTTCCCAAGTGTTTTGTGTTTAGTTTTTTTCTATGATACCATTGTGATGATAGAGTGAATATAGGTTAATTTTATCGAGTATGGTAATGAAAAAAGGTACTAAGGTATATATTATTCATGATATTGGTTGAATCCTTAATATTTATTCAAGGATAATATATTTATAGATAATCATACTTAACCTCCATTTATTGGAACAAGAAACCTTTTCTACCATGTGTTGTCAAAGACATCACCCTATCAGGTGAATTCCTTGCATTAAGACATTTTCATATGTACAATTTCTAGGCACAACCATCTCTGAAAAAAAATACCAGATCCGCTACACCACTGAGAAGGTTAAAATTGATATTTTGAGCAACCATCTCCCACAATGCACCACTCAAAAGGTTACAATTGATATTTCGAAACTCATGATATTTTAGTCCTGTATAATTCATGGTATTCATCCCACTGAGGAGAGAGGGAGATAGGTTAAATCTCATGCGCAGGAAATCAATTGATATTCAGTCATTTTTCCTATCTCCAACTATGCGTGGGGTGAATAATTTATATAATCAATCAAAAGTTAAATGAATTCAAACCTAAATTTTATTTGATATGGAGACAACAATAGAAGCAATGGTTACAACATAATTCATGATAAATATACATCCATCGATATGGCTTTCTAAATAGATTCAATGATCACTACCCTTTTTTATCAATCTCTAATATGAGATCCCAACATGTGAATTCTACTAAAGTGGCCCTTTGCAAGTAAAAAAATCCAAACCCTCATCATAGCTCTCTCTTCTTTCAGATCTATTTCTGCCTTCTTATTTTCCATCTCTTGCAACTCTTTTTACTGCAATAATGGCATGACCAATTCAATGGCCCTTGTTACTTGAAAAAAAAAATGAACCAAAATAATATTAAAAAACAAGAAATATTTCAACCCTAACAAAATAAATTATCTTCAAGCAACAAAAGTTCAAGAGATTCAAAGATATAATCCTATACCTAGATTGGTGTTGAGGTATCCTAGATTGGACTATGAAAAACTACCCATTTACATCAAAAACTCATGTAGAATATTCCAAAGTGTAACTCCAATTAAATTAAAAGTAAATACAAAAAACATAATAATCAATAAAAGTGTCATAGAGAGTTTGAAATGGAGGTATATTTCATGGAAGGAAAATGTCATTAACGATATGGGGGAGAATATGAATAGAAAGAGGTGTAAACCAATGCACTTGTATGGACTCTCTTTTAAAATAAAAATTTAAAAAAAAAAAAATTTCTTCCTAGTGTCGAGAGAAGAAAAAGAAGGTACAATAACAAAAGATGCATGTGCATGTTCAATGGTAGCCACGAATTCCTTAGAAGAGATATTCAAAAACCCGAGTACATAAATCATTTTCCCCAAAAATAAAATATTTTTTAGCAATCCAATAGCAACAAAAAATTGAATTGCATTCGAGGAAATTGGATAGACACAAGACTCAATAAGAATAATAATTTCTTTGCTCCCTTCTTGAATAAAGTTGAATGCTACAAGTGTAAGAAGTTTGGGCACAAAGCAGCCACATGAAAATTTGACCATAAATATACAATCATGTGCATAGATTATGATGAGAGCCAACAAAGAGAACTATGCAAGAGCTATTCCAACACCCAGAATAAAGGAAAATCAAATGGTGCATGGAGGCAACTCAGAAGAGTGCTTGATGAAGAAGATTAAGAGTTTGAAGTTCATGTGGTTGATCACTCCTATATAAACTAAAATAGGCAGAGATACCAATAAGACAAAAGAAATAGAATCAGTCTTGATAGATCTCTAAAGGAAGATAGTGAGAAAGAAGAGAAAAAGTTTTATGTATGTTCATACAATGGTAAGAAATCACCTAGTCAAGAAAACCAGTGCAAGAAAACTCAACATGTGCAGGTGTGGAAAAAAAACGAAAATAATATATTGAGGGGGAGTAGATCCCTTGCTCCTCTTCATTAAAAATAATAGTTTGGCTTCAAGGGAATCCAAAAAACTTAGATGCAAGGAGTAGAAAGGTATCAGTTATGTGTTGCAAAGGCTAATGGTGTTTGTTGCATATGTGAGTAATAAAATGTATTGGTTGTCATAATGTTGTAAATGGTATCACATGATATCAAAGGTATTTTCAAATGGTATTTAGAGTCAGAGTATGGTGTTAATGTTATCTAGTATTGAAAATAAAACATTGATTTATATTATTGTTTTTCATGATTAGTCAAATGTATCATGGTGATTTTGATGCATTAGAAGTATGTTAGGTGAATCACAAGTTGATTTGTTGTTCTAGGCATGCATTGGTGAGATTTCCTCTATGTTTATCAAAGTGTTATACTTTGTTGGTGTCATGCATAACCAAGGTTTTTCTTGTAGCTAGAGGATAGGTGTATGGGTCTGGGTAGGAATTGTTATGAATGTAATCCTAGCTGAGACTCAAACCAACAAGAATCATTTTCTCATGACTTAGTTGCACAAGCATGTGTTGTTTTAGCAATTTATCCCTCATGTTTTCTTGAGGAAAATATTGGGAGAAAATACGCATTTCCCTTCAACTCAATCTTATTCATAGGGCAGAGAGGAAGTTTCTTGGATCATATCAGAGGCATCTGAGTTTTTTTTTAGCTTAAGAAGAAGCAATTGACTGGTCCATAAGATCAGAAGATAGAGGGATATTGTTGATACAAGGAGCATGTTACTATCTTTGCCATTAATGTCAAAGGTGGGGAAGTATTATTGATCAAACAAAGGATGGTAAATTATCATTGGAAAAGCACAAGGAGAAGTATAAAAGAAAAGTATTGATCATTGGTAATGATGTGTTCTTTGATCTTCATATTGCCATCAATTAAGAAGGGGGATATTGTTGGAAATATGTTGTCAATGATGTCAAATATGACTGATGGTAAAGGTAATGGAAAAATTTGGAAAAGGAAATTGCAATGGTAAATATGTTTTCATTGGTGTCCAAGGTAAATATTGATGAAAAAATCAATGGAAAAGGTGGTGAATGGAAAATATCTACACAAGTAAAGACAATGGAAAAGAGTGAAATTTAAGTCAATTATAATGTGCAGATATTTTGAAGAAAATTCTAGAGCAGCATATCAACTCAGGTGCAAGTGTAACCCACACAAATGGATATGTCTCTAAAATAGATTTCCAATGATAAATGGAAGTCCTGAAAAGGCCTCTTGGATCAAAAGATAGAGCCAGTCAAAGTTTGGTGACCCCAAGGCCTTCATAGTAGAGTTAAAGGTGGCTAGAGTCTTTGGCACATAGCTAAAGTCAACACAAGTTCCAAATTTGGTGCTAAGACTGGCGGAGCCTCTAAGCGAGAGTTATGGGAAAATGCAGAAGACAGTGCAATAGAAAGAACCATTTGTATTGGCCATAGATGGAGTGGGATGACACCATCCCGATGGTGGTACCCCGAAGGATTCATATATGGCGTAGATGTAAAGTGTCAAGATGCATTGAGTGGGTGGATCCCACCCGGTAGTGGTAGCCTGAAAGTTTGTTTAGGGTGCACACAGTTAAGCATCAGGGGGAAAGAATCGGGCTATGTGGCATCTTCCCATTGGCACTGGAGACAACCCTTTTGATGGGATTTGTGGTCATGGGGAGTGGTTTCCCACACAGTTGATCGCATAGATCAATTCTGGAGAGCTACTCCAGGATCACTCCACCCAAAACCACAAACCGAACAGGAGTGCAGTCAAGGGAATATTTGTTGAACCTGATGTTTTTTTTTTTATTTAACAAAGGAAAATTGTCATAAAACATGCCTAAGAGGACCCTTTCTCTCTTCTCTAGCAAGGACATGTGGAAGCACATGAGTGGTTAGTGGTGACATCAACATGGACACGTGGCAGGAAGATTTGAAGTTTTTGGGTACCTAAAGGGGACATTTCCTAGTGACACATGTCACCACTCACAAGTTGACACATGGCAAGAGTGATGTCATGGTGACATCATCCTGGTGGGATGAGCTTGGAATATTTAAAAATAGTGTGCAAGAGGTATTATCGGGTAGCAGGAGCCTAGACATGTTGGAAATTGACAGTCAGCATTGATAGCAACGACAACCAATTAAAAAAGGCATCTGGTGGACCCATAAGATAACACATCCTATAGGATTTATCCCGACGGGATTGTTAAATAGGCTTATCAAAAGGCACCGAGTAGGAATCATTAGGCCAGGGTGGCACATAGGCAACCAATTAGAGAAATGGCAGGTAGTCCCCATGGACACGTCAACCTAGAGGTTAGACCCTGAAAATTTATTGTGGTGGACATAAATGAATGCATTGGGAGGAATGTAGCTACTGGCTAAGCGCCCAAAAATGACCCTATGCCACAGGAATAAATCAAGGGAACAAAAATATAAAGAGCTGTGAAGGCTTCGGGAGGCTCTAGGACTAGGTAAGTGCCATCTCCTTGGTTATTTTGTGTAGAAACATGACCAAGGGCACGATGACAATAGATTTTGGGTCCATCCCTAGATCCTAGAATCCTATAACTTTTTAAGAATTAAAATCGATAAAAAATTCAAGAGCTTGGGAGCTCAGGATTTTGGGTTGATGGGTTGTCACCTCGCGTAGAGGCATGACCAACTACATGGAGCCGTTAACAAAGGAAATAGGATCTCGATGATAGGCCTCTGTATTAGACACAAATTGAAGCCCATCTAACCTTTATTAGCCACATAGAGGCTATATTAAATCTCTCCTTCTACACTTAATAATGATTTTTTAGCTTTAATATGTTCTTAGGAAGGTTTAGATATGATTTCATATTATGTGCCTAATATTATTTATTTTTGTAGAATATTGTGAGAATATTGGGAATATTATGAAGATTTTGAGGAAGAGATAATTTAGGGGCTTTCTCCCTACTACAGGAGGATCAATATTTGAGAATATATGAACAAAATATCATGAAACTATTGACAAATTCTGGAGCTTCAATGATTGAGAAAATCTAGGAATGTGTTCCCTGTCATTTAACGCAGATTCCTAGTGTTGGGAACCAGATCTAATATTTGATGTATTTTATAGGGGAAAGCTTCCTAATTTCAAGGATAACTCGTCCCTGTCAATTTATATAAGTACCAATTCTAGTAGGCCTTTAGGGTCGTGTATTTCTTAATATTCTTGTGGAGAAAACTTTTATTTAGCAGCTCCACTTTCATTTCTAGCAGAGATGTACTTGGATTGATTCAAACAATCAAGTTTAGTGCCATTTTTAGTTTCTAAAGCTTGGTATCCTTCATAGGACTCTAAGTATCGTTGGGCTTGGCCATCCTAGGAGCCTCAGAGCCCTTTTTTACAATTTGATTTTCTCCATCTCTTATTCTTGTTTTTCCTATTTTCTGCATTTATTATTGATTCTTATTTTGTTGTAGAATTTAGTTAAATGACTGAAGAGTCTTGTTTTCTAGGTTATTCACAAAATCACAAGCATGATTCATCCTTATAATAACTTTTAAAATTCATATTCATCATTGAGCTACTTGGATTGGTTTACTAGTTCAGAAATCTAGAATTTCTGGAAATCCTTGTAGCAAAAAGTAGTAATTTTATGCTATTTTTTAGAACATGTTAATGAGCTTAAATTGAGTTGATTCAACTTGTATTGGTTCATAAAAATATTTTAGTTAATAAAAAAAACCACCCCATTTAATTTTCACTTTATTAGGTTAGGAATTTGATAGGTTAACTAGCTCACTAGTTCTTGAATTTCCAGTTTTTAGAGTAGTTATTTTCTGCTATTTTTTAGCACGCGTTAACAGGGGTATTTTGGAGTGATTCCACTTGGAATGGAATTCTAAGACATCCTACTTAATAAATAAAATTTTCCACACCATTTTCATTTTATTTACTTGGTCATTCGGTGATTTATCTTCTCCTGTAGAAAAAAAGGACCTACTGTAGCAATTTTGTTTCGCCTATAGCACTCTTGTAGCATGTGTAAACTTGACCATATTTTCTCCAAAAGCTTGGCTTTTGTCTCTTAGGCTTGAATAATGACCCATACACTCTAAATTCATGATTTAGAAAGAATAAAAACCACCTATGACATTTCTTTTTACAAATTATATTAGGCGTATTTATTTGAATTCATGCTCTTAGTATTTCAATCACAAATTGTTGTTTTTTCCTAGGATTAATTTCTTTTCAAAGTAACATTTCCATTTCTGCAATTATTTTAGCTTTGATTTCATGAAATTCACTCCATTAGATGATATCAACGAAATAAGGACACATTGTATGTTGCACATATAGTTCTGACACCTCTTAATTTTGTACAAACCCTGGGTTGATAATTTAAGTTGGTAGTCTTAGGAGTTGCAACATTCTTGTTGCAATACTGGGGCTCATCACCCAACAAGACTCAAAATGGCTTAGTTCCCATGTAATATTCCAAAATTTGCATGAAGCAAATTGGAATATTAATTTTTTCTTATATCATCTAGGAGATGAATAAAATAGGTAAAAGGCCCATGAGTAGGACTAAAATTCCTCATAGTGTGAAAGAGATCTATGGAGTAGCTCTATTTTTCACCTTCCAGTGTGAAAAGGGGCAATTACATGAGGACAAGGTCAAGTTTGACCAAGTCAACAGCGCTGCCTAAGAGGTGTAGCTTGCATGAGAAGACAACGCAATTTGAGAGGGAGGAATATTCTTTGTGGAAGAAACCCTAATGTGTGGGGTCCAGGGCAAAGAGATATTCACTTGCATAAAAGGAGGAAGAGGCAGCCATAATGAGACATCTTTGAGCATTTGATCATTTGTCTGATTAGACTATTTGCAGTCTCCAACTATTTAGCTAAGTTGCAGTGCTGCTTAGCACGAGGGATTCCTATTTAGGATTTCCTCTCCTTCTTGAGAGGCCTCTTGAAGGATTGCACTTCATTTTCTCCACATCTTGGCTCAAGGCCAAAGCCACTTATTTAGTCACTACGTTATTTCTACTGAAGTATAATGTAGTGTTGCTGGGTGTTGCAGTGGAGGGGTTCCACAACACCATTCATTGTCTCATCTTTCAAAGGAGGAAGTCTCTATTCCTCGGGAAGGTTTGTAAGGAAGGTTTTAGAGCTAATTTGCATATCTTGGCATCAAGGCCAAGCATCTCCCATCATAGACAACGCAGTCCATTCTCTATGACTGCGTTATTCCAATGAGTATCTGCAGTGGGGGTTTGCACCACCATTTTGGAAGGCAAGATCTTTAGTGTTAGGATCAGCCTATCACTTGAGATATCTGTTGGAGGAGGTTCATTTCAGATTGATCATAATCTTCAGCCATCTCCTTCTATTTTCTAAGTTGCATTTGTTTCCTAGCAACTCCAGCATTTCTGCAGATTTTCCATTTGTACATGTATTGCAGCCAATCCTTCTAAGGATTGTTGTATCATTTTTGTATTGTTGTTTTCAGGGGTTGAGAGCTTGCTCCCCGACCTTTCTTGCAATGATATTGCTATATCATTGTATTTTCATTTTATATGTTGCATTTTCTCTTATAAACTGCGTTGTTATTGCCATGGCTCCTTTCATGTAGCAGTGTTTTCCATGTATCATGTATATCTTCCATTGAGGTTGTATTTCTTTGCTTGAGTAATTGATTCCTCAAAGAATTGTACACATTTGATTCTATATTATAAATTGGTTTGCTATCTACTTATTCATGTGAGCAGACTTCATAAAATAACGTTGTGTGTCGATTGTATGTTCATGTATTTCTACAGTCCCTCATTGAACACTTTTTGAGGACATCTAAGTGTGGGAGATCTGTTTAACCCACTTAGAAGGATTTCATTGGAGCCTCCTCTTTGATTCAGCACTTAGATACATTGATCTAAGGGATCTAGGTCCTGGTTTCAATTCTTGTAGCAGCCATTACTGGAAAATGCGTTTTCCAATCATGCCTTGCTAGCTATTCCAGATTTGGAATATTACAGTGGTATCGGAGCTGCTTTCTTGGCTCAGCCTATGAGTCTAAGCCCAAGAAGATCAGGAGATTGAAGAGGATGGGTTTTATCTCATCATACTTCAGATCCATGAAGAACCTCCCCAAGGAGGATAAGCATAAAGAAGAGGAAGAACCCTACACTTCCTATTCTCATCCAGGAGACAAAGAAATAAGCAGGAAAAAGACTCCATATTTTGGAGAAGGAAAAGGGGATAAGCTTACAAATCTTCTTCCTAAATCTATACATAACATTCATGATGATTTAAAGAAGATCTGGAGGGAGATGTATGAAGAATCTCCAAGAGGGTTTGAATCAAAGGCAAACTCTAGATTGTCACATGAGGAGTGTGAGCAAGCAGTTACACATCCTAATACACAGCGCAATCACATGCCCAGGATTGTCGGAAGAGAGATGGAAAGAGGAGAAGATGTTGCTAGGAGGGAAACCCTTAGTGATTTATTGAAGGAGTATGAGTCTCAAACTCAGAAATTCAGAGATCATCTCAGTTTTTCAGAGTTTTTCAAGATGAAGGTGAAGGAAAGGAAGCAGCTGGATAGATTTCTTCTATCTACCTTTGAGGGTTCACCTATATGTTCAACCAGAGCTTGGGTGGAGGAGTTAGAGACCTTTCTGCAGCAACACAACATTCTTGAAGATGCCAGCCATCAAAGTTGCAGCGCTGAATTTGAGAGGTAAGGCCTATGTCTGGTGGATCTTTGAATCCCTTTCTTTGAGAAATGTAAACATTGCATCCTATGCTAGTTTCACTAAGGCATTAGTGAAAATATTTGATAGAGGGATTCATGAGACACACATGGTGGAGGTAAACAACAAAACTCAAGAAAAACCCTTGCATGAAAACTTGCACCATACTTTTCCAGAAGAGGAACTTCCATCTCACACCTTTGAGCAAGGGAGCGTGGAGACCTCTTTTTCAAAAAGGGATCCAATCATTAGAGGGTTTCCCATTCATGTTGCAAAGATTGAGGGCAACAGCGCTGTCATTTATAGAGATTATCTAGTGCCTCATGCAGAGGAAGGAGGAGCTCTATCTCCAAATAGAGGGATGATTGCATCTTTGCAAGGGAGTCCCTAGGATCTCATATGTGGAGATCAAGGCACAACTCATGATCTACATGTGCCATTGTTGAGGAGCTGTGGAACCATGGAGACACAAGGAGAAGGTAGGGAGGAGACCTAGCATAATGAGATGAGGAGTACACATCCCTATTTATTCTTGGAGGTTGATGCACCTAAGAAGGTGATTGGATTTCACAGTGGAAGCATGGAGAGTTCTCTCCATTCATATATTAAGTCATCTCTTATTGATGTCTCATTGCATGGAGACATTTTGTCAGGGAGACCACTAGATCAGCAGAGGAGGATGGATGCTTCATCAGTTTAGGCACCACTCAATGATTTCAGAGGAGTGAGAACCTTGGGAGGGCTTGATACAACGCTGAGAGACTTGGGTAGACTCAAGGAGAGAGGGAGCATTCCCTCAACATCATCTTTACCCACTTCCATTTCAGATTCTGCGCTGTGAAAAAAGCAGCAGGGGAAGGATAGTAGCCTTCCAACTTTCATCTTTGGCATGAGAGATGTTAGAGAGGAGGATGACCATATGACAGATTCTCTTCATGAGAGATCATCAACGCTGTCACTATGGAGGATAGATCCATATTGGAACTCCCAACTGTTGGTGGAGTATTCCAAGGATCTTTTCACTTGCATGATCTTGGATGACCAATTGCATGAGGAGGGATATTCAGTCAGAGATGGGGTCATATTTTATCATGGTAGGATCTTCTTTCCTAGAGCTTCCAAGCTCAAGGAGAAGTTGCTACAAGTAGCTCGATAGGATTTCCTTTTCAGTCCCACTTGTTCTATGAGAGCATACCACACCATCATGGAGGGGTATTTTTGGATGGGCTTTGAGGAGGAGATATATCATCATATGAGGAGATGCATGGACCAGATGGAGATGGAGGAGAGACATGACTCTTTAAGAGAGTTAGCACAGCCACCTCTTTTCTCTTTGAAGATGAGAGGAGACTCACGTATGAGCCACTCCACTTGTATGAGCAGAACATATGGTAAGGGTGATGATTATTTTCATGATTATTTATATGATGTATGTCCCTTAACCATACATGTGCAGGATGTTTCTCCAAGGAGAAGCATTCTTTCTTTAGAGATTCATGGTCTAGTTGAGGCCATAATCATGATTGATGGGAATCCCCTAGGATGACTTGGGGAAGAGATATGTTATGGAGGACATGATCATTGTACACCTTACATCATTCACTTTTTCCATACTTATGAGAAAATTGGAGCAGCAGGCAAGTGGTTGAGAAGCCACTTATTTTATCAGTCTCTATTGCAGTTGAGGGTCAAGCTACGTTGGTTGCACTTGAGGGACTATTGTCCTTCTCACTTGTTACATATGGCAGCAAGCATGATTCTCATTTTTTCTCCCTATGGCTCTATTGTTTATGTCTTTATGAGGAGCATATTTGGGAGAAAGACACATTTGGTGAATGTGTCCTTTGAGGGGGAATCCTCCCACACTTTTTTCACTGCATGTTCTAAGGCGAACATGGGACATGATATGGTTACCTTAACAACACAATTGTCACTTTATGAGGTGAGCCATATGATGGAGGAGATGCCATATGATGATGACTTCCAACTCATCATGTATGGGGATATTTGGGCCAGCTTGATTTGCAGCGTTGGGGGAGAGATCTTTGGAGATATAGTCCTCATTTTGCAGACACTCTAAACTTAACTTAAGTGTAGAGATGGATAGCATGGGGTAGGCTACTTTGTCTAGCATGTGCATAATTTCAGCCCAACTACTTTGCCGAAGCCAAAGGTGGAGGACAGTTTCCAGGGGTTGCCTAGTTGGAAGGTGACTCATTTTGCATGGCTCATAGCTTGGAGATGGAGGATCCATATGGGAAAGATAGTTACCATTATATTTTAGATCCCATTCTTCAAAGGGACCTCTAGACATCACTTTTCTATCCTCTTGAGTATTTCACCTTTACATGATGATGGCTTGATAGCTAACTTGCATGCTGAGGAGGGGCAATGTGGAGGCTTGATTCATGAGATAGTGTCACTTTCCTTGGAGGATATCATCATATAGGGATGCTATAGGGAGAGGAGACGAGAACTCAATCTATCCTTGCACTTGCTTGAGGACAAGCAATCTTTGAGAGGGGAGGACTGTAATATTCCAAAATTTGCATGCAGCAAATTGGAATATTATTTTTTTCTTATATCATATAGGAGATGAATAAAATGGGTAAAAGGCCCATGAGTAGGACTAAAATCCCTCATAGTGTGAAAGGGATCTATGGAGTAGCTTTATTTTTCACCTTCCAGTGTGAAAAGGGGCAATTGCATGAGGACAAGGTCAAGTTTGACCAAGTCAACAACACTGCTTAAGAGGTGTAGCTTGCATGAGAAGACAGCGCAGTTTGAGAGGGAGGAATATTATTTGTGGAAGAAACCCTAATGTGTGGGGTCTAGGGCAAAGAGACATTCACTTGCATAAAAGGAGGAAGAGGAAGCCATAGTGAGCCATCTTTGAGCATTTGATCATTTGTCTGATTAAACTATTTGCAGTCTTCGGCTGTTTAGCTGAGTTGCAGTGCTGCTTAGCACGAGGGATTCTTGTTTAGGATTTCCTCTCCTTCTTGAGAGGCCTCTTGAAGGATTTCACTTCATTTTCTCCACATCTTGGCTTAAGGCCAAAGCCACTTATTCAGTCACTACGTTATTTCTGTTGAAGTATAACGTAGTGTTGATGGGTGTTGCAGTGGAGGGGTTCCACAACACCATTCCTTGTCTCATCTTTTAGAGGAGGGAGTCTCTATTCCTCGAGAATGTTAGTAGGGAAGCTTTCAGAGCATATTAGCATATCTTGGCATCAAGGACAAGCATCTCCCATCATAGACAGCGCAGTCCATTCTCTATGACTGTGTTATTCCAGTGAGTATCTGCAGTGGGGGTTTGCACCACCATTTTGGAAGGCAAGATCTTCAGTGTTAGGTTCAGCCTATCACTTGAGAGATCTATTGGAGGAGGTTCATTTCAGATTGATCATCATCTTAAGCCATCTCCTTCTATTTTCTGAGTTGCAGCTACTACCTAGCAACTCTAGCATTTCTGCAGATTTGCCATTTGTACATGTATTGCAGCCAATCCTTCTAAGGATTATTGTATTGCTGTTTTCAGGGGTTGAGAGCTTTCTCCCCCACCTTTCTTGAGCTGATATTGCTATATCATTGTATTTTCATTTTCTATGTTGCAGTGTCTCTTATAAACTGCGTTGTCATAGCCATGGCTCCTTTCATGTAGCAGTTTTTTCCATGTATCATGTATATCTTCCATTGACGTTGTATTGCTTTGCTTGAGTGATTGATTCCTCAAATCATTGTACACATTTTCTACTATATTATACATTGGTTGGTTATCTACTTCTTCATTTGAGCAGACGTCATAAAATAACACTTTGTATCCATTTTATGTTCATGTATTGCTACAGTCCCTCATCGAACACTTTTTGAGGACATCTAGGTGTGGGAGATCTGTTTAACCCAATTAGAAGGATTTCTTTGGAGCCTCCTCTTGGATTCAAAACTTAGATACATTGATCTAAGGGATCCAGGTCCTGGTTTCAATTCCTGTAGCAGCCATTGCTGGAAAATGCGTTTTCCAGTCATGCCTTGCTAGCTATTCCAGATTTGGAATATTATAGCCCAAGGCCTAAGTCAGTTGTCACGGAGACTGATTCTTATGGAAAATAAGCAGGAAAAGGAGCCAACGAAAGGAGCTTAAAGGTAGAAAGGCTAAAACGCGAGTTTAAGTATTTTTTGGCAATTAAGCCAAAATTGAACAGATAAAAATAGTAGGCACACTACTAAATTTTATAAAAAACCACAATGACACAAAAATAAGCAGAAAAACTTAGCTCAAGTTTCATAAAAGTTAGTAAATTTTTGTTTGACTAGGATATTAAGCCTAGAACAACAGATCAATACTAAACACATTCAAAGGAATAATTTGAACAAGACAAAGGAAAAAAGTACTAATTCATGCAAAAGAGTTGACAAAAACATAACTAAAGATCAATTCAAAAAATATCAATCCAAGAATTAATTGAAAGCAAAATTCGAGCAACAAAAGTAAGTGTGTGGCAAGAGTATTTCAAAATGTGTGTGAGATTTTTTGGTGCATCATGATGCATGATAGTGGTATGCATCAAGGGTGAATCAGAGACCAATCTTGGTACCTAAAAAGTGTTTTTTCATTAAAAAAAAATTGGTGTATAGAGCTTGGTGATTAGTGTATGATGTGTTCAATAATGACAAATTGATGAAAGTGGTGGTTTTTTGCATCTGTAATTAGAGATTGTTCAGGTGTTTGAATCAGTATTGTGAAATTGTTGAAGGTGTTTAAGGTGGATTTGCTCAGCAGTCCTAGTAATCATATTTATTTGTTTGTGAGGTAATTGATCTATTGGTTCTAGTATGAAAATGGATGAAAGATGGATCAACAAGACCAGTAAGTGGTAGCTTGCAGATCAGGGGTAGAAGCTCCTTCTAGCGGGTGCTAGTAAAATATTTGGTGGCAACAGTCCCTTTTAGCAGATATTGATAAATGAGCAGGGGAAATAGACCCTTCCAATGAGTACTGGTAAACAAGCAAGGTCATTAGTCCCTTTCAGTGGTAGCTGATAAATGAGTAGGGATAAGAGTTCCTTTCAGTAGCAGATAATAAACCTACAAGTGGTAGCTTTTGGGGCCATGATGTAATCAAGTTGAAGCTTGTAATAAAAATAAGATTAGTGTCTTGTGTAAGTGTGTTTCTCATGTGCATGTAATGTAATATTTTACATGATTTTTTTGTATTTTTTATCCATGAATAATTGTTAAATTGATTAAGAAGTGAAATTTATGAAGAATTGTATAATTTGGCCACACTATTGATTCACCCCCCCTCTGAGTAGTGTCCCAGTTTCCATTGTTTCTAACACAATACTTATATCTTGGTAAAATGGTGAAGAATCCTTCTTAATCCAATCCTTTTGAGGGATACCTACAACCTTTCAAAAACAATTCAAGAATTCCTCATAAGACATATTATATCTATGAGCTCTTGAAATCAAAACATAAAAGAAAACATTGCAAAACTTAAAGTAGAAGGATATCACTAAGATAATTTAGAAAATAAGTCTTTGACTTCGGATTATTCAGTCTTGTTTTTCTTTGGTGGAGCTTCATCGACAATATTTGCATGTTCTCTTTCTCTCTTCTTATTTCTTTTATTTTCATGACATTGAATTTTGTAGTGTCCCATCTTATGACAATTGTAGCATTCAATCTTTGATAGATCAACCATCTTATCTAGTCCTAAAAAAAATTATACTCCCTTCTTCTTGTGATGAGAAGAGTAGGAATTTGAAGTGTTGTTTTCTTCATCTTCGTTATTGTCACATACTATTGAGATGTGGGCTTCTTCTTGGCTGCATGAATTCTAAATTTGTTCAAAGGTTGGTGTATCCTTCCAACTGCTAATTCTTGATGCAAAAGAGCTCCAATATTTTGGTAGACCTAGTAGTGTAGCATTAACGAGTTCTTTCTCTGGTATAAATTCATCAATAGCTTGGAGTTCATATTTTATTCCAGAGATCCTTACAAAATATGAGGATATAGTATCATATTTTTTCATCTTTATTGTTCTTAGTTCATTCTTGAGACTAGCTATTTGATGAATGTTATTGATGGTAAACAAATTGGAGACTAGCTATTTGATGAATGTTCCTCTGTCTCGTGTCGATGATGTGGGAAACATTATGGCCCACCTTCGATCAAGGTCACTTCCTGTTGACTTCAGCTCATTATCCGGGAAGTTGATCTAGAGACTCCCTTATGGTACCTTGGAGCCTGCATGCCTCAATGGCAGGTTCGTCGCATTCGACGTGAGGTTTTCATCACTGGCCTCCGATCGAGTGATTCTACAGGTGTTCGACGCCAGCTCATTGATTCACATGCCGTAGATTGTACCTATAGTACCTTGAGGGCCATTATCATTATTGGTGGTTCCTCTCACGTTTGTTAACAACTTTCATCATTGGCTGGTAATCAGATGATGTTCCTACATGTTCAACTTCAGCTCACACATTCGCATGCTTGAACTTGTACTTTGTTCGGGTCGAGATGGAGCGCAAGACCCTGGATTGTGTCTGTTGTAATCTAGGCTGCGATATTGTGGATTATTATGATTGTTTACATGACTCACTGATTGGATGGCTGCGACCATACCTGAGTCTATTTATCGATCCTCACTGGATGGCTGCGTCCATGCCTTGGATCTCGATTATTGCATACTATGTTATGGATGGCTACGCCCATACCACTCATATGTATCATGTATCTGAGACATCAGTTGTACTTCGCTCCGCAGGTTTTCTGATGGCGGTGTTTTCAGTCGGCATGTTCTCGTAAAGCATTTCACCCCTCTCTCTCTTTCGGGCCTCATGCTTTAGGGGGCATCTGTTACACAACAATTTTTCACTGTCCCTGCCATTCCCCATCCCGCATATTGGAGGGCTCATTCCGTGACCTGTGAATAGAGACAAGACTTGAAAATACTTTCATTGCATCCCTCTGAAGATGAGCTTCCATTTCCCTGAAGACATCTCCCTGCAAAAAACCCTAAAAATATCTCTTTTTCCATTGGTGCGGTTCCATAGTTCAGCCGTCGTGCCAAGGGGGAAAATCCTCCAAAGAGGGCGCGCCAATTGGCGCTTTGTAATAGAGCTGCACCCGTGCCAACCATATTAAGAGGTGTTTTTTAAAAATAAATGGCGGAAGTTTCGTCCTAACAAATTCCTGGACTGATATCTATCTTGAGTTGGGAGGTTTGGCTGCGGATCTCCATAGAGAGGAAGTAGTTTGCCACCTCTCATGGAAGCTTCCTTGGTGATAGGGCCAATCCCATGATTATAGGGATCCCAACTCCCCTTCCTCCATCTATAAAAGCTTGCTCATCCCCTTTGCAAGCTAGTTCCCAAGAGCTTTCACACCCTTATGCTGCAAGAGCCTTCTTGATTCCCTTAAGGCCAAATCCAAGCAAGGAGACTATTGTCAAGTATCCGGAGAGAGAGGTTGTCCCTTCCTTGACAGGCTTTATCGAGACGTGTTTTGCTAACGACCCACCAAAGGAGAGTGCTACGTCGAAGCTATGGTTGTATTCTTCTTTTGACTCATTAATGATAAGCGACTATTGGTTATGGTTCCACTCTTGTTCTTGATTATGTTCATGAGTTATGTCCTCTTCGACTGACATATAGTTGTATATACTGGATTTTATGCTTGTGTTTGTGTTGTTTCTTGCATGTGCAAGTGACCGGTCACGGAGATCGTGAGGATTGTGATTTGCCAGGGCAAAGGAACGGGAGCACCACCTCTTCTACAAATGACAGCGTTGGATTCCAGGTAAGCCTTCATCGCAAGTCGGTTTATTTGCAATTAGGAACCTGCACTGTAGCGTGTTTGATTGTTGCTAGACCCAATCTGGGCTAGTAGGGATCGCCTCTGTCCGCAGAGGGGATTTACCTCTTCAACAAAGATAGATAAAAACAACTTCTTCTTTCTTGAAAATTGTCACTTTATCGTTCATTGTTGTTTTATCCTTCTTCTTGGGAATTTCGCTCTTCTTTTCTGCCTCTAGCTACTGCAGATTGAAATTTTTGGTTGGTGCATCAACTGAAGTAAATATATGCCAATATATAGTAAATATGTGAGGTCTAAATTCCTTAATGAGGTCGACTTGTCCTTATTTGAGGCTGACTTGGTGGTGGAGGCCTAAATGACGTAATTTCCATCAAAATAAATTTCTTCATTGATTTTTAAAGCCTAAGATGGGTATTTTACATGTGACAAGGATGAGGACTATTGAAACAAACCCTAGAAGCAAACAATGGAGGATTTGACCTATTAACCATTGACCCAAGCATGAAACTCGCGCTTTAATAATTCAATTTATTTTACAATAAAATATGTTTTTCTTTCTTTTGACAAATACATTACATTATGACTCAAATAAAATTATGAAGACCTTCAATAGTTACATTTTTCAAGAGAGGTTATCTTAGTGGTTTTTTTCATTTATTCCTTGACACTACCATAATTTATCGCCAAATAATGATGAGCAGGAGGGCTGGAATAGGTAATGTACGGTTTAAAATAATTCATCCTTTTTCCTATGACTTAGTTGCAACTTTCTCTGATGATTTTCCTCTTTAGGTGAGGAAAGAGATTTTATTGCTTGTATTGGAGCCAAGATCCCCTGCCAAGTAAAGGCTCCACAAATAGAGGAGCGGAGCACACAGTGCGAAGTATCTTTTTGGTCTTAGGGGCATTGGGGTGGGTCAAAGCCCCTTAATTATGTAATAGGATGGGATTTTTGTTGACCATTTGACTCCTCCCATGGTTTTGGACCATGGTATTGTAAAATATAGATCTATATGAGTATAGATAGAAGTCATAGGAAGGTTATGATTGATGATATGTGATGCATTTGGATGTAAGATTGAGTTAGAGTCTGTTGTTTGGGTTAGAGGAAAAGGCTCCTGCAGCTTTGTGCATGGAGACCTTAGGAAATACTAAGTTGTGTGTGCAAGCCTTTGCAGCTGTATGCGGAGGGTAGAAAGTGATTGTATGAGATGGATCTAGATGTGAATGAAGGAAATGTTGAGAATATCTGAGTTGTACTAATGTGTTTGATTTTTACTTATTGTTTATGAATTATTATGCCGAATAAGGGTTTTGTCTAGTAACTGAATAACACAGATCGTTTTATTTTTATTTATTGTGTTTAATGCATAAAAGTAAGATCATGTGGTGCTTGAGTAAGTTGAATAGTTGTGTTGAACAGCGCGGGTAATATTGCTAGATCTGACTTGCAAAGCTTTGATAGGAAGGAAAAGACCTAAATTCATTGTCCTCTATCCCTCCGGATGCAAAAACCTAGTTCTAGCATCCCTCTATCATTTGCCTCGGGTGAGACTTTGGTTTGCACAAGCATATCGTTGCCAAAAGACCCAGTAACAATGGGTTTTGTTGGACTACGTAGACTATCTGAACCTGGGTCAGGGCCCCATAAAGACAAAAAATGGTTCCATTGATGGGACCAGGATTTGAATGAGGGATAGTTGGATGTGGCATCTATCTAAGAACGAAATCAAAGATTGGATAGATCTAAAGGAACATGAGTTTGTTGCTCAAGAAATAATAAATTCACATATCTCTATTGAACACTGGTTACAAAATAATATCTATATAGATCAGTGCGAGATTTTATTTGCCTCGTTCTCTTGTGAGTTGCATGAGTGGGTCTCAAGGCTAGCTATGAAAATAGGGTATTGTAGTAATATACCTACTCGGTGTAACTAATTTAGAAGCTCAAAAAGATTGATAACGAGATCGTGAGGTATGTTGATTACTGGATTGATAGTATCCTTGGAGGATTCATTACTGAGTTCGTGATTGAGACATTTGTGTCATATAGTGAAGCAAAATTTTTGAAAGGCTTGCGAGGTAAGCACCTAGATTCACTGAAGTTATGGATTAAAACACTATTGTGTGAAAAGGGTATACAATGATTGCACTCAAATTTATGGTTGAAGAAAAAGAACCTGGTGCTACGCGAAGTGGTAAGCGATTCAGAACAGGTTGGGGTACATACATTGAAACTAAATATAGACCACTACTTGAATATGAGAAAGGAGAAAGCAACCCTGCTACTCTGTGAAGTCTGTCATTGAGATCTGAAATTCAACGAAGTACTGAGGAAATTCACCAACCTTCCACCCCCATCATCACTCCATCCCGTTTTTTCCCTCCACCTCCACATCTCACATTCACCATGGCCCAACCCCCGAATATACATGTGTTCAAGGGGACAGATGACCCTGAACACTTCTAATTTTTAGTAAAATTGATATTGAGTTCGCAGAATGTTATAGAGGAAGATATGAAGAAAGCACAGTTGGTTATTGCACCACAAGATCGAGCTTGTCCCAGTACATGAAGTTTGTTACAGCAAATGTGAATTCTTCATTGGCTAAAACAAAGGTCGCGTTGAACATTGAATTCAAGAAACCAAATTTTTAATCCCAATGTATCACTAAGATCAAAGAGATTAATTAGTTGACTACTAAAACTGTGTGGGAGGTAGATCAAATATTTAAGACATTGGTGAGTCATATTAGCTTTAATATCCCAAATGAACAACATAAATAATGGTTTATTGATGCGTTGTTGCTGCATCTTAGATTTCCATTGTCACAACAGAAGATCGCAACTCAGGCTGAAGCACTGGAGATCGCGATGAAGCTAGAGACTTCGACAATAGATGATGCAATCATAGGGGTGCAACAAATTCAGACTCGGTTGGAAAGTTTTCATATGGAGATCCAGGATCTAAAGAAGGGAAAGGAGGTTCACGCAAAGTTCGGGTGTATCAAGTGCAAGGCTGAGGTTCACTACAAGGACTAGTGTTAATTTTAGAGAATATGTGGGTGTTGGGATATCAAATACATTAAAACCTAGATCAAGCAGAGAGCCAAGTGTAGGGCCTAATGTATGGTGTATTATCTGCAAATTTACAGGGCAACATTCCACAGATTTTTGTCACTTATTACAAAATTTGGTCAGGTCACCAAAGCAATTATTCTAAAACTTTTGTAGTTTGGTTGGGCATGATGAAAAACATTGTAGGAGCTACAATATTATGTTTCAAAACAGTCTGGGTGCATATCGAATGCAAGTAGAAGGTTGCGAAGCTATGGGTTCACCAACTACACAAGGAGGTTTTAAAGGCTGAGGATGAAGCACTAGTCGAGGTCAAGGAAAGATCATTTGTTACAATTGTGGATAGCCTGGACACTTTGCTCGAGATTTTCAGAATGCTACTACTGTGTCCTATAAGTATTGTCAGGAATTTGGTCATGAAATAGAAGATTGTCCTCTTTTGTTAGCTAAAATGCAGGACAAGCGCAACCAGTAGCCAACGCAGAACATACATATGATGAAGGTTGAACTGCGCCAAGGAGATCCACGTGTTAATATAGTAATGAGCAGTGGTATGAATACTGAAGGAATCTGCAGAGATGGCCATAGGGTTGTGCCAGAGACATGGGTAAGGAATGTTGAAGATAAGATTGTTGGGTTTGTTGTACAACACGAAAAGGAAACATTCATGGAAGTGAAGAAATTGGTTATGACTCCTAAGGCTGTGACATCGACTACGTAGAGATAGTTATTCCCTGCAGAAAAGAAGCTTGAAGATAATGCTGAAGTGAAGGAATCTGATCCGTCAAACTAACATATTTCCTATAGACATGCATGAAGTTGTTAAGGGACCAGAGGGATGTAGAAGTATTGTAGGAGTTGATTGATAACTACGCTGGCAAGGAAAAGTTGTAGTTATCAATAAAGTGTAAAATAATAAGAAGATAATTGGTCGGGAGATGCGATTAACCTTGGAGATCAGATACTATAAGATGGATCAAGTCATTCTAGATATAGGATCAGATGCTAATGTTCTGCCAAAACATACATGGGAGCGGATGGGAAAGCCAAAGTTGCAATGGTTGCTTATTCATATAAGGATGGAAAATCAGCTAAAGATAATTCCTATGGGGCACTTGCAGATAATTAGTGTAGATATTGATGGTGCAAGAGTGTTAGTCGACTTTGAGGTTATCGATATTTTTGATGATAGAAATCCTTACCCTGCGCTGTTAGGATTTGATTGGGCGTATTATATGTATGCTATAATAAACTTGAATAATATGCAAATGGTGTACAAGAATAAGAAGAGAATTGGTCACGAGATGCGATTAACTCTGCATATCAGCAACTATGAGATCAATCAAGTCATTCTAGATATAGGATCAGATGCTAATGTTTTGGCAAAACATACATGGAAGCGGATGGGAAAGCCGAAGTTGCAATGGTTGCCTATTCATCTAAGGATGGAAAATCAGCTAAAGATCATTCCTATGAGGCACTTCCAGGGAATCAGCATAGATACTGATGGTGCAAGAATGTTGGTCGACTTTGAGATTATTGATATTATTGATTATAACAATCCTTACCCTGCGTTGTTAGGATTTGATTGGGTGTATGATATGTATGATATAATAACCTTGAAGAATAGGAAAATGGTGTTTGAGAAGGATGGTACCTGAGTTTTTGTGCCATTATATCCTTCTGAAGGTGCGCACTATATATATCCTATCCAACATGGGTATGATTCTATTGTGATTGATCATATTTATCAGCTTACTACGTAGGATGAAGACTGGATGAATCCCATTGCAGATGAAAGAATATGTTGGGAGCACGAGAGTTCATGTGTGTCTAATTTTGATGAGTAGTTGGAGCACTGGCATAATAGATTGCATGAAGTAACCATGAAGCACTCTAATAGGGTTACAAAATCTTTGCGTTGTGTAAGTCAAAAGTGTGTGACTTGCCCTTTTATGATGAAATGAGGAATGTTGTCTTGTTCTTGGAGGAATTTGAGGGGAAAGTTTTGGAGGAACAAGGGTATGAGGCTCTAGAATTTGCATTAAGATCCACTCCAACCTGATGGTGGGGCACACATAGAGAAGGTCTAGGAGGTTGGCCAGAATTCTGCAAATTAATAAGGTTAAGGTTTGGTCAGGTTGACACAATAATTGTGGAGAAGTATGATAGCCATAAGGATCCCTGTTATCATTTAGCTTGCTGGACCGCAACTTGCGGAGCAGAACCTCAGCCAGAATGGGTGCAAATTTTCTTTCATTCTTTGGAGACGATACCTCGGAAATGGTATCTTGAAACATAATTTTTCCATGGAATGACTAATTGGGATGAGATGATTGAAGGGTTCTTATTGATGTATCATTGCGCAGATGGATGGGAACGCATTAATGAAGCTCTTCCAGAACTGAAAACAGGTGTCTTATGGATCACTAAGGAACCAAGTACCCTAATACAATCATATCGACCTACACAGTAGGGAAAGACTTGTGAAGGTCACCAACACTTTGTTGGGAGGGACATGGTTCCCAATTTTGTGTTGGGGGAGTATATCTCTGGATCTCATCAGGATCAGACATAGACTACTTGTGTTGGGGGATGGCTCCAACGCAGTAGGGGTACTGCGTAGCAGATGGAATCCAAGCATATTAGGAGGTCATTGTGCCAAGGGCAACATTACTTCATTGAAGGGTTGAATCTCACAATTTTTTTCTAAAATACGACCGTTGGAACAATTAGAACTGATTGGATAGTGGCCTGGCCATTATAAGGAGCGGGAAAAACACAATAAATGGGCATATCTGTCCAAATTTGCTGCCAAATCAGCATTTATGGGGATCGTCTAATGGTGATGATGAGGTTCGAATTTTAAATTTTATATATATCAAGAATCCCACTCTCCATTTTACCACTTTGTGCGCTCAGTGTTATAAAAGAGAATTGTTATCTGCAAGAAAGCTGAGCTAGTTGCTACATGTCCGAGAAGAGTTTCAAAGAGATCAAGCGAGAATTTCTCCAAAGAGGCTTAGGGTCCATCATGACAGCTACACCACCAGTGACTGTCATAGGGCCAAGGTCACCCATACAACAGACCACGGGCACGGCTCCGTCCGTGAAGCCTAAGAAACCAAAAGTGCGATCCTCACCCCGGAAGAAACCCTCAAAGGACAAAAAATAAGCTAGGGTAGCCCAAGAACGATGAAAGGAAATAGCCATGTAATTTGAATTAGAGGAGGTTGAGGATGCAAAGGAGGTACCATAATAAATTGAAGTTGAGGAGGTTGAGCCTCTCTCCAGGTCGCCTCCTTATATTCTGCCCTGGAAGCCAGAGGCTAAGAAGCCACTTAAGGACCCCGATGTAATGAAGTATAAGGTGTTCACTCCGTTGATTCCTAATGAAGTGGTAGTTTAAGGTGATCTACTCACTAAGGTGCCCCAATTACGAATGGAGTACTAAGATTTTGATGATAGAAGAAATTACCCGCAGTTTGAACCCAGCTAGTATCTATGCTAGTTGTCAGTTCCATGCAGACTCATGCAATTAGAGCCAATGAAATAGGTAAAGGGTATCCAGCAAGAAAGTATACTCAAATTCCGTTACGTAGTTCACTTTGGGCGAAGTACCATTAATACTATTTGTGTGCGCCATCTATTGGCCTTGGAGCACGACGATTGTTTATGGTTGGGGAAGAAGATGTCCATTACAGAGATGTTGATGAGGAGAATTATAGCCCTTCCCTGTCAAGGATTGAAACCCGTGGAGGATTTTGTGGAAACAATCCAAGACAAACAACTTACAAACAAAATGAAGAACAAATATGGGCTCAGGAAGGGATCTCGAGGGTACTTCATTAGTTCTATCTCTGACAGATTTGCGTATTTTTCCATGCATATCTTCGCAAGAAAAATCATGATGAAGAGCCACGAAGAGGAGGCTTTTGCATCTGTAATTTCTTTATCTGCGGAGTGTGCCAAGGGCGTGGTATAAAATTGAGTGGCCTATTTATGCCAGGATTTCCTTGAAGATTGCATGGCCACATAGGAAGAAGGCAAGCAGTTCCACTATGTGTGGCTCCTTCTTCTGATTACTATGTGTCGCAGTTCAATGTTGTAGACCCTTATCTCTGTGAATCCACCCAATATTCTTTGTTATGGCATTCAATAGAACCAGAAAGGGTTAGGTCTAATAATTTTTTCTGGGTCAGCGTGGAAATGAGTTTAAGGACAGTGATCAGCCAAAATCCCAAGTTGTTACCAAGCATTGTGGAACATTAACAAAAAATTTCGGAGTTCAAAGTAGACTTCCACCACACCCACATACAAGGAAATAAGGACCTCGCAGGGGTCTAGTATTAGCTCCCATACATGGTAAAACAAGAATATGTAGAGGGCATCATCATCTGATGCCCAGATGATTGGTTAACTCCACTACAGGAAGGTACATACACTGTAGGAATGAGTGGGGTGAAGCCCACTACGCCAACTGGGGAAATGGATATTGAATTAGAGCTCTCGGAGACTGAAGGGGATGATATTGGTAGAGATATAGGCACATATCCATCTAGCCCCTCTTCCCCATTTATTACAAAGAGAAGGCAACAAAAGAGGTGGTGCACGAAAGAAGGTTAAATTCGACAGATCCGTTGGCTCACAAGGCATGGTCCTCACTAAGGGGGACATCGACGAAATAGGGGATGTTTTCTAAAATTTCAATGAATATTGCTAGGGAAATATTGAAGAGTAGTAAAGGAAGGTGTTAGAAAATTTCCACAAAGGGCTGTAGGGTTTGCATACGCAAGCGAGCGTGATTCCATCGAGCAGTGCATAGACTAGTTCGAGTACAACTGCGTCGAAGTTAGCTCTAACTGCAAATACCCGCGTGGTATATGTTACTATAGGCACACTTCATTTTGAGACAGTTGAGCAGCTGAAGCAGGTAGTTCGCTGGCAGAACACTACATTGAATCTTTTCGCAATGCCTTTACAAGCCTTGCATGAGTTCCATCAGGGCATTATCGAGGAGCTGAAGATCATATAACAATGAGCTCTACTAGTTATTCAGGACACCTAGCAGGAACGCCAAAGCATGGTTGCATAGAGATAGGTTGCTATCCAGGAGCATGAGGTTGAGGCAACACAGTGACAGAAGTTAGAAGAAGCCATCTCGAAGGCATGCAGCGAGCTACTGGAGCTCGAGATTAAGGTTGCAGCTGTGCCTATGGAGAAAGTGGCTAATATGGCCAAACCTATCAAAGATTCCAAGGCCAAATTTCATGAGGTACGCATCGATATGGAGATGAAGATTGTCGAGCTACAAATGAAATTGCAATTGACCACTCTGTCGAAGGTACGATAACAGTGCACAGCGGATCTGAAAGAATCCATAGAGTAGATCGAGTCTCACATAGAGGAGTGTGAAACTATATTTAGGGAGGCTCTGGATGTATGGTCCTCGTTGTAGGAGGACCCTTAGGTGTAGAAGATCGAAGCTGAAGTATGTGAGAAGCTTGAACAGATGGATCAGATAAAGGCCACTACAAAGACCTTAGCACCACTACAGTAGATTAACCATCTCAAAGAGGTCAAGTATTTGCAAGAGAAATTTGTTGCGTTGTGTCGAAAAGAGGATCTACTTGCAGCCAGGATAAAGGCATGGGAATTTGAGACCAGTTAGCTTTCCTAAATTGTAGAACTTAATTTGAAAACTCTATGTGAGGCGAAAAGAGGATTGGAGTATAAAGTAGCTAAGAAAGTTATAGATATGATGCTTAGAGACATCAGAGAATTTCAGAAATAGTGCATCGAATCTGTTAACCTGTTAAAGAATGCCTTGAGAAGAATCAGAGTGAATATCGAGGGTGCACCACCGTTGTGACTCGAGACGAGTCACAGTTTTGTGTTGGGGGGTTGTTGGAGCAAAGATCCCTCGCGAAGTAAAGACTTCACAAATCAAGTAGCGGAGCGTGCAACACGAAGTATATTTTTGGTCTTAGGGGATTTGGGATGGTTCAAAGCCCCTTAAATATGTAACGGGATTGGATTTTTGTTGAACGTTGGACTCCACATGTTATCACCAAAAACTTACCTAATTGGATGTTGATTAGACAACTTCAGTGTAACTATTTCAAACCAATCTTGTGACTGAGGCTTAGCCTCTTCATCCTGAGAGGGCTCTCTCAAGGATTAATGATATTGATTAATGATAAAGATAGATGGCTAAATATATGAATTGTGTCTTGGTTTTGTATGTTTGCAGGTTGAAAATATGAAGGCTAATACTACCATTAGGCTTATGGAGTCAACAAATCAGTAGGTTCAGTGGCAAGGTTTCTTGACATAGAAGCTAAGGAAAATAGGGGTCTTTAACAAAGACAATTCACTCAAGAACATAGTTCAACACAGTCATTTCATTACTAAAGGAAGTCAGAGCATAGAGTTATGAATTTTGAGTAATAGCAATGAAATATACTGCTAGTGGTTCAAAGGAAATTCACTCGTAAAACACAAAAAAACATAGTCATCTCATTACTAAAGGAAATCAGAGCAAAGGGTTATGAATTCTGAGTAATAGAAATGAGATCTACTGCAAGTAGTTAAACATAATATGTAGATCAATAAAACATTAAAACCCCATGAGAATCTCAGGTCTGTCAAGAAGAAAACCTCTCTGTATTACTAATCACAGTCAATTACATAAAGTTGCAGTTTTGCCAAAAAGTCTCCAACCCTTGACAAATTTGACCTCTTGGTCTTTAATAGACATCTTACAACATGATATTATTTTCCTCTAGGCTAGATACATCGAATTTTTTCCTACTGACACCTTTCATAACCATAAAACATCAAATTTATGACAAACAGACACCTATCCTACTTGACAGTCCTATTTCAACTAGGACTCAAATTCTTCATTATTATCTTTAACAACATTATATACTTAAATAAATTAAATATTTGACAAGTATGTTTTCACATGGTTGAATTTAGATGATGAGATTCACCACTTTGTGACCACTTAACTGGCCTCCTCAAAACTAGGAAACAAAACCCTATTTTTTAGGTAAATGGTCTTCTTCTTCTTTGAATATTTTGGCTATCATCTAGTCTTGAAATTGTGGTCCTTGAATGTTAAATAACTGCTTGGAATTATCTTTAACTCTCCCATAACCTCCAAATGTCCAAAAACTACTCCAAATCTGCTAAAAAGGCTAAAAGACAGTGCGCTACGAAAGTAAGGCAGTTTCGTAATGCTGCAAAACAAGTCTTTTTCCTCCAAAAACTTGATTCTTGCCTCTTGCATCATTTTAATCACCCTTCAACACATCTTTCATAGCAATTTCAGCTCCTAAATAAGCCTTTAAAGCCTTAAATATTGATCAAAAGAAGCAAAAAAGGGTAGCTACAACAGTTTCGTAGCGCTTTTCTGTTTTTAAGCCTCGAGGTGCTACGAGACTGTTGAGTATGCAGATTTTTTTATAAATTTGTCAAATGAAAATTGTGGTTGCCCAAAAACTAAAAATATATCATGTCTTCATCATCTACAAACCATACAAACCATAAACCAACTTCATTTTAACTTCCTTGAGGCATTTCTTGCAGATTTCTCCTGTTTTTTCCCTGAAAAATAGGTCTTGGGACAGAGCCTATATCTCATACGCCATGATGTATTTTGAGAAACTGGAGGAGGTTTTTGTATGCCATTATGTCTTTAATAAAAACCTCTCTTTCTTTTTTTAACACATCTCCTAAAGTCTAGAAACTTCCTTTGAAAAAAATGTGTAAAACAGGAAACTTTATTTTCTGAAAATAGGGCTTCAACGAAATCCTTGTATCTCCCAACTGATAACACCTGTGAGAAATTTGATAGACGTTATTGTTATTTTATATGTTTGTGAAAATAACCTCTCCCATTTTCTTAAAATACATTTCTTTTTCCTCATAAACCTCCTTTGAAGTTGACTGCTCAAAACTAGAAAATAGAGTTTTTCTTCATATTTCGCTACAAAACTTTCAGCAGTTTCGTAGTGCTTTCTGCCTTTTTTACACTTAATGCACTACGAAAGTAGGGATTCTTGGCTTATTATGCAGTTTTGCACAAAAAATTTGGGAAATGAATTGAATCCTAAAATTATGAATGATTTGACATGAAGGACTTTTAAAAATGAGTTTGTTTAAACCTTAGGGTAGGATCGAACTATAAAAAATTTAATGCTTCCCTTGGTCAAACTTTAAATGAATTCTAAAACCCTATTTTGACCCATGAACATAAGTAATCTTGTTGAAATTATTTTTTGAATTTTTTGAGTGATAACAGTGGCTCCACTTGGGATAGTGTGCCCCTGTGGTACACTAAAGAACCAATAGTTCCAGTGCTACTATCCATCTTCTTGAAAAATAGAAAAAACTTTGAAATTGGCAAGCTTTCTCCTCAAACTCTAATGGCCTTCACCTCGGGCTCAAGATTGATGATCACTACAAAAGAACCAAATTTGTACCTACTGAAGAGATGCTCAATCAACTTTGAGCTTATTCACACACTCCTACCTACCCTATCAACTGCAATCTCCATTTTTAACTCAAGCAACATGAAAATTCCAATGAAGCCAGTCATTGATCTAATCTGAAATTTGAACCTGTTGACTGCACTTGAACCAACAGTAAGCATGATACTGAAATGACCAAGGCAACATATAATGTATCTGATCCTCATGATGAAAATATAACTAAAAATCTGGACTATAGAACTCTTCCATGAGTTCAGCTATAGGATCAAAGAAGACATGATATGTTTGGTGATTCTCAAAAAATTCTGCAACTTTGGAACAATCATATATGCTTTGCTCAGCCACACCAGATTTCAATTGTGTGCTATCAAACTATTGTTCAAACTGATTTTCAAAAACAATGTATTCTTCCTCAAACTCAAAAGAGATAGGTAAAAACATCCTCTCTTTATATTCGGGCATAAAAAGCTTTTGAAAATACTGATCTTGATCATGAAGATTATAAGATTGAATTTGACCTTCTAAAACTTCAATGTCTTTCCCAATATTCTTAGCAACTTCATCCACAATTTTAATTTCAACTTCTGACTTGCACTCAAATGACTTCAGATTAGAATGTTGAATATTGCAACAAGAAACAGTGTAGGAGGCATCCTGAAACATCATTCTTGATCCTAGTTGGAAAATAATCACCTAAACTAGGTGGGGCCCACACAGCTGATTTTTGGCGCAAAGTCTATTTTTAGATTATGTCTATTTTTAGACATGTCGATCATATTCTATGAGTTGCAGGATGCTATTTGTGGATGGTTGGTCAAGTTGGAAAAATAGATGGACTTCTATTTTTAGACATATTGGGTGGAGTCTATTTTTAGATTTCCAGTCTAAAAATAGATATGTCGAATATTATTAGCTCTTAATAATATTTGGACTCTAAACATTATCTTATTCTCTTGGAGCACTTCAGTTAAGTGCACAGATGTGGCACAACAACTGATAGAAGGAATTACGCTATTCTTGAGGGTTTACTGGAGCTAATGCATGAAGAATTTAGTTAAAACCCATGTGACAGAGTTTGGTGAGTTGGAGGCAGTTGGTGAGCTAGTTTAGGTTTAACTCACAGACCAGCTGAACTAGTTGTATCTAGTCTAATCCCATTGATACACTAGTGAGAGTGGTGTGAATTAATTAATAATTAATTCACTAAATATTAACTCATTAATCAACTAAAAGAATACATCGTTTAACCAAAAAGGTATGGCAGCCGTGGAGACCGTGGAGAGGTAGGTGAAAGAGCAAGTGTGTGACTATCGGGCTTGTAACTATAGTGTTGCATTGTTTGGTACTGGCCACATTATTTGGAGATGCCTATGAGTATTGTGTGAGTACAATGTGCCCAATTCAAATTCATTCAGGGGCATTCTTCAGCAGGGATTGCGTAGTAGAGGCAGGCTAAAGGCTGGCAAAGATCGGTGCATGGATTTGCAAGATCAGGGCCTAATTAGTGTGTAGTGATTGGATTGCACTGAGAGCTTGTGATAAGCTTTGTATGAGGATTGTTACATGATCTCTATGACATATATTATATACAGATATTTGGGGTTTTTAGCTTAGGTTTTCCCGTAAAACGACTGTGTTAATGTGTGTGAATTTTTATGGTTTCATGTGTGCATTGCAATTGATTTAATTTTCGCATGTGATGATCAATGGTGGAATAGATTCTGTATTGTGCATGAAGTTAAAATAGTGTGTGATCAGGAGAATCTTGGGCATATGCATGCGTAGTGCATATAATTTCTACATAGAAGACAAGGATAAAGAAAAAATTTCACCCTCTTCTTCATTAGTGTGATCATTATTTGATGTAGATTGATGCAAGGAATAACATGAAGAATCAACTTTTTACTTTACCTGAGAGTTATAGAAATTATCTTCCAATATTTCCTCTTGTTGTTTGAAATTATTCTCATACTCCTAATGATCAAAATACCGACAAGTCTGCTGCAACTTTTCATTAAGCTCAGAGGATGTAACATGATTATCATAAATAAACTCTTGTTGGGTTTCATTTTCATCCAAGAGAGAGGATATCCTTTCTTCTTGGTGATGAAAGGGATTGTCATGAAGGGCCTCTAAAATTTCCTCATCCATGAACTCATCATATTCATAACAATTCTCCAAATATTCAATAAAACTCACACAGTGTTTACAATAGTCTTTGACCAGCAATAAGGAGGGATGAAACTCTTCATACATCTCATGAAATGCAACATGGAAATTAGCAAGAGAATATAATGAGCCATTTGGCAAGCTTTCATACCAAGACCATGCTTTTCCTTCTAAAGTGGCCATAAACATCTTCATGAGACAATCCTTAGGGAACTGAACCTTAAGACTGTGTACATGCATATGGAATCTAACCAAATGAAGAGCAACATAGTCTTTCTTTTCATCTTTAAATATAGGAAGATTAGTTAACCATTCAACCTTTGGCATAGGATTTGGAAAACCAAGGATGTGAGACCAATTCATAGGTGCATACCTGGCATTTATTCTTGCAATGTAATTCATATTGAAACTTCATCAAGCCACTGATCTTTAAGTAGTGGAGCCACATTCCAATTGATTATTTGATGTGTGGAGTCGCCAGAGCAGAAATACAGACAATATGTGCCTAAGTGTCCGCTACTCTCAAACCTTAGAACTGAAACTTTGTCATTCTTCCCAGGGAAAATTTATACCTTCGGTCCCCGGCAACGACGCCAAAATGCTATCACCAAAATCATACCTGATTGGTTGCTGATCAAACAAATTCAATATAACTATTTCAAACCAATCTTGTGACTGAGGCTTAGCCTCCTCAACCTGAGAGGGATCTCTCAAGGATTAATGATAAAGATAGATGGCTAACTCTATGAATTGTGTCTTGGTTTTGTATGTTTGCATGTTGAAAAGATGAAGGTTAATACTACCATTGGGCTTATAGAGTCAACAAATCAGTAGGTTCAGTGGCAAGGTTTATTGACATAGAATTTGAGGCAAATAGGGGTCTTTAACAAAGACAGTTCACTCAAGAACATAGGTCAACACAGTCATTGCATTACTAAAGGAAGTTAGAGCATAGAGTTATGAATTCTGAGTAATAGCAATGAAATCTACTGCTAGTGGTTCAAAGGAAATTCACGTATAAAACACAGAAAAACACAGTCAACTCATTACTAAAGGAAGTCGGAGCATAGGGTTATGAATTCTAAGTAATAGCAATGAGATCTACTGCAAGTAGTTAAACATAATATGTAGATCAATAAAACATTAAAACCCCACGAGAATCTCAGGTTTGTCAAGAAGAAAACCTCTATGTATTACTGATCACAGTCAATTACATAAAGTTGCAGTTTTGCCAAAAAGTCTCCAACCCTTGAAAAATTCGACCTCTTGGTCTTTAATAGACATCTTACAACATGAGATGATCTGCCTCTAGGCTAGATACATCGAATTTTTGCCTACTGACACCTTTTGTTACACAACATTTTGTCATTTTCCCTGCAATCCCCATCTCGCCATTGGAGGGTCATTTCTGTGATCAATAAGCAGTGTCATGCCTTGCAAAGATCATCATTGTATCCCTTTACATGAGAGTAATATTCCTTCTGTTGACAATTCCCTGAGCAGAGACTCAAAACCCCTTGTTTTTGCCTTTGCGCGAGTAATCACTTATGCCCTCGCACTGAAGAGGAAGATTAACACTGGGCCCCACACCAGATAGCACTCTATCCCAGTTTGCCACCCGCACCAAGCTGTTTATGGAATGTTTTTTAAAAATAGAGGCGGAGATTCCACTCCAACCACCTCAAGGATGAGTCATTGGGAGTGGTTTAACTGAAAAACCACGGACTCCCTCCTTTAGTTTATGGTTTCCACCTCTTATGGGAACTCCTTAAAGGATAGGCCTCCCTCCCACCTTTGTAGGGATCGTAACCTCCTCCTTTTCCTCTATAAAAAGAAGTTATCTCTCTTTTCACAAACTAGCTAAACATTTGAAGAGCTGAACTTGGATAATTAAACATACTATAGCAGAATATTGTAGAAATAGAATAAGAAGGAATTATGTTGAGAGAGCTTGAGTCAATTTCTTTTGCGAGAGCTTGATTCCATGCCTTTATCCTGTCTGAATTCCCTAATGAGCATCTGAGACGTGCTCCGACTGAACCCTGCTGGAGGAGACTGCGACATCAAATCATTGGTTGTAACTCTTCCTTCTATCAATTCTTACACGTGACTATTATTTGGTTCCCATTTTGTATTATGTTAGATGTTTAATGCAATATGCTTAACCCTCTTTGACTGGCTAGTGGTTATGAGCGAAATTATTATGTTGTATGTTGTTCTTTTTTTTGTTCTATGTGCAGGTATCCGAGCATGACTGCGAAAGGATCGTGACTTGCTGAGACAAGAGCAAGAGTCCACCACCACTACAGCAATGACAACAGTGTTGGACTCCAGGTAGGTTGATCTACCATGTCCTCTTTTCATTCAATAATTAGGAATCAACACTCTAGCATGTCTCTTTGTTTCTAGACCCACTCTACGGCTAGAGAGATCATCTCTGTCTGCAGAGAGGATTTACCTACACATCATTTTGTCACTGTCCCTGCAATCCCCATCTCGCCCCTTGGAGGGTCATTTCCATGATCAATAATTAGTGTCATGCCTTGCAAAGATCATCATTGTATCCCTTTACATGAGAGTAATATTCATTCTGTTGACAATTCCCTAAGCAGAGACTCAAAAATCCTTATTTTTTCCTTGGCGCGGGTAGTCAGTTATGCCCTCGCGCCAAAGAGGAAGATTAACACTGGGCCCCATGCCAGCTGGCACTCTGTCCCAGTTTTCCACCCACGCCAAGCTATTTATGGAATGTTTTTTAAAAATAGAGGCGAAGATTCCATTCCAACCACCTCGTGGATGAGTCATTGGGAGTGGCTGAACTGAAAAACCACGGACTCTCTCCTTTAGTTTATGGTTTCCACCTCTTATGGGAACTCCCTAAAGGATAGGCCTCCCTCCCACCTTTGTAGGGATCCTAACCTCCTCCTTTTCCTCTAGAAAAAGAAGCTATCACTCTTTGCACAAACTAGTCGAAGAGCTGAACTTGGAGAGTTAAACATACTATAGCAAAATACTAGAGAGATAGAATAAGAAGGAATTACATTGAAAGAGAATGAGTCCATGTCTTTTGCGAGAGCTTGAGTCCATGCCTTTATCCCGTCCAAATTCCCTGACAAGCATTTGAGACGCGCTCCGACTGAACCCCGCTAGAGGAGACTGTGATGTCAAAGCATTGGTTGTAACTCTTCTTTCTATCAATACATACACGTGACTATTGTCTAGTTCCCATTTTGTATTATGTTAAATGTTTAATGCAATATGCTTAGCCCTCTTTGACTCGCTAGTGGTTATGAGTGAAATTACTATGTTGTATGTTGTTCTTGTTTTTGTTCTATGTGCAGGTATTCGAGCATGACTGCGAAAGGATCGTGACTTGTCTAGACAGGAGCAAGAGACCACCACTACTATAGCAACAATGACAGCGTTGGACTCCAGGTAGGTCGATATACTGTGTCCTCTTTTCATTCAATAATTAGGAATCAACATTCTAGCATGTCTCTTTAATTCTAGACCCACTCTAGGGCTAGAGGGATCGTCTCTTTCCGCAGAGAGGATTTAACTGCATAACAAATTAGTGACTCCATTTGGGATCCGTGTGAATTTTTCGTTTCATCTTGTTGGGTCAGTTTCAATCATTGATTTTCTTGTTTGCCTTTCCTGGTTTGCTTGCTTAGTTTACATCCTCTATTCAGCTCCAAAGTGTCAAGATTGACCTCTGCTCAATAGGTTATGGTTTTTCCTCTTTTTACCATAGTTATCTGCCTTGGTGCATTTTTCCTCTAAAAAGTTGCGCTGATTGGTGCAGGTTGCTCTTTTTGCAGTCGCGCCAACCCCTATATAGCACGGATTACAGCCTTACAGTAGCACCGACTCCGATAGGATTTAGTTTGACCTCCTTAATGAGTCTTTTGGTCAATTATGCTTGCTTCTAGGTTGTTTTTTATGTGTAATGATGCCTTTGGGACTGTTTTGACTGTCGTCGACTTACTTTCCTTTGCGTTTTTCCAAATTCTTATCAGTGTGAATTAAAGCCTTAGGGTTTCTAAGGATTTGGTGCACTGAGCCTTCTGTGTGGGAACCAAGTCATTTTGATTGTTGCCAGTCTCAATTCTGGATTGTTTGCACTTATTTTTCTTGATATTTTAGAGTGATTTATTTGGTTGCAGAGTCATTTCATTTCTCTATTGGTTCTTCTCCTTATTGCTCCAAGCATAGATTACATTTCTTGTTTTGGGTGATTTTGAAAACTTTCTCTTGATTTGGAAGATTGCAGCATTAGTTTGAGTGCTTTCTTGTGTTTGTTTTGTGTTTTATTGAGTCATTCAATTTCAATTCCTACACAACACTTAAGCTAGTGTTTGTTTTGATTTTTTCATGTAATTAGTGCATCATGTGCTTCTTTTCATTGAAAATTTAAAAAATAAAACATATTTTGCATTCTTTCTTTGCACTGAAAGTGAAATATTCTTTTTCATAACTAGCGACTGATTGTCTACGAAAGAGTTTCATTTTTGTTTAATTTTGTTAGATGAATTAGTGGATTTCTTTGCATACTTTCATTATTTTATTTTGTTTGAAAGATCTCTATCCTTCTCGTAACTAGCATTCATTTAATCGGAAATGATGTTCATTTGCATATAACTTACATTTAGGAATTTTGAGATCCAAATTCTATAGGGCCTTAAAATTGAAACATAATCCAAAATCAACTTTAAAATGCATTTAATTAACCTAAGGAATCATTGAATCCTAACGAAACATTTTAGTGGACTACGCTAGAGACATGTTCCAGCGTCTTAAAACCTAGTATATGTCGTTCGCCATCTGGCTTTAGACAGTGCTAGTATGGACTTGTGCTCCCTGTACCATCGAGTATATAAAGGGAGACCCCTCTAGGTTGCAATCCTTTTATCCATAGGAAGCCAAGTCTGCCACCTTGTAACTGTGATACACCGAACACAACATTCAGGGAGACTACCTACACGTACGTCAAGTCCTTGGTCATTTCTGTTTCATTTGATCACCAAGGTGTATATGGTAGTTCACGGAAACCTGGTATACCCTCTTGCTTAGCATTCCTGAGTAGTCATTTTGATCTTTTCTTGACTCCTTAAAAAGAGAAGAGATCGTCAAGTGCTTCTCCTTTCATGCTCATTTCAAACTGAAAGTGATAGAGTCACCTTTTTCCTGTTTCTTGACTCTTAAAATATGAAACAATAGAGTTTTGTTTCAATGTATTAAAAATTAACTACCCACAAAATATTCCTAGTTAAAGTTATCTTCCTTAGTATTTTTTTTTAAGGTTGTTTCCAATGGAAAATTTTTCGGGGTTTACCAACCAAGAAATCCCTTCCGAGGGGAATCCTATTCCTTTTTCTACAATTGGGAACATTGGTGCTCCTTATATGGCGTCATTGTCCCTACCTGGGTTAACTGTTGGGTTTCATGTTTGGTTGTTTTCGACCTCTGTGGTCTCGGGTGTTACGTCCACTGTACAACCACCTCCTCTGCCTGAAAATCATCATGTTGATCCTAAGGTGGACCTCTCCCCTTCTTCGCCTATTTCTTCTTCCTCCTCTTCTACTTCTCCTGGTGAAAGTCTGGATTCTAGTTACCAGGTGGCTAAGAAGAAGAAGAAGAAGACAAAAAATAATAAGTCAGATAAGAGAGAGGTCAACTCTGTGGCTATTGAGCCTAAGAAACCGTCCATTGATCAACCATCCAATCTTCCACGGAAATTAAAATTCCCTTGCATGTTTTGCAAAGGTGACCACCTTCTTCAAGACTGCCCTAGCATTCCCAAGGTACTTGAAGCGTGGTCCAACGACCGTCCGTCGTTGCCTTTAGCTTCTAGAAGTCATATTGGTGGCACATCTTCGACTAGCCATGATAAGACTCATAAGAAACAGGGTAAGATCACGAATCCCTGTAAGTTGTGTGAAGGGCATCATCCCATTCACCTTTTTCCATACCTGGATGAAGCCAATAGGGTGTCGAACAACCCTACTATTTTTGCACCCTGCCTTCTGGCTAGTTACCAGAAAATTTCTTCGAGACCTCTGCTAGTTGATTCAACGATCGGTCAAGGGTCATCCTTGGTCAATCCCATTTCCTAGGAAATTCAAATTCATGAATCCATTCCTGACCAACCATTAGTCATGGAATCAGTTGATCTGATCCTGCCCATGGTTCTGTTAGTGTCAGTCTTGTCACACTGCCATCAGTGATCAAAATTACTCTTTTTCATTTGCATATTAGGAGTCCCATACCATAAATTTTCATCATTCCATTGGGTCATGGATTCATTTATGGTAGTGGTATTTCATTAGTTTTCCCTCATGTAATACTTGTTGATTCTCCTCTCTATGGTCTTAGTCATGGTCCACTTTCACTCCAAATCCATATTATTAGGTCATAGGGTTGGTCCCATCAGGTTCTAGGGTCTCATCATGGTCAAATTAATGAGTAAAGTGTCAATAAATATCAGCAAAATCATGAAGAGGTCTAATAAACTCAAAGTCACAGCATCTGGGAAAAGAAAAGAAATGTTCTATTGAGCTTGATGTAATTTTCCCCTCAAAACCTGTTTTGAGGAGAAAATATGGTACTTTGCTTTTATTATCATCTTTTATGTAATTTTATGTCTTCACATGTAATAAGTTCCACTTCAGAAGTTTTTATCTCCACAAGGCCAAATCCCTGCCCTTCAGAGATGTTTTCCACAGCATTTTCAGTGTAAAATCATGTTCTAAGTACGTCCATCAGAAAAATCCCGGGAAGAGTTTTCCAATGGTATATTATACTCTCAAAACTGACTTCTGGATTGAAAAATATGCCTAAGTGAATGAAAGCCACTCAAAAGCCTAAACACACCCCTTTTCCTCATTTTTCCTTAAACTTTATAACATAATCTTGAAGTTTTTTATTATAAAAACCTTCCCTTCTCTCCCCCGATCCGATCGCATCGCAAAAGTCCTGCGCCCGATCCGATTGTGCCCCTCCTTCCGATCCAATCGCAACGATCAATTGCACATCCCAATTGACCACACCCGATTACATCATGACCGTAGATCTCCTTAATGATCCGAAGGCTCATATGTGATCACACAATCGCAATCGGCGATTCCTACTCCCTTCTCTCTTTGCGATTGCAATAAGCCTAGCCCCACCATAAAATTTTCCGCCTATTCTAAACAAAACGAGCTTTTCCTTTGTTAAAGGTATTTTTGAAAATTTTCTTAAGTTATTCATCGCAATCAGCACTTCCCAAATACTTTTCCCATGCTCTGTCCACCCCCCGATTTGCGATTGCGATTGACCTTTGGGTCCCACCTCAAGACCTTTCTGCCCCGCTTCAATAATAAAGTCTTTTCCCTTTGTAAAAGAAATAAAATGACTTTGTAAGGTTTTCTACATATTCCCTCGCATCACGCTTTTTTCCCATGCTATATTTAAATCTCCGCCCCCCTCCCCGCCGATGTGATTGATCGCAATAAGCTAATCCGTTTGCACAATACACTTGCTCCACTCCCTGTCCGATCTTCCGATTGTGATTCCCATGGGTCCCACCTCAAACCCCTCTGCTCTTTTCAATCAAAAATCATTCTTTTCCTTTGTAAAGTGAAAAGTTTTTTTTTATTTATTATATAAAGGACTCCTCCCCAATCGCATCACAAAATATCAAAACTTTATGCTCATCCTTCTCCCGCTCTGCTCCCTGATTGTGATTGTGATTTCCCCCTTCCCCTTATACACTAATCGCATCGCATATATCCAATTTCTCTATTCCAAAACTCCTTCTCTTCTTCCGACTTGTGATCGCATATGGCCCACCTCCTTTCCCTTTGCTCTTTTTCATTCAAATGAGTCTTTTCTTCATCAAAGGCATAATTTTACATTTCAATTGTTTTCAAAGGAATTTTCTTCAAAGTTGGTTTTCTTTGAAGGACAAAAAACAAGGAAACAATCAACAACCGAGAGCTGATCATGAAGCACAGAGAATCATTTCAGTTTGTCTTCTCCTCTATTTAAAGAAAATATAACAGTGAATCCTCAGATGTTCAAAATGTATTGTTTTCCCTCTTTTTTAGGGGCATACTATTGGTCTCTTTCCTATGATCAGATTTCAATTTCTAAGCTGGTAAAATAGCTCCTCTTTCTATGGATCTATCTCCTCATATTTTTGTCTATCTAATGTAATTTCGAATCATTTGTAAGCAATCAGTAAGGGGATATATTGTGGAAATAGTTTGGAAATCAAGGAGGACGCTCTACGCTCCATTGTAACAGTTTGACAGGGAATTAAATAAAGATATGCAACTCTGATTTGTGGGATCCATGTGGTATGAATTTTAGCTTTTGTTATTTCCTTCGTGTTCATCTGTAAATTTTTTATGTTCACCATACATTCATAAACATCTATGGTTGAATGCTTTCAATATAGATAGGTAGAATCCATTTTTAATGCTCTGCCTTGGGAAATCATTCAATATTCTGTGTTTTTCTTCTGTTTGAAAAGGATCCATCTCCTATGCTCTTTTCGACTCCTCACCAGTCTTACCATCCCATCATTATTTAAACTTAATTGCTAAAATTTCCTGCCTACCTTGCCCCATGAAATACCCTGTATCCCTGATTTAATTCCCCAGTTTCAAACTGCCCCATCTTTTCCATATAACCCTGAAATTTATAAAAACATTTCCCATTATTATACCTAGCCTAATATCAATTTGTCATTATACTTCATTGAAATATATTTTCTCGGAGAGAGCCCTCTCCTGACCTTGTTGGGCTAGCTACAAGTCTGAGCGTGGTTTGAGGTTACCTTGATTTGCCTTTTTCAGCCTGAGGTCCAGATCAGGTGCTGACATTTCTGGCAACTCCACTGGGGAATATATTTAAAAAAAAATATTGACCACCCCAGTAATATCTTCAATATAAATTCCTGGACTCTGGAAGATGATGTTTAGAGTTTGCTAGGCTGAGATAAAATTTTGCAAAGTAGAAATTTGACCACACTGGCTTCAAGAAGATACACAAGGGCCAATCCTAATCCAAATCCTCCTGCTGTGTTTGAAAATCCTAATCTCATCCCAAGAATGGTCAGAAGACAAGAGGGACCACTAAGTCCTAGACCTATTTTCCAATCCCACACTTGGCCCAATGAGTGGTTGTTTGTAGAAGATCTTTCTTTTGATGAATTTTTTGAGCTTTCTTTGTTTAGAAGTAAGTCTGAAACTGCACTTGATGACACAGTTTTAGATCCAGAATTTCTTGTAGATATTGAATTTCAAAGGGAAAATACATCAATTGATGATTATATTCTGAATTCCCCTCAGACATCTATCACTGTAACCAATATCCCTGAGCCTTCAGAGTCATCAGGAACAGCATTTCCTCCCCCTAATTTATCATCATTTCCATCAGTTTCACAAGTCAATTCTCATCTTTCATCTCCTCCATCAACACCTCCCTTAAATCCTAGTAGCACAAAACCTGTTGTAAATCCACCTCGAGTCATGGCTGCCCAGTACGCACCCCTGGTTTTACCTCAGCAATTGAATGATATGCCTGCTGATTATCAAAGTAAAATTCCTATCTTTGATGCCACTCAAAGCATCACATCCCAGCAACATGTTGATAAGATGAATGACTTTTTTTATCTTCATGAGGTAGAGCAGAGAATGTAACCACAAGATTTTTTGTCCAAATTTTTGGAGGTGAAGTTAGAAAGTGGTTCAGAGCCTTACCAGCAGGCTCTATTTGCACTTTGCAGGAGTTACATACACAGTTCTTGGACTGGTGGGAGGTAAAGAAAAACCCACTCCAAATTTTGTCTGAATATGAAAATATTAAAAGAAATGTGGGCGAAACTGTACAAGATTATTGTGTAAGATTTAATGTTGTATATAATGCTATTCCGACCAATCTTAAACCCCCTGTGGGATTAGCCTTGCTCAATTTTCCGGATGGTTTCGATGCTGATATGGCATATCAGCTACGAGAAAGACATGCAGAAGATAGATGTGAGCGTAGAAGAAAATCTACTAGCCAGAAGAGCTAGGGCAAAGGCTGAAAAGAGAGTAACTGTGAAAGAGTAAACCTCTCCTTCAAACAGCAAGATGAATACTTTGATCTGAACAGTCGAAAAGATGGTTGATCAGCTGAAAATTTCAGACAGGCCTGAAGCACAAATTAGGAATCCGAATTTCAGAGAACATCAGCAACTGCAATTTAGAATTAAGTAGAGAGAATAGAGAGTGCAGGACCAAGCAACGCCACAACAACAGATCAGAACCCCATTGCAGCAAATTATGTTCAGGGAACAGAAACGAACGATGATTATGATCCTGTGATTGAAGCAAATCATTTCGTCACTGCAGATGATGCTCCCATATTTCTCACAAAAGATGAAGAATACACGGCGATTGAAAACATTCAAAGGGACGAAAATTTCATATTGGCTAATGACATAGTGTTAGAAAAAGAGTCCGATGATTTCCAAAGAGGATACATGAAAGCTTTATCAGTGCAACAGAGGTAGTACTCTTTGAGGAGCAGGGATGTGTTGATCAGTCCCATTCAGAAAAGAAAGGACCTGCAACTGAAGAACGATTCTTCAAATTCTCAGAAGAAAGGGAAAGAGCCTGCTGATCCTCCCCCAGCAAAAAATCTTCTATGATCAACACCGCAAATTAAAAGAACTAGAATAGCCCAGCAAAGGAGCAAGTAGATAAGAAAGATCCTCCCATCAAAGAGGTAGAAAAAGTGCCTTCTTTTAATTTAGAAAATGAAATTTCTAAGCTGAAAGTGTCCATGCCCTTGACTGAGTTGGTGAAAAATAGTGCTTATAAACATCCGGTGTCTAGAATTTTTCAAATAGACTCTATATCGGATATGGTAAATGTTGAAGATGATTATCCTGAACTCATCCTTGGTCCAGCCACAGAAGATCAATCTAAAGAAAGTGAAGTCCCTCCCTTCTACCTGAGTCTTAGATTACATGATTTCATCTTACATAATGTTATGTTGGACTACGGAGCCTCACATAATTTGATGCCCAATGCCATTATGGAGAAATTAGGACTTGATATTACCCGCAAATACCATGATTTGTATTCCTTTGACTCTGGTAGGGTCCATTGTATTGGTCTTATCAAAAACTTGGTAGTATCTTTAGGTCAAATCCCAGCCAAGAATGTTTTGATGGATGTAGTTGTTGTCAATGTTCCACCACGATTTGGAATGCTTTTATCTAGGTCTTGGGGTGCAAAACTTAAAGGAACCATGTAGCTTGAATTCTCTTATGCCACCATTCCCGTGTTTGGTTAGTTGAGAAAACTATATATGGAGAAGAAAATGAAATACATGATCACTAGCAAAGAGAAGCCAGTTAATCATCCCATCAATGCAGTCCACACAGATTTGGAGTCATTTTTATTATATTCAGATGGTGGTTTGAATGATGAAAATGTTCAGTTGGTACAAGTAGATGAGATACCTGAAATTTCAGGAAATTTTAGGGAAGTCCTCAAACAAAAAAAAGATAAAGCAGCTAGCACTTCTGAGCTTCCTGCTTGCCAGCAGCTAAAGGACAATGAATCGCAAAAAGATGCAGAAATCAGTCAGGATCAAGTAGAGAAAGAAACAAAATTTCAGCATCTAGAAGAAGAAGAAGAAGGCCTGTGGAGCATGGACTTTGATGGAGCTATTGGTAAGGACGGTGCTGGTATTGGAATTTGGATTCGGAGCCCTGTTTTCCAGCCTAAAAAAGTTCCTAGTAATGTTAGAGTATGTGCTTACAAATTGGCTTTTGATTGCTCTAACAATGAGGCAGAGTATGAAGCTTTGATTGCAGGTTTGAAAATTTTGAAGAAGCTGAATGCAAAGAGGATTTCTGTCTATGGAGATTCAGAGTTGATAATCAAACAGGTCAAAGGAGAATATCAAGCAAAGCATCCACGATTGAGGGCATATCGAAATGCAGTCCTAGACATCTTGAGGACATTTCCTGAGTACACTTTGACAGCAATACCCCAGATGCAGAATATTATTGTTGATTCTCTTGTCACTACTGTAAGCAATTGAAAATTCCAATGAACACCAGTAACAAGTTTGAAATTTATGTCAAACATAGGCCTATTGTTCCAGACAATTTAAGGTATTGGCAAGTGTTTTGGGATGACAATGAAATCAATGCTTTTTTGTAGAGTGAAGGAAAATTTAAGGATACTCCCATAGAAGGTGACTATGAGGTCGATGATCAAGAAATCGAAACAAATCAGATGAACATATTGCAGCTGAAAGATAATGTAATTCCTAGAGGTATCATACCTTTAGAGGAGCTTTTTGACCAGGATGATGTTGCAAAGAAGCCAAGCTTGGTGCCCACTGATAAAAGAGTTGAAGATGTGAATCTTGGAACAACTAACAAGCCCAAGCTTGTGAAGTTATCAAAAGAATTGTCCCCTGAGGTAAAGGAATAGTATGTTAAATTACTTTCTGAATTTTTTGATGTGTTTGCATGGGATTATTCAGATTTGAAGGTGTATGACAAGAATATAATTCAGCATACCATTCCCATCAAGCCAGATCAGAAGCCATTTAGACAGAAGCTGAGAAGGATCAACCCAAAGCTGCTGCCATCCATTGAAAAAGGGGTAAACAGATTGTATAAAGTTGGTATCATAGTCCCAATTAGATTTTTTGACTGGATTTCAAATTTGGTCCCCATACGTAAAAAGACAGGAGAGATAAGGTTGTGTATATATTTCCAGAATCTGAATAAAGCATCTTTAAAGGATAATTGTCCACTTCCAAAGATGGACCATATTCTGCAGAGAATAGTTGGAGCATCAAGGATGTCACTACTCAATGGCTACTCAGGATATAACCAGATCTTGGTGCATGAGAAAGACCAAGAAAAAACTGCCTTCACAACACCCTGGGGAACTTTCCAGTATGCAAAAATTCCATTTGGACTGAAGAATGCTGGAGCCACTTCCTAGCAAGCAATGGACATTGCTTTTGCCAATGAAAAGAATGTTTTTCTTATTTTTTATTTGGATGATCTGACAGTGTTTTCTGGTTCCAATGATGAACATTTGCACCACTTGAGGGTTATTTTTTAGTGATGTAGGAAGTTTGGGATTTCTCTCAACCCAAAGAAAAGTATGTTTGCTATGGATGAAGGCAAGATGCTGGGGCATATCATCTCTAAAGACGGTTTCCGCATTGATCCATCTAGAGTGGAGGCAATTCAGCACATAGACCTTCCACGTAACAAAAAAGAGATTCAAGCTTTCAATGGTAAGATGAACTTCTTGCGCAAATTTATACCCAATTTGGTTGAACATTTGAGAGAAATGACTAACATGTTGAAGAAGGATAGCACTGTCAAATGGAGTGAGGAGGCTATCAAATCATTTAATCTAGTAAAGTTTGCTCTGTCTATTGCCCCAGTCTTGATTAGTCCTGATTACACTCAAGATTTCATTATATTTTCATTTGCATCAAAGCATACTATGGTTGCGGTTTTGATGCAGAAGAGAGATCAGATTGAAAAGCCAGTTGCCTTTTTCCAGTAGGGCTATTAGAGATGCTGCTTTGTAGTATAATATCATTGAGAAACAAGCAATGGCTCTTATAAAGGCATTGAAATATTTTAGAGTATAAATTATACATTCACATACTATAGCATATGTTCCTAATGCTGCAGTAAAGGATGTGTTGATGCAAACTGATCCAGAAGGTCGGAGAGGTAAATGGATAGCAGCTATGTTAGAGTATGATTTGGAGATCAAACCCACAAAGTTGATCAAAGGACAAGGCTTGGCAAAGCTAATGGCCCAATCAAACCTGCGTGCTTTGGATATAAATATCATAACAGCAATGTCAGAGGATGAGGATGAAGGTTTTCTTGTTCCAGTTTTGGAAATTTTTCTACAATCCCCATGGTATTCAGATATTGTTTATATTCTTCAGCATCTTTCACCACCTCCATGGATGTCTAAAAGCAAAGGTAGATCACTGAAACTTAATTCTGCTAAATATTGTATTTTAAACAGTGCTCTTTATTGGAAAGATCTAGGAAGTATTCTGCTTAATTGTTTGGTTGAAGATGAGGCGCAGCAGGTGATGCACAATTTTCACAAAGGTGATTGTGGTGGTCATTTGTTTTGGAAAATTACAGCTAATAAAGTGTTGAGAGTAGGATATTATTGGCCAAATTTATTTTCAGATTTGTATAAAACAGTTATGAGCTGCCATGAGTGTCAAATTTTCTAGTGGAAAAGGAAATTGCTTCCTCTTCCCTTCAAAACAGTTGCTGTAAATGCTCCCTTTCAGTAGTGGGGACTTGATTTCCTAGGAGAAATCCATCCCACATCCTCAGCGCAGCATCGATGGATTTTGATAGGTACAGATTAATTCACCAAATGGATCGAGGCCGTTCCAGCAAGGCAGGCTACAGATATGGTAATTATTCAATTTCTAGAGTCAAATATCTTGTCTCGTTTTGGTTTCCCTCAAAAAATTATAACAGATAACGCAGTAGCGTTCAAATCTAAGAATATGGTGGATTTCTGTGACAAATACAATATTGCGTTGGGCCATTCAACATCATACTACCCACAAGGCAAAGGCCTGGAAGAATCGTCGAATAAGTCTCTGATAAACATAATCAAGAAGATGCTGGAGGTGAACAAAAGGAACTGGCATCGAAATCTCATCAACGCATTATGGGCTGACAGAGTTAGTAGTAAGAAATCCATAGGTATGTCACCATTTGAATTGGTTTATGGTACTGATGTTGTTTTTCCTACATCGCTTACAGTCCCGGTCATGAGATTATTACAAGAGGTTAGCAGTGAAGAAGATGATAATCAACGAAGGATCAATCAAATGATCCACCTCCAGCAAACAAGAGAGGAAGTGTCTCAGAACACTATTCAGTTGTAGGAGAAAATAAAGAAGATCTATGACCGTAAAACCAAAGCAGAAAGGTTTCAGTTGTACTATGTGGTGTTGAGATGGGATGCACGAAATGAGGACAAAGGGAAGCATGGTAAGTTCGACAACCTATGGAAAGGACCATACAAGATTTCATCATACAGGGGACAGAATGCTTTCTTGCTTTCAGATATGGATGGCCAAGGTTGCCTAGGAGGAGCAGTGAATGGTAGGCTTTTGAAGCACTACCATTGTTGAAGAGAATGGATCAAAAATTATGTCACAATCATTGTATATATCATGTTATTTTTGGTCAGATTTCAAGTACACAGTCATTTAAGTTTGAGGCCCGAGGTGAAGGCTACAAAAATTGAATGATATGTGTGTAGTCTGGTTTTATTTTAGTTTTCAGTCTTAGTCTTGAGTCAAAGTCAGTCTGCATTGTATCATGTTTTCAGTATTTTTTGACTCTATGCCCAATGGATAAGGCTACTTGGTCTATGGTGTTCTTGGCACCTCCAAGGAGCTACCATCCCCATTGGAGCCAATGTTAGTGTTAGTCTTGTCACACTGCCATCAGTGATCAAAATTAATCTTTTGCATTTGCATATTAGGAGTCCCATACCATAAATTTTCATCATTCCATTAGGTCATGGATTCATTGATGGTAGTGGTATTTCATCAGTTTTCCCTCATGTAATACTTGTTGATTCTCCTCTCTATGGTCTTATTCATGGTCCACTTTCACTCTCAATCCATATTATTAGATCATAGGGTTGGTCCCATCAGGTTCTAGGGTCTCATCATGGTCAAATTAATGAGTAAAGTGTCAATAAATATCAGCAAAATCATGAAGAGGTCTAATAAACTCAAAGTCACATAATCTTGGAAAATAAAAGAAATGTTCTATTGAGCTTGATGTAATTTTACCCTCAAAACCATGTTTTGAGGAGAAAATATGGTACTATGCTTTTATTATCATCTTTTATGTAATTTTATGTCTTCATATGTAATAAGTTCCACTTCAAAAGCTGCTATCTCCACAAAGCCAACTCCCTTCCCTTCAGATATGTTTTCCACAACATTTTTAGTGTAAAATCATGTTCTAAGTACATCCATCAGAAAGATCCTGGGAATATCTTTCCAACGGTATATTATACTCTCAAAACTGACTTTTGGATTGCAAAACATGCCTAAGTGAATGAAAGCCACTCAAAAGCCTAAACACACCCCTTTTCCTCATTTTTCCTTAAACTTTATAACATAATCTTGAAGTTTTTTATTATAAAACCCTTTCATTCTCTCCCCTGATCTTATCACATCACAAAAGTCTTGCGCCTGATCCGATCGCGCCCCTCCTTCCGATCCAATCGCAACGATCAATTTCTCATTCCGATTGACCCCGCATGATTACATCCTGACCGTAGATCTCTTTAATGATCCAACGGCTCATATGTGATCACACAATCACAATCGGCGATTTTCATAAGTTAAAACCTGCCTCCTTCTCCCTTTGCGATTGTGATCAGCCTAGCCCCACCATAAAATTTTCCGCCCGTTCTAAACAAAACAAGCTTTTCCTTTGTTAAAGGTATTTTTGAAAATTTTCTTAAGTTATTCATCGCAATCGGCACTTCCCAAATACTTTGCCCCTACTCCATCCACCCCCCGATTTACGATTGCAATTGACCTTTGGGTCCCACCTCAAGACCTTTTCACCCTACTTCAATAATAAAGTCTTTTCCCTTTGTAAAAGAAATAAAATGACTTTGTAAGGTTTTCTACGTATTCCCTCACATCACACTTTTTTCCCATGCTATGTTTAAACCTCTACCCCCCTCCCCACTGATGCGATTGATCGCAATCGGCTAATCCCTTTGCACAATACACTTGCTCCACTCCCCATTCGATCTTTCGATTGCGATTCCCATGGGTCCCGCCTTAAACCCCTCCACTCTTTTCAATCAAAAATCTTTCTTTTCCTTTGTAAAGTGCGAAGTTTGTTTTTATTTATTCTATAAAGGACTTATCCCCAATCACATCGCAAAATATCAAAGCTTTATGCTCATCCTTCTCCCACTCTGCTCCCCGATTGTGATTGTGATTGGCCACTTCCCCTTATACACTAACCGCATTGCATATATCTGATTACTCTATTCCAAAACTCCTTCTCTTCTTCCGACTTGCGATCGCATATGGCCCACCTCCTTTCCCTTCGCTCTTTCTCATTCAAATGAGTCGTTTCTTAATTAAAGGCGTAATTTTACTTTTCAATGGTTTTCAAAGGGATTTTTTTTCGAAGTTGGTTTTCTTCGAAGGACAAAAAACAAGGAAACAATCAACGACTGAGAGCTAATTATGAAGCATAGAGAATCATTTCAGTTTGTCTTCTCCTCTGTTTAAAGAAAATATAATAGCGAATCCTCAGATGTTAAAAATGTATTTTTTTCCCTCTTTTTCAGGGGCATACTGTTGGTCTCTTTCCTATGATCATATTTCAGTTTCTGAGCTAGTAAAACAGCTCCTCTTTCTGTGGATCTATCTCCTCATATTTCTGTCTATTTAATGTAATTTCGAATCATTTGTAAGCAATCAGTAAGGGGATATAGTGTGGAAATATTTTGGAAATCAAGGAGGACGCTCTGTGCTCCATTGTAACAGTTTGATAGGGAATTAAATAAAGATATGCAGCTCTGATTTGTGGGATCCATGTTGTATGAATTTTAGCTTTTGTTCTTTCCTTCGTGTTCATCTGTAAATTTGTTATGTTCACCATACATTCATAAACATCTCTTGTTGAATGCTTTCAAGATAGATAGGTAGAATCCACTTTTAATGCTCTGCCTTGGGAAATCATTCAATATTCTGTGTTTTTCTTCTGTTTGAAAAGGATCCATCTCCTATGCCCTTTTCAGCTCCTCACCAGTCTTACTATCCCATCATTATTTAAACTTAATTGCTAAAATTTCCTGCCTACCTTGCCCCATGAAATACCCTGTATCCCTGATTTAATTCCCTAGTTTCAAACTGCCCCATCTTTTCCATACAACCCTAAAATTTATAAAAACATTTCCCATTAGTATACCTAGCCTAATATCAGTTTGTCATTATACTTCATTGAAATATATTTTCTCAGAGAGAGCCCTCTCTTGACCTTGTAGGGCTAGCTACAAGGTTGAGCGTGGTTTGAGGTTACCCTGATTTGCCTTTTTCGGACTGAGGTCCAGATCAGGTGCTAACAGTTTCATCAGGTCTTTTCCGTCGAGACTGGATATCTTTCCCCCCATGTTCTTCTTGTTTCTTTAGATTTCTCAGACTTGGAGAAATATTCTCCTATCCCTGTAGTTCAAGAAGCTGCTCCTCCTTCTCCCATGATAGAGGTCCCGAAGGATGCTCCTCTTGCTCCGGTAACACCAAGGGATGACAATCTCATTTTTATGGTACCCCCTCCAAGTAGTTTGGTCACTTCCTTCGATTGGAGTCGATTTACTGGATACCACTTTCCTTCTTATGTGACTTTTGAGATCACAGTACAGACCTTCGATGTGGCGATACCTAGCACAATTATAGATGAAGGCGTGTCTGTTAGTATTATATTTTCAACTAGTTGGCAAGATTTTGGTTCTCCACCGCTTGTGCCTATTACTTAGAATCTGTCGGCATTTAACAGAAGAACCAATCAACTGTTAGGAATCCTTCCGAAGTTGCCTGTTACTTTGGGAGGGAAAACCATCTATATGGATGTGATGGTTGTTCCAGGTCCCTTGGATTCCATTCACTCTTGGGCTGCGACTATGCTTATGCCATGGGTGCACTTGTCTCTTCCCTCTTTCATGTGATCTGTTTTCCACACAAAGGTCAGATTGTGACCATTGATCAACTTTCATTCTTTGGTACTGACATGGCATCTGGTCCACCATCATCCCTTCCAGGTCTTTATCCGTCAGTTGTATCTTCCCCACCGCAGGTTAATTATGTGGCTACCTATCCCATGCCCGCATTCAGTGATAGTGTCGTTGTGCATCATGTGGTGGGGGCATTGGGTCCTGATTATTAAGATGTTGTGAACCTCTTGGAAGCCATGACCTCTTATTCATTATGGTAAAAGTTCATCGGAGCATGGTTCTTCTTCTTGTGTCAAGCTCCTTAAAAAATGAAACAAGGTCGTGGAGCAAAGTTCATTTTCTTGTGTCAAGCTTTTTAAAAAATGAAACAAGCTCACTGGAGCATAGTTCGTTTTCTTGTGTCAAGATCCTTAAAAAATGAAACAAGCTTGTCGTAGCACAATTTTTTTTCTTGTGTCAAGCTCTTTAAAAAATGAAACAAGATGTCATGAGGATAGTTCGTCAACCTCATTAAAAAATGAATTAGCTCGTGAGGATAGTTCTTTTACTGTGTCAACCTCGTTAAAAAATGAAACGAGTTCCATTTTCAATTTGAGTCTTTGATAAGATCTAGTAAAATCCCAGTCGAGTCTTCCCCTGATCTCTTAATTGAACCTTCACTCCATTCGTCTTTTCGACGGACTGAAGCTTAGGGGGCATGTACCTCGAATTGAGTCACCATGCTGGGGGCATGCCCACTTTTTCAAGCATAGTTTGTTTTTGTTTCAAGCTTGTGTAAAAATGAAACTAGTTTCAAGCATAGTTTGTTTCCGTTTCAAGCTTGTGTAAAAATGAAACCATTCCTATTTTACCTCTCGTGATTGCCATTTTATCAGCTTGTTTTTCCAGATGAACCTTGGTTTTCTCATTCCGTCGTCACCATCTGCTTGGCCGATCATATGCCTTCACTTGATTGTTTTACCCAATCCCGAGGAACCGTTGTAATGAGTGGTCTTGTTAGCTAGCCTCTTTACCTTTACTTATTCTGAGCACTTCCACCATCACCGGAACCAGTTGCTACCCTTAATACCACTCGTTCCTCCAAGTGGAGTCATCTTTCAGCTCTTTTCTGACTCTCTAAAATTGAAAATATTGCCAAGACTCTTGTCGTTTCGAACTCGTTAAATGGATGCGAAGCGATATATACCCAGTATACGTTTACCCCCTTTTCGGGATGGGATAGATTATTTACGAAAAAGGAATACCTTAGCATATCGCGACTAAGAGATTCTTTCAGATATTGTTTTCTACCTTTTACAAAAAGGGCCATGATGGATTTTTATTTTCTACCTTCTTTTCAAACTCTCTAAACATGAAAAGATGTCGATTCCTCCCTTTGTCAAACTCATTAAACCTTGATGACATCAGATTTCGTCATCGTGACGTTACTCAAGTTCCTCCTTCCTAGGGCTTGTAAAATGTACTAGGATGGATTTGTCTGAAGGACAAAATTACAGCACAAGCATATGTTATCCCCTTCAAGCTTGTTTTTAAAAATAATTGGGGTACTTGCCAGAAATGGTGGGGGGGAAATGGAACCAAGTTTTAGTTATGTTGGCAGTATGTTGCTCTTGAACATGGCACTTGTCTGCATTCATGGCGGGTTGGGGACATCTCATTTCGTCATTTTTGCCTCCATGGGTTTAGGTAATATTTTTTTACCTCTCATCTGCTATTTGCCGCATCATCATGACCTCAGATCCTTCGATGTCAAATACTGCCAAATCTAGTGTCGTCGTGTTGATATGTTCAAGAGAAGTTTGCCTCTACATTTTTCAACCTCCCTCTGATTCTCTGTTTGTCCTGTTTCATCATCATATTCCTCTGTCTCGTATCGATGATGTGGGAAACATTATGGCCCACCTTCGATCTGGTCACTTCCTGTCGACTTCAGCTCATTATCCAGGAATTTGATCAAGAGACTCCCTCCTGGTACCTTGGAGCCTGAATGCCTCAATGGCAGATTCTTCGCATTCAACGCAATTTCCACATCATTGGACTTCGATCGAGTGATTTTGCGGATGTTCGACGCCAGATCACTATTCACATTCCATGGATTGTACCGGTTGTACCTTGAGATCCATTGTCATTATTGGTGGTTTCTCTCATGCCTATTAACAACTTTCATCATTGGTTGGTAATCAGGTGATTTTCTTGCATGTTCGACTTCAGCTCATATATTCGCATGCTTGAATTTGTACTTGTTCGGGTCGATATGGAGTGCAAGACCTTGGATTTTGTCTGATAAAATCCAGGTTGCAAATTTTGGTAGATTATCGTGACTTATTTGCATGACTCTTTTGATTGGATGGTTGCAACCATACTTGAGTCTATTTGTTGATCCTTACTGCTGGATGGCTGCATCTATACCTCAGATCCCAGTTTTTATATACTCTATTATGGATGGCTACAACCATACCACATGTTCATCTATTATAGATATCAATTGTATTCATAATTGTAGTTTTTCCGACAGCGGTGTTTGGTTCGAACGTGTTCTCATAAAGCATTTCTCCCCTCCCTCTCCCTTGGACCTCATGCTTTAGGGGGCGTCTGTTACACAGCATTTTTTCACTATCCCTACAATCCCCATCTCGCCCATTGGAGGGTCATTTCCATGATCAATAAGCAGTGTCATGCCTTGCAAAGATCATCATTGTATCCCTTTACATGAGAGTAATATTCCTTCTGTTGACAATTCCCTGAGTAGAGACTCAAAAACCCTTATTTTTGCCTTGGCGCGGGTAGTCAGTTATGCCCTCGTGCCAAAGAGGAAGATTAACACTGGGCCTCGCGCCAGCTGGCGCTCTGTCCTAGTTTTCCACCCGCGCCAAGTTGTTTATGGAACGTTTTTTTAAAATAGAGGTGGAGATTCCACTCCAACCACCTCGAGGATGAGTCATATGAGTGCTTGAACTGAAAAACCACATACTCCCTCATTTATTTTATGGTTTCCACCTCTTATGGGAACTCCCTAAATGATAGTCCTCCCTCCCACCTTTTTAGGGATCCTAACCTCCTCCTTTTCCTCTATAAAAAGAAGCTATCTCTCTTTGCACAAACTAGCTGAACAACTGAACTTGGAGAATTATACATACTATAGCAAAATACTGGAGAGATAGAATAAGAAGGAATTATGTTGAGAGAGCTTGAGTCCATGTCTTTTGCGAGAGCTTGAGTCCATGCCTTTATCACATCCGAATTCCCTGAAGAGCATCTGAGATGCGCTCCAACTTAACCATGCTAGAGGAGACTGCGACGTCAAAGCATTGGTTGTAACTCTTCCTTCTATCAATACATACACGTGACTATTGTTTGGTTCCGTTGTAGCCCCTACAACACCCTCCAAAAAACAAGAAATAATAGCACTCACTTCAAAATTTTTGGAGCCCCTTTGAAACTAAAAGGAAAAATGCTAAGTGAAAGTTTTGAAGGACAAGTCGCTAAGTCGCGAAACCATACTCTAAAACAATTGCGACCCCTGCGACCTATGCGACCTCACGACCCTAAGGTCGCAAGGTCGCAAAGTTCGTAATTACAGTAGTTGCGACCCATGCGACCCGTGCGACCCCGCGACCTTAAGGTCGCTAGGTCGCCAGGTCGCATGATTCGAAATTAAAGCATTTGCGACTCATGCGACCGTTGCGACTCAGCGACCTTAGGGTCGCCAGGTCGCAAGGTCGCACTCTACCCATTTGCGACCTCATTAAGTGCTCGCACGTGCGACCCTTTTTTAAAAGGGCAGGTCGCTAGGTCGCATTTGACACTTGCGGCGAAATTTAGAAAGTGCTCTGACAGGTCGGCTGGCGCGTTTTCTCCCGGGTAAGTTGCTATTTCCTCTCTTTGTTTCCTTCATAAGCATTTCTTGCTCAAATTTGGCCTCCCCCATTGACTTAAATACCTGCTGGGGAGGCTGTAGGGTTTTTCTGGTGGGTTTTTATGAATTTTTTTCCTCCTGTTATCCCCATAAACCCCAGAGTCTCATTTTCTTGTGCAGCCCATCGTGGCTTCGCCCTATCCTCAGCTTAGACCCCTTCCAGCCTCGTATGCTAACCGTTAAGAAATAAATCAACCCCAAAGCCGCGCGCGTTCGAAAACCCCGGCAGGCCTTTGCGCGACCTGCGACCCAGCGACCTAGTTGCAAGGTCGCAAAGTCGCGCGATCTTCTGTTGGGAGGATTAGCGACCCTTGCGACCCTGCGACCTGGTCGCGAGGTCGCGAGGTCACATCTGAGTTCTTCTTCTAAAACAGTGACCCTGCGACCCCAAGAGAACAGTGAATTGAATTATGCATGTATAGACTGTATTTAGCTCATTTCCATCATGTCTTTCTCATCCTAGGATTCTTTCCTGAATGCAACAGGTGAATTTGGAAAAGATACGATACCGGTCCACTCTGATTCTAGCAACATGGCACCCCCAGTGTCCCGAAAGAAGGGCAAGAAGGTAGTGGAAGAAGAATCAGACACAGACGTGCAAATATCTCCTCCGCCAATATACAGAGACACCCTTTGCACCTTTGCAAAAGGGGACAGCCTGAGATGGTATGAAGTATACCACGAGTTCGCTATAACAGAAGGGCGAGTTTAAAAGGGGCGAATCCACAGACCGAGAGAGTGTACCTAAAGGTCGAAAGGTCCAAGTTACATCTAGCGAGGGCACATCCGGCCATCTTCCGTGTCCAGAAATATTAGGCTGGATACACGAAGAAGGACTCCAGAAGCCCTCTTCTGAAGGTGGCAAAGGTAAAGCTTTCGCGATGTTGGAGGGCTCAGACGCCCAGGTCTACTACTTGCTACCCCAACCAGAGGAAAACTTTACCCCGAGATGGGTTTCTGCCCATGAAGTACCCGTGGTTGATACAATCAGGAAGTGGTGGGCAGAACCGGACAAATTTAAGGTCAGGAAAGACCAGGAGTACCCGGTGGCCGCTCTGAGGAACGTGTACAAATTAGTGGCCGCCATGCTTTGCAGGTTGTACGGACGTCCGGACGCCACCACCTTCAACGGAACATGGGCAACTATAATGGAGTATGTAACGGTGCACGGTACTCGTTTCAACTGGGCCGATATGTTAATGGGCTCAATGCAAACAAATTTGGCTTCGGCTTTGTGGCCCCGGACGAAGGAGCAGCCGTCGAGGTTCTGTGACTATATCTCTACAAATTATTGTCGTGGCATAAACAGGCGCAGGGGATGGCCACATAACTACGACTTCGAATAGACCCAAGCAGTCCATTTGCAGACCAAGGTATTCTGGGATTCCAGGTACAAGTCAGATATTGAGCAAATCTCTCAGATATTCATTCCTGCCCTTTACGGGAAGCTATTTGGTCAAGACACCCCCTGCATGTCTTGGCGTGCGATGGAGACGCTAGGTCAGGTGGCACACTGGTTTCCGTTCGCTGAATATACATTCATCCGGGTATTTGGCACATTCAAAGCCCCACATGCTCTGCCTAGTTTTATCACCGATAAGGTGCTTATGCAGGAGGTATGTTTCTAGATGACCTCGGGTTTCTCCAACATCCTTTCAAAAGGAAAGAAGAAACCTTGGCCCGCTCTGCCCCTCACCATCGGTGCTTATACAGTCAAGGACTCCAGAGAAGTAAGGGCTCAAGGGGAAGAGATAAAAGGTTATCACTTTAGAAGCCTGCAATACCGAACATATGACCCATTCAAGATAGTTCCGGAGCACTGTAAGAAGGCCAATTTTAAATGGAGCTATCAGCATTTCGAACGCCCGGCAGATGATGAGAAAAGAAACTGGTACAACGCAGACAGGCAACTATCTCCGGGGATTGACTCTGACCGAGAAGAAGAAGATCACCAAAATTTAGAAGACAGGAGTCAAAAACTAGGAGGCTCTTCTTCCTCCAAAGATAAGAAAACACGGACCAGTACAGGGCCTGACACCTCGGATCAGCTAAAAGAAGCAGAGGCCCAGGCCAAGAAGGAAGAGGAAAATAAAATGAAGGAGGATGAAGAGAAACGTAGAAGAGATGCAAGGATAGAACGGAAAAGGAAACAGGCCGAGGAAAAGGAAAGACAGGAAAAGGAAGCACAGGCGGCGGCAGAACAAGCACTTAAGGAAGAACTTGACAAAGCCGAACGTCAAAAGAAGGCAGACCAAGCTGCCGCAGCAGAGCGAAAAAGAAAAGCTGAAAGAGAAGCAGAGGCAGAGACAGAACGCAAGAAGAAGGAGGAACATGACAAGGCGGAGGCCGAGCGCCGGCAACAGGAGGAAGGAAAAGGACAAAGGCAGGATGATGAGGATGAACTAATAGAGGACATCGACATATCTCCCCTGGAGATTCCTCCGAGTGGCACGAAAAGTGACGATTTTTAGGAGAATGAGAAGAAAGAGGTCTTCGACGACTAGATTGAATTTTGATAATTCTGTCGAAATACGGCTGAGAAAAATCCTTGGTGCCAAAGCCATCCACCGCCATGCTGCTATGTGAGATCCTTTGAAAAGGACATAGTCCTGGATACAAGGACTAACCCTGTAATGATAGCATCAGCAGGTACCGCTTTTGCTGCAGCTACGGAGGAAAATGTCACTAGAATGAGCAGGGAGATTATTTCCCTACAAAACAGGCTAAAAGCAGCGGAACAGGAGAAAGCAGTGCTGGAGAGTGAAGTGAGACAGCTCCAAAGTAAGCCTTCCCAAGTCAATGAAGTCCCACGGGCAGTCATGAAAGAATGTGACGTATTGGAAATGACCATGCAGCAAGTATATAGAGAAATGCTCACCCTAAAACAAACAGTGGCCCCATTGGCAGAGGCACGAGCGGAAACCAAAGTGAAGCATGAGCAGCTCAAGGAGGCCTCGGTAGCTTTAGACAGAATGATAAACTGGACAGCACAGTACCATCAAGCTCCCGAAAATGTGCCTAGGAAGGATTGGAGTCACACACGAGACGCCAAAGTACAAATCCGGATGAAGATACAGTCCAAAGACAAGCTGACCAAAGATTTGGACAAAGTGGTGTCTGCATATAATCACCTGATCAGTGGTATAGACTCCATGAACGCTCTTCATCACATTCCGTCGTTGGGGGCACTGGACGAAACTAAAGACTGGGAGCAAGTAGATCAGGAAATTCAGTCTTTTCTGCAACCCGTGAGACAAGCTGCTGCCGCACCAGAATTTGAGGCATCAAAAGAGAACCTAAGTCGGTTGCTTGTCACTCCAGTACAAATCTATACCAAGCTTGCCTCCCTCTCAATCCAGATCTCCCAGAAGAAGGAAACTCTGATACCAAATGCCCTGGAATGTATGCACCGATTAAAAGAGGAAACCCCTCTAGTCTCCCCTATAGCAGCGGATTACCAGACCTGGCGAGATTTCCTCAAGGGGAAGAAAATTGACGCTCTAGACCTCTCGACGCTCCAGACCTCTCGATCACACGACCACCTCCATAGCTAAGCTTTTCGGTCGCGGTCGTGGCCGCCCCCGCGCGAGGTCGCGCCTATACGAGTCGCCGAGGTTGCCGGCTTTTATCGTCCAGGTCGCATGTTCGGCCAAGGTCACAGGGAAGCTGAACCGTCGGGAAGTCGAAGCATTGGAAAGCCTAAAGGGCATTTCTTGAATCTATAAATACCCCTGCGGGGCACATAGTTCAGGGCTTCTCTTTTGTGGACTGAAGAGCAATATTGCATTGTAATTGAAGGGTCATACTCTTGGACATATGTAATTCAGATACTTGTCAAAACCCCTTTGTTGGATGATGTGTTTAGCTGTGAAAAAACTGTGTATTCTGCGTAGAGTTTCAGAATATCGTATGATTAATGAAGCTGTGTTCTTAATTGTATCATCTGTACTCCATAGCTATCTGTGATTGTGCTTGATGATGCTCAAGTTTACCAATTTGATCTTAAAATGAATGTTAATGAACTATTTTATTAGCATTTCTTTGCATCTTTCGGAAAGTTAAGGGATATCCTTTAAAGAATTATTTGACGATGGGGTCTCTTGCATTGTCGCGTCATAAATATTATAAACAACTTTAGTTGTATTGCATTTTGTTTATTCATTCATACACTACGGGTGTTTTATATATAGTTTGATACATCAGTCATGTATTCTGTATCATGTGAATAAGTGTATGTCTGCAGATTCGATCAGGTTCTTCGAGGCCGAAGAGAAAGTCATTTAAGCGGTAGCCGGACCCACACCCCGGAGGGGATCCCTATTCCAAACGGTTCAAAGTCTACTTGGGACTTTCTACTGGGGAGATCCCCTACTGTTGGCCGGACATATTTTCCCATCAACAGATTTGGCGCTAGAAGGAGGGCCATGGCATCCTCCCAGCATACAACCGACATTCCATCACAAACTCCCCACCGGGAGGTCATAAATAACGAAACTGCTCTTCCTCCCTTGGAGGATATTCCAAGGGAGGAGGCTCGATACTTTGAAATCACTAACGAATAGTTGAGATCCTTACGCCCAGTTGCCCGTAATCTCGTCAGGGATTTACGATATGCCCCAATCATGGAATTCCTAGCCCACACTAGGACCCCTGCTGAGAACATCACTCGCAATGGCGTGCTGGTCAGCACCATACCTGAACTCGTGAACACCATGATTGAAGACCTCGGGCGGGCTCTCCAGGACAATGACCCCGTTCTCCAAGATAGTGAAGGGTTCCCTGATACTGAACCTTTCCCCGAACCTCAGCCTGACTTACATCAGTGGAACAACAATCAAGTGTATTCCCCGTGAGAAGAAGGAGAGGGGGGTCGAAGAAACGAAAGAGAAGGTAACACAGCCCGAAGAAATGCAGGGGAAGGAAATAGGCCTCGAAGAAATGAGGGTGGGGTCAACAGGGGCCACGGACGTGGAGGTAGAGGAGATATGGTTCGCGGCCAGAGACACCACGCCAACCATCATCACCACCAAAACCAAAATAGGCCCCCTCCCCACAACTGGGAGTATCTTAGAAACGTGAATAACCGTGAAAGACACCGAGATGAACACTCTCGCCATCATGAAGGAGCATCAGTGTCGGGGACGGGAAGTGAGTCCGAGGCAGAAACTCGATATCATCAGCACCCTAGGAGGGTGCAGCCACTAGCCTAGATGGCTCAATCCCCATTGGATCTTTTAGGTCCTCTCCATGATATGCCTAGACACCCGGAGAAGCATCTTCCTAAGTTCGATCCTGAGAAAGGCACATCAGCGGAAGATCATATTAGTAGTTTCTATCTGTCTCTACAAATCATGAGAGTTCAGTCCGATGATGTCGCATGTAGACTGTTCCCACACACTCTTGTAAACCATGCGGCCACCTGGTATCGTTCCCTACCCAGTGCTTCTATTACATCATGGGACCAGTTCCGTCGCGTGTTCCTGCAAAAGTTTGCAGAAGATAAAACACCCTCTATGCTCCTCACAGAGTTAAGCACCATCAAGTGTCATAGAAAAGAGAAGGTTAAAGACTTTAACCAACGATTCGCCACAATATTACAAAAATTTCCCCCAAACTTAGCATTGGACGACTCTATCACCATCGACTATTATACTAAAGCTCTCCCTAGGGATATCGCCGTTTTCGTCAAGCGTGAAGCCCGCGCCACCCTTACAGCAAATTACGCTGCTGCTCTCGCTGTAGAGAAAGACATGTTGTCGATAGGAGTCATGGACCACGAAGGAAAGGATGATCACAAACCAATCGCTAAAAAGGGTCACTCTTCCACCCCTAATAGAGAGAAAGAAACTTTTGATTTCGAGAGTATGGCCAAGACCCTCAAACTACTAACGAATGAGGTCTCTGACTTAAAGAGAAAGGGCATTGAAACCTCAACTACTACTAAGCCCCCAAAACCCTTTTTCAAGAAAAGTAATCCCAACACCAGCAGACCTCCGTCAAACTCCAGCGCCGCTCTCAACGTGGAAGAGATAGGGAAAGATAATTTTTGCTCTTTTCACCAAGCTGCCCATTCTGAAAAAACGTGCCCGCAATGGATTGGCAGCATGACCGCGGTGGTTAACCAACTCTTGGATGACCAAACTCCAGGAAATCAGACAGAGGATGATGTTTCAGATCAATATGAAGGTTCGCTCCTAGATGGGGAACTAGGTTCCTCTGTCCTAACTTTTGATATAATCCGCGAGGGGGGGAATCTTGTTCCCATTGATATCAACATGGCAGGCAGTCCCAAAGCTCAACCCACTCGAAATTATAGTCTTAGAAGCAAAGGATCTGTCCCCGAACAATCATATGAAGACAAGAAGAGGGCTTTTCTGAGGAAAATTCTTCCCCCTGGAAATGAGGGACAAGCTACGCCGGAGAAGCCCACAAATAGTAATAGCAAAGTAAGTCAAAAGAGCAAGCTCTTGGTAGAATCCCTGAAGACCATCACAGAACCTAGTTCCCAAACTGATACTAGCTACAACATCGTGGAGGACATGAAAAAGACCAGAGCTAATATCTCACTCTACGAACTGGCCCGCATCACGAATCAAAAGGAGCTTATTCTAAAAGCTTTTGCCCACAACCCAAATACGAAAAATGTCAGCAACACGTCTGCACAAATCAGTCCAGATATCCAGTCTATAGTGAACGCTGTCAACGCGAATTCGAGAGGATCCACCCCTCCCTTCCTCTTGTCTTTTGAAATGTTTAACTTCAACGTTCACAATTGTCTTGTTGATTCCGATGCATCCACGAACGTTATGCCTCTATCTGTCTGTAAGAAACTCAACATCCGCCCAGAGAAAACTGACGCAAAGATCATTCAACTTGACAGATCACAAGTACCAGCCATTGGAGAATTAAACAATGTCATCATCCGCCTTTCATCGGACTCTAGAGTCCATCAATGTATTGATATTGTGGTTGTTGACATCCCTGAAGCCTATGGTGTACTGCTCAGCAGGGACTGGTCTAGAAAGTTGCAAGGATACTTTGCCACAGATTGGTCTCACTTATTGCTTCCTTACAAGGGGAGGAATAACCAAATCAGAGTCGAAAGTGAACCATACATGAAACACACTGTAACTGATTTGGATGCCACAAATGAACCCATCAGCTTTTCCCAGGAGGAACTTGGTATGTGTTTCCTGGAGGCTATTTTTGGATGTTACCAACCTCCTCAGTCTTCAGTAAGCCCAGAGGTCCAATATGAGGTGGCACTCGTCGCAGAAGAGCAAGCCCAAGCTGTCTTACACCAAGCCGAAATTCCTCCGCAATCCACTAACCCCAAGAGCCCAGAAAGTGACATATGGACCTTGTACTACGACAGTTCTAAAAATTTCGACGGGTCTGGCGCAGGCTGCGTCTTGCTTGACCCTCGCAAGAAAAAATTCTTAATCTCCTGTCGGCTGGAATTCCAATGCACCAACAACACTGCTGAGTATGAAGCTTTGATCCTTGGGCTTAAAAAGGTGCTGGATTTGAAGGTAAAATGCTTACAGGTCATTGGAGACTCTGAGATTATCACTCGGCAGGTACGCAATACTATTCATTGTTTTTCTCCACATTTAAAGGCGTATCAACAAGAGGTATGGCGATTAATTTCTGCTTTTGACGCTTTTGGAATTAAATCTGTTCTTAGAATGCATAATGCAGCGGCAGATACTCTAGCTAATGCTACTGCCATATTTACCCCTTTGAGGGATGGTTTTTCTATTGAAGTTATATATAAACCCTCCGTGCCAGACAATATCACTAATTTGCGCGTTTTCGATGATGATCAACAGGTGCTGGATTTTATGTGTAACTCAGAGATATTCAAAGACGCTGCTATAGATGAAGATGAGCACGACCAAGCTATGCAAAAGGAGTATGAGCAAGTCAAAGGAAACACCATGCCTAAAGGGGTGGTATCACTTGAGAAGCTTTTCGATCTGCAAAATCGTTTCCGTGGGCCCCCAAATGCCAAAGTACAAAGCTCTATCTTAGCCCACCGACAAGTGAACTTGGGATCAGAGGATAATCCTAAATTCGTCAACCTTGGGAAGGACTGCACCCCCCAAGAGGCTCAGGATTTCACTCAGCTATTTCGCAAATATCGTGACGTGTTCGCTTGGACATATGAGGACTTACGCACATACGATACTCGAATCATACAACATGTGATACCCATCAAATAAAATATAAAACCTTTCCAACAAAAGCTCAGGAAAGTACATCCTACGATGGAACCATTGATTCTGAAGGAACTCAAAAAACTTTTAGATGCACGCATTATCTTTAAAGTTCACCATTCCACATGGGTGTCCAATTTGGTTCCGGTAAGGAAGAAGTCGGGTGAAATCCTCTTATGTGTGGATTTCCGAAACTTAAACCGGGCCTCGAATAAAGATAATTACCCGGTGCCCCCTATGGAGCAAATATTACAAGCAGTGTCCGGGTCAGAAATGTTCTCTTTGTTGGACGGATTCTCTGGCTACAATCAAGTACTGGTGGCTGAACCAGATAGGTTAAAGACTACCTTTCGGACTAAGTGGGGAACCTTCGCATTCAGGCGTATGCCCTTTGGATTAATCAACGCAGGAGCAACTTTCCAAAGAGCTATGGATATAGCATTCAGGGGTCTGATAGGCCAGAGTGTGGTGGTCTACTTGGATGACGTTACTGTGTTTTCTAAACATCGGGGGGATCATTTGCGTCACCTCAGATAGATCTTCGAAAGGTGCAGAAAATACGGTATCTCGCTCAACCCAAAGAAGAGTATTTTCGCCGTAGCAGAAGGAAATCTGCTAGGTCATATCATAACTAAGCAAGGCATTGTCGTTGATCCAGAACGTGCGAAAGCCATTGCTCAGATCCCTCCCCCCAGTAGTAAGAAAGCAATGCAGTCCTTTCTGGGTAAGATCAATTTTGTACGTAAGTTTATATCAGATTTCGCCCAGATAGTTAAGCCACTACAGGGAATGATTAAGAAAAATGCTACCTTCAAATGAAATCAGCCCGAAAAGGAAGCTTTCGACCAAATCAAGAAAGCTATTGCCGAAGCACCTTCCCTCCAGAGCCCGGATTTCGGCAGAGATTTTAGTCTGTATACTTTCGCTTCGGATTCATCTCTAGCAGCTGTACTCACACAAAAGGACAGAAATAATGACGAGCGCCCCATTTCATTTATGAGCACTGGGTTGCAGGGAGCTGAATTAAATTATCCTGAAATCGAAAAACATTCCTATGCGGTGTATAAAGCGGTCAAACATTTCAGACCATACATCTTAAAAAACCATGTCACAGTTTACGTCCCCCACCCAGCTGTCCGCTCACTATTCATGCAGCAGGAGTTGGGCGAGAGACGAGGGAACTGGGTTGCGTGTATGAAAGAGTATGACTTAGAGTTTAAGCCAGCACGCACAGTTAAAGGGCAAGGTCTATGCCAAATGGCTGCAGAGGCCGCAAGTTCCCGCCAGATTGAAGAAGATAATTGGGAGCAAGAAATTGATATGTACCAAACTGACGTCATGCCTCAGGTAAGGAACCCTTCTTGGTACTCAGATATTTCGGGATATTTGGCACACGGTGTGTTGGACTCAGCTCTAGAGGCCCGACAGAAACGTGCAATCAGACTCAAAGTTGCGTCTTACCAGATAATCCAAGGGAAGCTTTTCAAGAAACATTCCGATGGGGTCATGTTATGCTGCCTGGAACATGATGAAGCTCAGAAAATCTTAACCGAGCTACACGATGGACCAGCAGGAGGTCATTTTGCCGGGGATACCACTGCCCATAAAATTATGCATGCAGGTTATTATTGCCCAACCCTTTTCAGAGATGCCCACGCATATGTTCGGAAATGCATTCAATGCCAGAAATTCGCAAACCGAGGAGCGCGTCCCGCCGCCCCTTTGTTGTCAGTAGCAGTAGAAGAACCGTTCCAACAATGGGGTCTGGACATCATTGGTGAGATCTTACCCCACTCTTCTAGGCAACACCGGTACATCCTAACGGCTACTGATTATTTCACCAGGTGGGTTGAGGCAGTACCGTTACGCCAAATCAACGACCAGGAGGTAATGCAATTTGTCACTCATTCCATCATTACTAGGTTTGGCATTCCAACTTCCTTGGTTTTTGATAATGCAACGTATTTTTCATCTTTTAAATTATATGATTTTGCTTTGGAAAATGGCATTGTTCTTAAACACTCTGCAAAGTACTATCCCCAAGGAAATGGTCTAGCGGAATCAACAAATAAAAATCTGATTCACATCATTAAAAAGACTCTTCTGTCTCACCAACGCAACTGGCACAATGCCCTCCAAAATGCACTCTGGGCTGATCGCGTCACCCCTAAGTCCTCAATAGGCACCTCACCATATTTTCTCGTGTATGGGAAAGAAGCTGTCCTCCCTCCCAATTTGTCTCTTCTCGCTCTGCAGTTGTCTCAAGAGTGTCATGGTACCCCTTGCCCCGCCTTGCAAACCTGCATTGACACCCTGCTAAAATTAGAAGAGGAAAGGCAGAAAACCCGAGAGAAATTCGCCATCCACCAGAGTCGGATCAAGAAGTGGTTCGATAAAAAGTCTGCAGGAGATAAAAAATTTGAAGTAGGAGATCTTGTCCTAAAGTGGGATAAAGCTCACGAAGAAAAGGGAAAACATGCCAAATTTCAAGCACTATGGATAGGTCCCTTTCAGGTTAAAGAAAAGGTGGGTCCCCATACATTCCGATTGCAAACTCTGGAAGGAAAAGTCGAGGTCCTCCCGGTAAACGGGCATGACCTCAAACATTATTTTACCTGAGTAGCCCTCAAAGGGCTGTTTCTGCCCATGTATTATAAAAGTCATGTTTTTGTTTTTCTTGTCAATGTAAAAAAAAATAAAAATAAAAATGTCTCTAAATCTATAAGGAAGACCTTGTCTAAGCTGCCCGCAACTGGCTCACTCCTTGATAGGTTCTATGCTGATGAAAGGCCTTTCCCGCAAAACACGGGGCAGTCAAAACTCGCTTGTAATGGGCACCAAGGGATAGTGCACGACCTTACTGGAGTCTTCAAGCATAAGGAACCACCTAATGGCTCTGAAAGGTGCAGGCAGAAAAGGTCTTACATAGCAGCAACCGGATCGTGAGGGAACAGGGCTAACTCAAGAGAATTTTAGGTCATCCGGGAAAAACCCAAGTCCTCATATAAGACCAGGAGCAACCTCTCTGCAAGCAAAATAAGTCGGGATCCCTCATCCGCCCAGGCAAAATATTCCCATCTAAATAAGTGCCACAGGCACATTCTCAAATAAGTGCAATCGCACACAAATAAAGGGTAAAGGATTGAGAAAGGCTTCCTGCGCAGAGAGGTGATGTAACGACTCCGCCGGTGTACTGACCAGGCTCGCTGGCAGCGGAGCAACGTTCATGACTCCTTAAGTAGTGACTCCGCCGGAGCCGAGAGGTTCGCTGGCAGCGGAGCAACACCATGAGGACGAAATAATTGTACCGGATCCTGTAGTTGTTCGAAGTTTCTCCAACCCTCACGGTCCCGAAGCGCAGAGAATTAAAATCCGGTTGACTTGCACCCAATAAGCCAAAAGGCCAGGCAACTATGCGGGGTGGCAAAGGAAGGAAGGTGTAAACTCTGAGGTAAAAGAACAAGCTAGTATTAGGCCCCTCCCTCCTCCCTCATCGACCCTTCATCGGCAGAGACTCTGAATTCATCCAGTGAATCGCCATTTGTTGTAGCCTCTACAACACCCTCCAAAAATACAAAAAAATAATAACACACACTTCAAGATTTTTGGAGGCCCCTCTGAAACTAGAAAGAAAAAAATAAGTAAAATTTTTCGAAGGCAAGTCGCTAAGTCGCGAAACCATACTTTAAAAAAATTGCGACCCCTGCGACCTATGCGACCGCGCGACCTTAAGGGTCGCCAGGTCGCTAGGTCACGATTTTCGGAATTAAAGAAATTTGCGACTCGTGCGACCTGTGCGACCCAGCGACCTAGGGGTCGCCAGGTCGCCAGGTCGCAAGGAGAGGTAATTAAAAAAGTCTGCGACTCAGCGACCTTGCGACCCAGCGACCTTAGGGTCGCTAGGTCGCAAGGTCGCAATTTTCCTAAACTCAACCAACTTGCGACCTCATTAAGTGCTCGCACGTGCGACCCTTTTTTAAAAGGGCAGGTCGCCAGGTCGCATTTGTCACTTGCAGCGAAAAGTTAGGAATTGCTCTGACAGGTCGACTGGCGCGTTTTCTTCCGGGTAAGTTGCTATTTCCTCTCTGTGTTTCCTTCGTGAGCATTTCTTGCCCAAATCTAGCCTCCCCATTGTCTTAATTACCTGCTGGGGAGGCTGTGGGGGTTTTTCTGTGAGGTTTTCCATATTGTTTTGTTCTCCTGTTATCACCATTAAACCCCAGGATCACTTTTCTTGTCCAACCCCTCATGGCTTTGTCCTACCCGCAGCCTGGACCCCTTCCAGCCTTGTATGCTTCCCGTTAGGTGAGAAATGAACCCCAAGCCACGCGCGCTCGAAACCCCCCTGGCAGGCCCAAGTGCGACCTGCGACCCAGCGACCCGGTCGCAATGTCGCAAAGTCGCGCGATCCTCTGTTAGCGACTCTGCGACCCTGCGACCTAGTCACAAGGTCGCGAGGTCGCATGTGAGTTCTTTGGTTAATTAGCGACCCTGCGACCCCAAGAGAACTGTTAATTAAATTCTGCATGGTAGACTGTATTTAGCCCATTATCATCATGTCTTTCTCATCATGGGATTCTTTCCTGAATGCAACAGGTGAATTTGGAGCAGACACGATACCGGTTCTCTCTGATTCTAGCAACATGGCACCCCCAGTGTCCCGAAAGAAGGGCAAGAAGGTAGTGGAAGAAGAATCAGATACAGACGTGCAAATATCTCCTCCGCCAATATACAGAGACACCCTTTGCACCTTCGCAAAAGGGGACAGCCTGAGATGGTATGAAGTATACCACGAGTTCGCTATAACAGAAGCTGAGTTTCCAGAAGATCTCCCGGACCGGGAGGTGTACCTAAAGGTCAAAAAATCCAAGTTACATCTAGCAGGGGCACATCCAGCCATCTTCCCGTGCCCAGAAATATTAGACTGGATCATACAGAAGACGGATTCCAAGAATTTTCTGATCCGAGATAGCAAAGGTAAAGCTTTCGCGACGTTGGAGGGCTCAGACGCCCAGGTCTACTACTCGCTACCCCAACCAGAGGAAAAATTTACCCCGAGATGGGCTTCTGCCCATGAAGTACCGGTGGTTGATACAATCAGGAAGTGGTGGGCAGAGCCAGACAAATTTAAGGTCAGGAAAGACCAGGAGTACCCGGTGGCCGCTCTGAGGAAAGTGTACAAATTAGTGGCCGCCATGCTTTGCAGGTTGTATGGACGTCCGGACGCCACCACCTTCAACGGCGCATGGGCAACTATAATGGAGTATGTAACGGTGCATGGTACTCGTTTCAACTGGGCCGGTATGTTAATGGGCTCAATGCAAACAAATTTGGCTTCGGCTTTAGCCCCAGATGAAGGAACGCCGTCAGAGTTCTATATGGCTTCGTATCTACTAGATGCTGTCTGTGCTCGACTGCATTTTGAGGGATGGCCACATAACTACGACTCCGAATAGACCCAAGCAGTCCATTTGCAGACCAAGGTATTCTGGGAGTCCAGGTACAAGTCAGATATTGAGCAAATCTCTCAGATATTCATTCCCGCCCTTTACGGGAAGCTATTTGGTCAAGACACCCCTTGCATGTCTTGGCGTGCGATGGAGACACTAGGTCAGGTGGCACACTAGTTTCCGTTTGCTGAATATACATTCATCCGAGTATTTGGCACATTCAAAGCCCCACATGCTCTGCCTAGGTTTATCACCGATAAGGTGCTTATGCAGGAGGTATGTTTCCAGATGACCTCGGGTTTCTCCAATGTCCTTTCCAAAGGAAAGAAGAAACCTTGGCCCGCTCTGCCCCTCACCATCGGTGCTTATACAGTCAAGGACTCTAGAGAAGTAAGGGCTCAAGGGGAAGAGATAAAAGGTTATCACTTTAGAAGCCTGGAATACCGAACATATGACCCGTTCAAGATAGTTCCGGAGCACTGTAAGAAGGCCAATTTTAAATGGAGCTATCAGCATGTCGAACGCCCGGCAGATGATGAGAAAAGAAACTGGTACAACGCAGACAGGCAACTAGCTCCTGGGATTGACTCTGACCGAGAAGAAGAAGATCACCAAAATTTAGAAGACAGGAGCCAAAAACTAGGAGGCTCTTCTTCCTCCAAAGATAAGAAAACCTGGACTGGTACAGGGCCTGACACCTCGGATCAGCAAAGAGGAGCAGAGGCCCAAGCCAAGAAGGATGAGGAAAAGAAAATGAAAGAGGAGGAAGAGAAACGTAGAAAAGATGCAAAGACAGAGCGGAAAAGGAAACAGGCCGAGGAAAAGGAAAGACAAGAAAAGGAAGCACAAGCGGCGGCAGAACAAGCACTTAAGGAAGAACTCGACAAAGCTGAACGTCAAAAGAAGGCAGATCAAGCCGCCGCAGCAGAGCGAAAAAGAAAAGCTGAAAGAGAAGCAGAGGCAGAGGCAGAACGCAAGAAAAAGGAGGAACATGACAAGGCGGAAGCCGAGCGCCGGCAACAGAAGGAAGGAAAAGGACAAAGACGGGATGAAGAGGATGAAATAATAGAGGACATCGACATATCTCCCCTGGAGATCCATCCGAGTGGCACGAGAAGTATCCTCTCTTGTGACGATTTTCCCGGAGAACGAGAAGAAGAGGTCTTCGACCTGACTAGATTGACCTTTGACCAATTCTCCTTCAAAATACGGCAAGAGAAAAGAAAATCCTTGGCGCAAAGCCATCCCGCCATTCCTACGGTCGCCACTGAAAAGGACATAGTCCTGGATACAAGGACTAACCCTATAATGATAGCATCAGCAGGTACCGCTTTTGCTGCAGCTACGGAGGAAAATGTCACTAGAATGAGCAGGGAGATTATTTCCCTACAAAACAGGCTAAAAGCAGCGGAACAGGAGAAAGCAGTGCTGGAGAGTGAAGTGAGACAGCTCCAAAGTAAGCCTTCCCAAGTCAATGAAGTCCCACGGGCAGTCATGAAAGAATGTGACGTATTGGAAATGACCATGCAGCAAGTATATAGAGAAATGCTCACCCTAAAACAAACAGTGGCCCCATTGGCAGAGGCACGAGCGGAAACCAAAGTGAAGCATGAGCAGCTCAAGGAGGCCTCGGTAGCTTTAGACAGAATGATAAACTGGACAGCACAGTACCATCAAGCTCCCGAAAATGTGCCTAGGAAGGATTGGAGTCACACACGAGACGCCAAAGTACAAATCCGGATGAAGATACAGTCCAAAGACAAGCTGACCAAAGATTTGGACAAAGTGGTGTCTGCATATAATCACCTGATCAGTGGTATAGACTCCATGAACGCTCTTCATCACATTCCGTCGTTGGGGGCACTGGACGAAACTAAAGACTGGGAGCAAGTAGATCAGGAAATTCAGTCTTTTCTGCAACCCGTGAGACAAGCTGCTGCCGCACCAGAATTTGAGGCATCAAAAGAGAACCTAAGTCGGTTGCTTGTCACTCCAGTACAAATCTATACCAAGCTTGCCTCCCTCTCAATCCAGATCTCCCAGAAGAAGGAAACTCTGATACCAAATGCCCTGGAATGTATGCACCGATTAAAAGAGGAAACCCCTCTAGTCTCCCCTATAGCAGCGGATTACCAGACCTGGCGAGATTTCCTCAAGGGGAAGAAAATTGACGCTCTAGACCTCTCAATCACACTACCACCTCCATAGCTAAGCTTTTTCAGTCGCAGGTCGCGACCGTCCCCAGGTCGCAGGTTGCGCATACGCCTGAGTCGCAGGTCGCAATTACTTCCGCAAGTCGCAGGTCGCATGTTCGGCCAAGGTCACAGGGAAGCTGAACCGTCGGGAAGTCGAAGCATTGGAAAGCCTAAAGGGCATTTCTTGAATCTATAAATACCCCTGCGGGGCACATAGTTCAGGGCTTCTCTTTTGTGGACTGAAGAGCAATATTGCATTGTAATTGAAGGGTCATACTCTTGGACATATGTAATTCAGATACTTGTCAAAACCCCTTTGTTGGATGATGTGTTTAGCTGTGAAAAAACTGTGTATTCTGCGTAGAGTTTCAGAATATCGTATGATTAATGAAGCTGTGTTCTTAATTGTATCATCTGTACTCCATAGCTATCTGTGATTGTGCTTGATGATGCTCAAGTTTACCAATTTGATCTTAAAATGAATGTTAATGAACTATTTTATTAGCATTTCTTTGCATCTTTCGGAAAGTTAAGGGATATCCTTGCCACAAAGAACTGTTTCTTTAGTGGTCAGATTATCTTGCATGCATTACCCCATAGATGTGTTGCTAACGACACTTCCTGGGCGTATGCATTTTGTTCATTACCTTGCTACGCACGGTGTTATATATCAGTTTGATACATCAGTCATGTATTCTGTACCATGTGAATAAGCGTATGTCTGCAGATTCAATCAGGTTCTTCGAGACCGAAGAGAAAGTCATTTAAGCGGTAGCCGGACCCACACCCTGGACGGGATCCCTATTCCAAACGGTTCAAAGTCTAATTGGGACTTTCTACCGGGGAGATCCCCTACTGTTGGCCGGACGGTTTTCCGAGTCAACGGTTCCCATGTGTTATGTTAGATGTTTAATGTAATCTGCTTAGCCCTCTTTAACTGGCTAGTGGTTATGAGTGAAATTATTATGTTGTATGTTGTTCTTTTTTTTGTTCTATGTGCAGGTATCCGAGCATGACTGTGAAAGGATCGTGACTTGCCGAGACAGGAGCAAGAGGACACCACCACTACAGCAACAATGACATTGTTGGAATCCATGGAAGTTGATCTAGCGTGTCCTATTTTAAATCAATAATTATGAATCACTACTCTAACATTTCTCTTTGTTTCTAGACCCACTCTGGGCCTAGAGGGATTGTCTCTGTCCACAGAGAGGATTTACCTGCACAGAAACCTATCCTACTTGACAGTCCTATTTCAACTAGGACTCAAACTCTTCATTATTATCTTTAACAACCTTATCTACTTAGAGAAATTACATCTTTGACAAGTATGTTGTCACATGGTTGAATTTAGATGATGAGATTCACACTTTGTGACCACTTAATTGACCTCCTCAAAACTAGGAAACAAAACCCCTTTTTTTAGGTAAATGGTCTTCTTCTTCTTTGAATATTTTGGTTGTCATCTGGTCTTGAATTCGTGTTCCTTGAATGTTAAATAATTTATTTACATTATCTTTGACTCTCCCATAACCTCCAAATGTCCAAAAACTGCTCCAAATCTGCTAAAAAGGCTGAAAGACAGTGCATTACGAAAGTAAGGCAGTTTCGTAGCGCACTTTCATAGCGCTGCAAAACAAGACTTTGTCCTCCAAAAACTTGATTCTTTCCTCTTGCATCATTTTAATCACCCTTCAACATATCTTTCATAGAAATTTCAGCTCCTAACTCAGCCTTTAACCCCTTAAATACTGATTAAAAGAAGAAAAAAGGGCAGCTACAGCAGTTTCGTAGCACTTTTCTGCTTTTTAAGCCTGGAGGCGCTACGAAACTACTGAGTATGCATTTTTTTTCATAAATTTGTCAAATGAAAACTGTGGTTGCCAAAAAAATCAAAATATAACATTTATTCATCATCTACAAACCATACAAACCATAAACCAACTTCTTTTTAGCTTCCTTGAGCCATTTCTTGGATATTTCTCCTGTTTTTTTCCTGAAAAAATAGGTCTTGGGACAGAGCCTATATCTCCTACTCCATGATGTATATGATCCTCATGATGAAAATATAACTGAAAATCTTGACTATAGAACTCTTCCATGTGTTCGACTATAGGATAAAAGAAGACATGACCTATTTGGTGATTCTCAAAACATTCTGCAGCTTTGGACAACTCATATATGCTTTGCTCAGCCACACCAGATTTCAATTGTGTGCTATCAAACTGCAGTTCAAACTGATTTTCAAAAATTGTGTATTCTTCCTCAAACTCAAAAGAGATAGGTAACAGCATCCTCTCTTTATATTCGGGCATAAAAAACTTTTGAAAAGACTGATCTTGATCATGAAGATTATAAGATTGAATTTGACCTTCTAAAACTTCATTCTCTTTCCAAATATTCTTAGCAACTTCATCCACAAATTTAATCTTAACTTCTGACTTGCACTCAAATGACTTCAGATTAGAAGACAAGGATAAAGAAAAATTTTCACCCTCTTCTTCATTAGTGTGATCATTATTTGATGTAGACTGATGCTAGGAATAACATGAAGAATCAACTTTTTCCTTTACTTGAGAGTTATATAAATTATCATCCAATAGTTCCTCTTGTTGTTTGAAATTATTCTCATACTCCTGATGATCAAAAGACCAACAAGTCTGCTGCAACTTTTCATCAAGCTCAAAGGATGTAACATGATTATCATAAATAAACTCCTGTTGGATTTCATTTTCATCCAAGAGAGAGGATATCCTTTCTTCTTGGTGATGAAAGGGATTGTCATGAAGGGCCTCTAAAATTTCCTCATCCATGAACTCATCATCCTCATAAAAATTCTCCAAATATTCAATAAAACTCACGCAGTGTTTACAGCAGTCTTTGACCAGCAATAAGGAGGGATGAAACTCTTCATACATCTCATAAAATGCAACATGGAAATCAGCAAGAGAATATAATGAACCATTTGTCAAGATTTCATACCAAGACCATGCTTTTCCTTCTAAAGTGGCCATATACATCTTCATGAGACAATCCTCAGGGAACTAAACCTTAACACTGTGTACATGCATATGGAATCTAACCAAATGAAGAACGGCATTTTATTTCTTTTCATCTTTAAATATAGGAATATTAGTTAAACATTCAACCTTTGGCATAGGATTTGGAAAACCATGGATGTGACACCAATTCATAGGTGCATACTTGGCATTTATTCTTCCAATGTAATTCACCTTGAAACCTCATCAAGCTACTGATCTTCAAGCAGTGGAGTCACCTTCCAATTGATTATTTGATGTGTGGAGTTGCCAAAGTATAAATACATCCAATATGTGCCTATGTGTCTGCTGCTCTCAAACCTTAGAACTGAAACTTTGTTTTTCTACCCAAAGAAAATTTATACCTTCGGTCCCCATCAACGACACCAAAATGTTATCACCAAAATCGAACCTGATTGGCTATTGATCAGACAACTTCAGTGTAACTATTTCAAACCAATCTTGTGACTGAGGCTTAGCCTCCTTAGCCTGAAAGGGATCTCTCAAGGATTAATGATAAATATAGATGGCTAACTCTATGAATTATGTCTTGGTTTTTTATGTTTGTAGGTTGAAAAGATGAAGGCTAATACTACCATTGGGCTTATGGAGTCAACAAATCAGTAGGTTCAGTGGCAAGGTTTCTTGACATAGAAGCTGAGGCATATAGGGATCTTTAACAAATAAAATTCACTCAAGAAAATAGGTCAACACATTCATTTCATTACTAAATGAATTCAAAGCATAGAGTTATGAATTCTGAGTAATAGCAATGAAATCTACTGCTAGTGGTTCAAAGGCAATTCACTCATAAAACACAGAAAAACACACTCACCTCATTACTAAAGGAAGTTAGAGCATATGGTTATGAATTCTGAGTAATAGAAATGAGATCTACTGTAAGTAGTTAAACATAATATGTAGATCAATAAAACATTAAAACCCCATGAGAATCTCAAGTTTGTCAAGAAGAAAACCTCTTTGTATTACTGATCATAGTCAATTACATAAAGCTGATTTTTTGCCAAAAAGTCTCCAACCCTTGAAAAATTCAACCTCTTGGTATTTAATAGACATCTTACAACATGGGATGATCTTACTCTAGGCTAGATACATTGAATTTTTGCCTACTGACACCTTGCATAACCATAAAACATCAAATTTATGATAAACAGACACCTATCCTACTTGATAGTCCTATTTCAACTAGGACTCAAACTCTTAATTAATATTTAACAACCTTATCTACTTAAAGAGATTACATCTTTGACAAGTATGCTATCACATGGTCAAATTTAGATCATGAGATTCACCACTTTGTGACCACTTAACTGACCTCCTCAAAACTAGGAAACAAAACCCTGTTTTTTAGGTAAATGGTCTTCTTATTCTTTGAATATTTTAGTTGTCATCTAGTCTTGAATTCATGGTCCTTGAATGTTAAATAATTTTTTGAAATTATCTTTAACTCTCCGATAACCTCCAAATTTCCAAAAACTACTCCAAATCTGCTAAAAAGGCTGAAAGATAGTGCACTATGAAACTAAGGCAGTTTCATAGCACTGCAAAACAAGCCTTTGTCCTCCAAAAACTTGATTCTTTCCTCTTGCATCATTTAATCACCCTTAAACACATATTTCATAGATATTTCAACTCCTAACTCAGCCTTTAACCCCTTAAATACTGATCAAAAGAAGTAAAAAGGGAAACTACAGCAGTTTCGTAGTGCTTTTCTGCTTTTTTAAGCCTAGAGGCGCTATGAAACTGCTGAGTATGTATATTTTTTTATAAATTTGTCAAATTAAAATTGCGGTTGCTCAAAAACCCAAAATATAACCTATCTTCATCATCTACAAACTATACATACCATAAACCAACTTCATTTTAGCTTCCTTGAGGCATTTCTTGTAGATTTCTCCTATTTTTTTCCTGAAAAATAGGTCTTGGGACAGAGCCTATATCTCCTACTCCATGATGTAGTTTGAGAAACTGAAGGATTTTTTTGTAGGCCATTATGTCTTAAATAAAAACCTCTCTTTGGTTTTTGAAACACATCTCCTGCTGTCCAAAAACTGCCTTTGAAAAAAATGTGTAAAACAGGAAAACTTTATTTTTTGAAAATAAGGCTTCAAAGAAATCCTTGTATCTCCCAATTGATAACACCTATGAGAAAAGTGAGAGATTTTATTGTTACTTGATATGTTTTTGAAAATAACCTCTCTCAGTTTCTTAAAATACCTTTCTGTTTGCTCTGAAATCTCCTTTGAAGTTGACTGCTCAAAACCAGAAAACAGAGTTTTGCTTCATATTTCGCTACGAAAATTTTAGCAGTTTCGTAGCTCTTTCTGCCTTTTTTACACTGAATGTGCTACGAAAGTAGGGATTCTTGGCTTATTATGCATTTTTGGCACCAAAAATTCGGGAAATGAAATGAATCCTAAAATAATGAATGATTTGACATGAAGGAATTTTAAAAATGAGTTTATTTAAACCTTAGGGTAGGATCAAACTATAAAAAAATTAATGCTTCCCTTGGTAAAACTTAAAATGACTCCTAAAACCCTATTTTGACCCATGAACATAAGTAATCTTGTGAAAATGATGTTTTGAATTTTTTGAGTGATAACACCACCCATGGCTTTAGACTATGGTATCATAAAAGCTAAATCTATATAAGGACTCTAGATAGAATTAATAGGAAGGTTATGATTGGTGATATGTGATGCATTTGGACGTAAGGCTGAGTTAAAGTCTATGTTTTAGGTTAGAGGAAAACATTCTTGCGGCTATGTGCCCGGAGACCTCAGGAAAGAATGTAGTTGTGTACGCAGGCCCTTGCAACTGTGTGTGCAAGGTAGAAAGTGATTGTATGAGGCATATCTGGATGTGAATGAATAAGCTGTTGAGAATATCTTATTTTTGGAATTTGGCTTATGTGATCCATAACTTGTAAAGAACTACTTTCGGTGATACTCACATATGATCATGTTTTGTCGACGTGTTTCGAACCAACCCGTGTGGTTCGTCTTTAGGACAAGATGAGAAATATGATCAAGGAAACAAGTTTAAAAAGATGGAGAGAGGATCCAACTAGCCATTAAGGTATAACAGCTAGTTTGACCAAGAGAGGGAAAATATATAAATGAACTAATTTATTAAATCATTTTATTATTATATTATATTTAATCTAGTTCATTAGCTAATAATTATAATATATTTTATTATTATATTTTAATTTCTTAATTAAAAGATTTAACGAATATCTTTTAATTAAAAAATTAAAATATAATAATAAAATATATTATAATTATTAACTAATAAACTAGATTAAATATAATATAATAATAAAATGATTTAATAAATTATTTCATTTATATATTTTCCCTCTCTTAGTCAAACTAGTTGTTATACCTTAACGGCTAGTTGGATCCTCTCTCCATATTATTAAACCTATTTCCTTGATTTGATTTCTCATCTTGCCCTGAAGATGAACCACACTGGTTGGTTCGAAATGCATTGACAAAACATGATCATATGTGATTATCACCGAAATTAGTTATTTACAAAATATCTTATTTGTAGTAATGTGTTTGCTTTTTAATTACTATTTATGAATGATTATTTTGAATAAGAATTCTGTTATGTAACTTAATGGTGCAACTCGTTTTATGGTTATTTACTGTGTTTAATGCATGAATAAGTAAGATCGTGCAGTCCTTGAGTAAGTTCAACAGTTGTATTGAACAACACGAGTAATATTGTTAGATATGACATGCAGAGATCTTATAGGAATGAAAATACCTAAAGCCATTTTCCTCTATCCCTCTGGATGCATAAACCTGGTTCTAGCATCCCCCTATATTTCCTTAGGTGAGACTTTGGTCTACGCAATAATATCATTGCCGAAAGGGCCAATAATAATGGGTTTTTTTGGACCGCGCAAACTATATGAAGCTATGGCAGGGCCCCATAAATCCAACAGCTAGAGTCCAAATAAACATGGAAATTACCTTATCATTCTTATTCAAAGGCGGTTGGTGAAGGTATGAAATGGGTTCTGAATCTGGGAAGATTTTGAAAAAGGAAACTTCATTTCCTGCACTCTTTTAGCTTTGCATCAACAAATGGACACTCTATTACATTTAATTTTTAAAGACAACCAAGTTGAAAACTATAATGTCTTATCTCAGTTGGAGGACATCAACCACATGTTAAGGAACCAAATATTCTTTCTAGATAATGTAGACTCTCAATTAGCTCAGGTGGAAATTTTTCTGGTGCCAGATTTAGCTTTTGGTGATCTTAGGGATCTCCCTGGTGATCCCACTAAGATGTTTGTTGACAATGCTTAGGATCTCACTATCATTTCATCTAATCAGGATTAGCAAATGGTATCAAATATTTTTTCCTTGTTTTTATAATCTTTCTCCAATGATGTAGACGGTTTTCTTTTTTCTCAAAACATGAATTTGATGGGTATGTTGTGGTTTTTATGGCCTTTATAGGTCTCTAACAATTTTGGTGTCAACAAGAATTGGAATCTCATTTTTGTTCTTAGTGGGTGATCTTCTGCAATTTTTTTTTATATATTTCAAGGTTGTTTAGATATTATTTGTCACAATTGCTCTTTATTTTATACATGTAATTTCTTTGTGCTATGCATCCTTGGGTGATTTTTTTAGTGTAGCATGGTCAACAGTAAATGGTGCTTGGTCTGTGCACATGTTGGCTTCATTAGTCATTGTTGGTGCAATTTTGGTCTACTTCACTACGTATTTTATCTCTTGGGCATGAGAATTATGGTTTTGGAATCTTGCCTAGAAGGGTTCTTTGGCTAGGCATATTTTTGTAACACATATATGTTGAATGGTTTTTCCAAGAAATGAATGTTATGTTATATTGGTGATTCCTCTCGCTCTTGGTTGTAAGGGATATGGTCATAAATATTTTTTTCCTTCTGGTGTTGTTGCAACTTCTTGGAAACTTTTTTAGTGTTTATTTTTGTTAGAAGGAGAATTTTATTTCTCTTGTTGTTGTGAGGAGAAGTTTGATCATCTGCATGTATATTTTTTTTTCTATCAAGACCTTATGTTTTTTCGATGTAATCACTATGTAATTTTTTTTGTTTAATGAATATCAATTGTTGCAATTCACAAAAAAAACTTTTTTTATACATCAAATAATTTGAGTCTCATTAGTCAAATACTTTGTGGATAAGGATAGTAAATTATCTAGAAATATTTTTGAAATATTCTATGGAGCACTGAGCAGAAGACCAACCTTAGGTAGTTGGGAATCACTTGAAAGATATACCTCATTTTGAGAGATATTTCAAGGGGATTGAGCTTTTCTACTTTATCCTTGCGTTTATATCTGACCTACGACTATCCCCCCACACCAGGTTATTGTACATGGTAATCTTAGTGACCATAACCTAAGGGCTATTTCTCAAGGTGACGATAATGGGGAAGTCCCTGTTGTACCTGAAACAGACATTGAATAGACTCATTTGGGCCTTCTTGGAGGGTATTTCACACAAGATGGTATTATATGTGAAGTTACTTGCACTAGGTCGCCACCATTAAGTAGGTTTTCAAGGTAAGAGTTCCATCCGCTCCATCTCTAACCACTTTTCACATTAGTCTCAAAGACGTTGGATTTCATCACCAACTATTGATTTTGATGTGAAAAGGTTATTTGCATGGTTTGACTCATATTTATTAGCATGTGTTACTTTGTTTGTTTTACCTTTTAGTAGAACTTAGGTTGAATCTGATGGCAACAATTCTATAATTTTCTAATCAAGGAACCTATTTTAATGGGGATCATAGTCCTTTTCCTTGTTCTAGAAATATTGGTGCTCCATACATGTCTATATTGTCCCTTCCCAAATTCACATAGTTTTATCGGTATGGTTGTTTTTAATTTCATTGGTCCAAAATACCAAGTTGGGTCACCTCAATCGAGTACTTCATCTCAACAACAACAACCTCATGCTGACCCTTTAGCTTCTTCGCCTATCATGTCTTCTTCCCTTTATTCTTTTTCACCTAGAGAAAGTATTAATGTTGGTAACCATGAGGGTAAGAATAAGAAGAAAAGGAAGAATAAGAAGAAGCAAGATAAGAAAGGAGCCAACCAAACAACCATTACAGTGAGTGTTGATAATGTTCAGGAACCCTCCAACACACATCACAAGCACAAATTCCCTTGTTAGTTTTGTAAGGTTGACCATATTTTTATCAGTTGCCATGTTATTCCTAAGGTCTAAGGATTCCCATCAACTTATTGTTGGTCCATCAACTAGTGATTATAAGGTTCTATGGAAAAGGAGTAAATTTAGGTTTCGTTGTAGGTTATGTGAAGGGAGTCATCAAACTCACCTTTTCCCTCATATGGATGAAGCCTTGAAATTGTTGGAAAAACTTATTGTTTCTCAAAAACAACTTCCAACTAGTTACCTTAAGCTTTCTCCCAACCTACCATCAGTTGACGAAGTGATTGATATGATTCCATGTTTGGTCAATACCACTCTTCCTTTGGAGAGTGAATCCCATACCACTCTGTTGAAAATGCAATAAGAAAAATCTCAATTTGATTTTCCTTGGTCAAACTAGAGAAAAATACAATTTCTATTTCAGCAGGCAACTTGGATGAGTTAACTTGAGTGACATGGCTTGTGTCACCCAGTTAGATTAGTTAATTCAAGTTGGAATACTTGAGTTCAGCTAAGCATGAGTGATTGTTAATTTGTACCAATATAAATCAGTTAAATTGAGTTATTTTCATTCAAACTAGTTCTAAATGTTAGAGGAACTAGTGGAAGGTCAAGTTTTGCAGTGTGACTTCAGTCACACTGAGTGATCAACCAGATAACTAATCAATTAGCCAAAAATAATTGTTGCATGGAGAGAATTAAATTTACCCAGTTGAGGTGGAGTTTCCAAGGCAGTATACTATAAGTTGTAGACTATTCCAATGTTTAAAGCTGGCACATGCAGTCAAAGAATTAACCTAAAGGAATTGCACAATCCAATTAAGTAATTTCCTAATTAATTCATCAAGGAAAAACGCAAGGAAATAGGAGCTTGGAGGGATTTAAATTTGTCTAAGTGTTGGACAGATTCAGTCAGTTGGGCAAAGGGATAGACTATACACTTTCATTTTGTGCTCAAGCTTAAGCAAGTATATGTGTTCATATCTACTATTTGATAAATGCAACACAGAAAGGAAGGGGTTTTGAGAAGTTGATTTCCCCTAGATAAATCTTTGTGTATGTGTGTTATATCTTGATGCATGTTTATGATATGTGTTCTATATTGTGAATTGAATTCTGCAGAGCAGTAGAGTAAATTTGAGTCTTGTGATTTAGTAAATTTCATGAGAAGTTTCAAATCTACACATAATTTCTACATGGTATTAGATCAGGATTCACAATAGAGCGTAAATTTCAAATTTTTTATAACAGGAGGATAAAATTTGGAGGATCAATTCTTCAAAGCTATAAGGGTGGATTTCTATGGAATAAGACTTGAGTATGCCCTCAAGGGAAGCTCGAATTTTGTTGCTTGGAAGGACCACATGGAGGCAGTGCTGGAAGACAATGGGTTGAAGGAATTTGTTGAGCATGACATTTAAAAACCAGGAACAGTTGATGTCAAGGATCTAGTAGAATGGAGGAAGTGTGTAGCCAAGGTGAGGAGAATAATATTGAAGGGATTACGGGACCACATTGTCTCAAATATCCACGGGAAATAATATGTGTATGCAATGTGGAAATCCTTGACATATTTATTCCAAAATAGTAATGACCACACTAAATGGATGCTCAAGGATAAAATTTGAAATATCAAGATGCAGAAGAATGACTCTATTCAGAAGTATCTGAGTATGTACACACAATTTCGTGACGAACTTGGTGGATTTTGTGTTACTGTTGTAGAATATGAATTGGTAATACGGTCCCTTCTAGGGATTAACAAGAGCTGGCATAGCTACCAATATTTAGTGAATGGGAGGGAGAAACTACCAAACTAGGGAACGCTTATGGTCATATTTGGCACATGATGAAATATGGAGGAATAAAAAAGATGTAACTTCATCCAAGGGAGAGGATGAAGAAAATTGTGAATTGGTTGGAAAGGAAAAGAAAGGGAAAGGGAAGAAATCCTAATCCAAAATAGAATCTAGTCAAGGGGGAAAGAAGAAAGCTTATCCAAAATTAAATTCTCCAATTTTCATTAATTCAAACACTATGCCATGAAGTGTCTGCACAAAAATTCAAGCAAGAATATCTTGGGATGAGGAGTAGGTGAAGCTTTAGCTTCACAGCTTGAGCTTGAATTCACCCTTATCACATGAATGGTGAGCACAGTGATGGGGAGTGTGTGGTACTTGGACATTGATGCCTCATTCCACATGGCAGGGAATAAAGATTTTTTCAGTGACCTAGAGGAGAAAGATATCGAGATGCACATCTATATAGGAGATGATGGAAGGTATAGAGTGAATGGGATTGGTACAGTCAACTTTAAGAGGGATTCGTGCTCCCATCTCAGACTCAAGGATGTCATGTTTGTTTCGGACCTAAAGAAAAATCTCGTCAAAGTTGCAATGTTGGGAGACGGTGGTTACGATGTGAACTTTAGGAAAGGGAAATAATTATTGAGACACATAGCCATAGGACAAGTGAAGTGGATCAAGGTTCATGTGAAGAACCTTGTTGAAGTCTGAAATTGTTCTCTTTTTTACAACCCTTTTTCCTCTCCTTTTGCTTTTTATGACCATTTTTGTTGTTGTTTCAGTCTAAATAAGGTCATCATAGACATACTCAAGCATCCAAAAATTATTGAGTAGCCATGTTTTAAAATCTATTGTTTCTTTGTGAAATATATTAAAACATCTCTACAACTACAAAATATTGCTCATTCTAATGCTAATGTAGATTTCTACTATATCTCCACGGTTAGACAGTTTCAATGTACCATAAGATGAATGAAAGGTACCAATAGATGACAATTGTTTCACACATGGATTTCCATCTATTTTCATGATCTAGAAAGATACAAAGGTAGAAATATCTATAAGTCAAACCAGAAGTCAACTCTAGCTATGACGTTCTAGCGGTCAAGAAAATTTTGGGAGAAGATCATGGTGAGATCAAGTGAGCATGGAAATTATTAGTTCAATCAGGATTTGATCTGTTCGATCAGAATCCCTCATGATTTTCTCTTCCAGTAGCAAAATAAAATCATGAGGAGATAAAATTTCAATTCAATATTACTTCCTAGTTGGCATATTCGTTAAATTACCTCTCGGCTTAAAACTCTGAGATCAGTTTGTGATCAGAAATTCCTTGAGGAGAAACCAAAAGGGTGATAATTCTTATTGTTAATTATATGAAGAAAAAAAATTAAAGACTTATGTGATTAATATAATACTCTATTTTAATCAATGCATGGTTAAGCAAGTTGATTGAATCAGTGATGAACTCACACTCAACAGGAGGGCCCCCTAGAGAGTTGTAAGAGTAGATAGTCTTATTTATACTATAATTTCTTATATATTCTCCTTTCTTTCAATACATTCACTCATTTATTAATCTAATTTATTGTTGCTTGTGTCAATGGAGCACTCATAAAAACACCAAATTTATTTTCAGAATGCATTTCGTTCAGCAATTCAATTTCATAACTCAGTTAAATCTTATGGATAATGAATATATGGTTTTTAGAGTTTATTAGTGCACATTAGTAACCATTTGAAGCTGCAATTTAATTTGATTTATTTCTTTTATGCAATTCAGCATTTCTACAAATCAGCATTACCATTTCCTTTTTGCAATTAGCATTAGCATTTCTTTTCTACAATTAGTGTTAATATATCCTTTTTGCAAATAGTGTTAAGACTTGTTTCTTGAAAAATAGCGTTAGGATTTCCTTTATGAAAATTAGAAATATACTTTCAATTGTGATTTCAATTCATAGATTAATTCTCAATTCAATTTAGCATTTGGTTTTGAAGTAGATTTAATGAAAAGAACATGTGTGTGATAAATCTTTGATCTAGTCTAACATTTATCCAAATTTATATCAATTTCATCCAAAAATAAATTCCTAGCATATAGTGTGCACATGCACTTCATAAGTTCACGAACCTTGGTTGAAAATTAATGAAGTAATTTAAGATCAATTAAATTACCCAACAAACCTATATAAGCTAGATTTGGAAGACTATGTTGCATTAAGCACAAAGGTGGAGAAGGTGGAGAGTCTCGATGTCGATCAACTATGGCATAGAATACTTGGCCATTTGCATCATGGTTCCCTGAAGATTATGCTGCAGATAACCATAGGCCTCCCAAAAGGAGCACTTGAGCAGCAAGATACATGCAAATCCACATTCCATGATAGGGACAACAAAGCACAGGCAATCCGTTAAACGATCCACTCTGTGGTTTGTCTACCTTTCTCAACATCCTCCACTACTAGGCACAAATATTATATTATATTTGTATATTATTTCTCACAAAAGTGTTGGATATTCTTCATGAAGAATAAGGATGAGACATTCTCCAAGTTCGTAGAATTCAAGGCACTAGTTGATAAAGAAACCAACAATAAGGTAAAGGCTCTCAGGAGTGATAATGGAGATGAGTAAGTATATAATGAGTTTAAAAAATATTTTCCAAAAGAAGGAATTCGACGGGAGTTGATGGCACCCCACAACACATAGCAGAATGGGATGGCAGAGTGAAAGAACCATAGTATTGTGGGAGCAGTGAGGGTGATATTGCATGACCAAGGCCTACCACTGCATTTGTGGGAAGAGGCATGAAACACAACAATATACTTTCAAAACCAAAGTCCTCATAGGAGAAATCTAAATATGTCTCACTTCAGGATTTTTGGAGCATTTATTTACTGCCATGTCTTCAAATATTCTAGGAAGAAGCTGAGCCAATAGCTGAGTTGGGGGTATTTGTGGGTTATAGAGAAACTCCTCGCAACTACTGTGTCTATTTACCATCCCTTAGAATGACATTTTTGTGAAGGGATGTAAATTTTGATGAGGAGAAAGCGATGAGATTCTCTCTTGAGAGGGAGCTTCAGTTGCAACCAGATCAAGAGCTTTTATCTCCAGAGGAATATCAGGAAGATGTGGAGCAGACACAAGTTGAGGAGTAGAGGGTGGAGACAACCACTCAAGCAGAAACATCCGAAGAAGGAAGAAAATGAACCAAAGAATATGAGATCGTCTTGCATGATGGTATATATAATGTGGGAGCACCCACTTCTCATCGCATGCAAAGAAGGTCACCAAAACGGTACACTGGCTACATGGCTCTAATGATTGAGCTAGTAGATACTGAGCCATACTCTTTTGAGAAAGAAGTAAAGAAACCTATATTAGTTGATGCAATGGTAGAGGAATATGATTCCATTTTAAAGAGCAGTGTTTGGGAAGTAGTCCTAATACCAACATATAAATCAATTATAGGTTCAACATGGCTATTCAAGGTAAAGCATGCAGAAAATGAAAGCATGGAGAAGTATAAGGATATATTTGTGGCCAAGGGATTCACACAAGTTGAGGGAATTGACTATGAGGAAACCTTTTCTCCTATCGCAAGGTATTCATCCATTAGATAAATTCTTGCATTGTCAACGCAGATGGGGTGGAAGATCCACTAGATGGATGTAAGGGCAACATTCCTCAATGGATTTATTGAGGAGGAGGTGTACATTGAGCAACCAAAAGGTTTTGAGACCTTTGATCGAGAGTCTTATGTGTGCGGACTCAAGCGAGCGTTGTATGGCCTCAAGAAATCACGTGTGCTTAGTACATCAGGATCGACAACTATCTCACCAATTTAGGTGTCACCAAGAGTGAAGAAGATGCAAACCTTTATCATATCTTGGTAGAAGGTAAATTTCCTATTGTTTTCTTATATGTTGATGATTGGGTGATGATAAGTTGATTAGATCTTATAAGGAGGACCTTGCAAGAGAATTTGAAATGAAGATAATGGGACACATGCACTACTTCCTTGGATTTGAAGTGTGGCAAGGAGATGGTGAATTGTTTGTATCTCAAGGAGAGTATGAAAATTAGATAATGAAGAATTTCCATGTGGAGAGTAGCAAACCCATGGAAACACCTCTAAGAACTAGTTGGAGGAAATAGGATGCTACTTCGGGTGAAGTAGTAGAAGCTACCATTTATCAGCAACTAGTTGGTTCACTAATGTATCTTTTAAACACCTGACCAGATATGTGTTATGCAGTAAACCAACTTAGTCAAGCTAGGGTTATGCCAACCAAATTATTTTGGAGGGTATCTAAGCATGTTCTAAGGTACCTCAAAGGCACCACCCAGTTTGGACTATGGTACAGACGAACATAGGGAGTGAAGATGCATGGCTTCATAGATGCAGATTGGGAAAGGAGTCCTCATACTGGAAGAGTACATCAGGAGGAATTTTCATTGTTGGTTCTGCAAAAATTTCCTAGTACAACAGGAAGAAAATATGAATGGAACTCATCGCAACAGAAGCATAATACATGGTTGCAAGTCAAGAAACATGTGAGGCGATCTGGATGAGAAATATTCTTATGATAATATTTGGTTAGATGATGGATCCTACTGTGATATATAGTGATAATCAAAGTTGCAACAAGCTCTCTGAAATCTAGTCATTCACTATCAATCCAAGCATATAGATATATGGTATCACCATCTATGGGATTGTGTGTAGAGGCATATAATGTTTCTATATTACATTCCGTCAGGGGAACATGATGCATATATTTTGACAAAGGTTGTGTCAAACGGAAAATTCAAGTTCCATAGAGGTAGGATTAGGGTACATGATAATCCATTTCTTGCTGAGAGGGGGTCTTGAAAATGAAGCAAGAAAAATATCAGTTTGATTTTCCTTGGTCAAACTAGAGAAAAATCGAATTTCCATTTCAACAGACAACTTGGATGATTTAACTTGAGTGACATGGATTGTGTCACCTAGTTATCTTAGTTAATTCGAGTTGGAATACTTGATTTTAGTTAGGCATGAGTGATTACTACTTTGTAGAAATATTTTATCAATTAAATTGAGTTATTGTCATTTAAACTAGTTCTAACTGTTAGAGGAACCAGTGGAAGGTCAATTTGTGTAGTGTGACTTCAGTCACACTCAGTGATCAACCAGATAACTAATTAAACAACCCAAAATAATTTTTTCATGCAAAAAATTCGAGCTACCCAGTTTAGGTGTAGGTTCCAAGGAAGTGTACTATCATTTGTAGACTATTCTAATGTGTACATGTGGTTTATGTAGTCAGAGGATCAACCTAAAGGAATTGTGCAATCCAATTGATGAATTTCCTAATTAATAGGGGTCTAATTCCTCAAGTAACAATTTTTTTAAATAGGAGCTTATAGGGCTTGAAAATTGGCTAAGTATTGGAAAAATTCAGTCAGTCAAGTAGAGGGATAGACTATACACTTGCAGGTTGTGCTCAGGCTTGAGAAAGCATATGTATTCATCTCTATTCTTTGATCAATGCAATACAGATAGGAAGGGATTTTGAGTAGTTTCTTTCCCCTAGGTAAATATTTGTGTATATGTGTTATTTTTTTATGCATGTATATGATATGTGTTCTATATTGTGAATTTTACTCTGCAGGGTAGTAGAGTAGATTTGAGTCATTTGATTTAGTAAACTTCATGAGAAATTTCAAATCTATACATAATTTCTACACACTCAAGTTGATGAACCATTGGTTGATCAACTGGTTGACTCAATTCCATATTTATTCTATCCCACTTTACCTTTAAAGAGTGAATCTAATATCTCTTAGGTTATTTTTGTTAATTCATATCTTCCCGACTAGGGGGGATTTCACCTATTTTGATGGAACCCCCTCCAAGTACTAAGGTCATTTCCTTTGATTGGAATAGACTAATAGAGCCTCTCACTATATTCTCAACTTATATTTATTTAGATCCTATAGTTGACATGGTGAATCCTTCAAACGCTTTGTAAGATTTGGGTTCCCCTTAGCTTGTTTCTACTACTCGGAATCTATTGGATTTTAACAGAATAGTCAATGAACCTTTAGGGATCCTTCCTCAACTTCTCATTTCCTTGGAAGGAAAAAATGTTTGTATTGATGTTATGGCAGTCTAAGGACCATTGGATTTCAATTTTATCCATGGGTGATATTATTTATATTCCATGAAATCTATCGTGTCCACACTCTTTTGAGTGATGTATTTCCCTCATAATGGAAATATTACGACTATTGACCAACTTTCATTTGGCGGTCCTGATCTAAATTCAAACCATTCAACTTCACTAAAAATTCCCTATACGGAAGTGGTATCCCCCCGCCATAGGTTAATTATGTGGAAAATTTCCCATGCCTTCACTTACTGATGAAGAAGAGCATCTCACTACATGTTTGACTTCTTTTGACTTAGATCTAATAGTTGACATGGTGAACCCTTCAATGGGGACATTAGAGACTCATCTTCCTACTCCTATTGAGTCCCTTCACATATATTCCTTCCAAATAAATGTTCTTACATTCGATGAAGACCTCTTGTAATTAATGACGCAGGATGTCCTTTAGCATGTATTCCTTATAGAGTTTTTTCCTCTTGGGAGCCATGATCAATGTCACGTGATAATGGTTCTTTTCTTGTGTCAAAATTGTTAAAAAATGAAACAAGGTATCATGATTGTAGTGTTGAGAATTTTGAGGGATTTAGGTTAATACAAATCCTCCTGAGATTAGGTCCACAATTCCTCCGGAGATTAGGTCCACAAATCCTCCTGTAGTTGTCTGCAATTCTTCTTGTAGTTGTCCACATTGTAATTTGGTGTATGTCTGCACTATCTCCTAGTAGGTATCCACTGTAGTTTAATATATTCATCAGCTCTTATTTCTTCAGATTGATCTGCAAACCTTTTACAAAACAATCCACAAAAATACCTCATTCTTGTCCGCAATTACTCAGAGGAATCTGCATTATAATTTCAAATGTCCAACTTTCTTGACTCCATGATTACTACAAATCACACACACACACACACACACACAAATATATATATATATATATATATATATAGAGAGAGAGAGAGAGAGAGAGAGCATTCCTTCAATTAAGCCGACCATACAGCTCTGAATTTAGGCTGACTAGATCATGGTGACTTCCAACATTGGAGAGGTACTTGTTGGATGTGTTTAAGACTTGTCTTTCATCATTGCATTAAGGGATGTAGAGATCTTCTTCCACAAGGTCTTGGAGCATAAATACCTAGACTAGATTCTTCATGGATGAGACACTTAATTCAACTTAATAGACATTAATAAGAAGTCTATCTAAATATTTCTCATGAAACCCATGAAGAAAGTACACCAAAAATATATTTTATTATCTTTGACTTCTTCTTTACATAAATACATAATTACATATTCAACATGAAGACCAACCTAGTTACACTTTTCAACACTCCCTCTTAACTAGGGAGGTATTCATACAGGTACATGGTCACTTTCAAACTAAAGAATCTCATAAGAAGAATCGAATTGGTAATCACATTTGTATAGCATCATATCAACAAGTATTTTCCTAGTGCAAGGCCTTGACTAAAAACCCTGTCTCTCAACGAGACAATGGGCTACAATGCTGGCGAGACACATGACTAATAGACACCATAGTCATTGTCTCTCCAAGGTACATACCCCACCTAGGTTTTCCCAAAGTATGACCTTCTTGGACTATTCTTCTCTTGTGTAGCTAGCCCTCAAAGAATATCGGTCTACGACTACTCTTATCTTGAATGTCCTATCTCATTCTCAAAGAGTATCGAATGCCAGAAGATTACCCAATTCTCCATTATTTCTTCCAATTGAATACCAGAATGATGTGTCTATCCATTCTCTTCACATGGCCTTCACTAAGACTTACGGATGTTAGTCCTGGTGTAGTGCATTACACATGTAATAGAGAATCACATGTGTCACTCCCTCTTAACATGGGAAGAACATACTTCAAGTTTATTCCAAGCAAGAAACTTACCATCAAGCTCCTCATTAATGAGGGTCCTCCAGTAGCAATCCAACTACTCATGAAGATTTCCTCCCCTCGATGTCATGGTTTTCGATATTGAGGAATCTTCAACTTTTGGCTTCAAAGGGCACAGATCATCCATCACTTTCATTCACGAGTCATGTCCACTATCATAAAGTGATTCATCATTCTTCCTCACCTGGTCCACCGTTATGCCATGCTGCTTTCCTTTGAATCATCCCCAAGGATCATACATCCTTTCTTATGATTAGCCGCTCTACACAAATTCATCCAGATAAACATATACATATAAATTTTAGAACAAAAGTTATATTAGTGATGATCTTTCACCATGACATCTTCCTGTATGCATCGACATCCTTCATATAGATTTACACGTCTCCTAATGATTTGTTTTGCCAAGGGTCTTCTTCTTTACCAGACTTCCATCAAAATCTACATATCTTCTCAGTAGATCTCCTAGTCACATCGTCTTGGCCTCCAGATGATAACTGCCTCTTGACATGGTTGCATTTCATGATCTCTTCCTCTCTGCACATTCTTCATTCCCAGGATATTACAAATTTTCCAATTTCTCGTTTATGTAAAATCACCTCATATTTTATGAGGACATATTATGTTGATTTAATCTATCATTACACTGAGAGATCCTCCTTCATATATCATAATTCTAAATATGGAAGTCTATTACCTGCAACCATATGACATGACTTCACAACATCCAATATCATCATATATGTCTGCATACCTCATATCTATTTCCCTGATTCATCCTGTAGCAATTTCTCTAGAATGAAGAGCTTCATTCCTTTGGTCTGCTCCATCAATATGTCATCACATCCAAAGTTATGTATCCATGATGACCCTTGATTTCGATGATTGTTTTACTTTAGTCATGTTATCAGAGAGGCTTTCCAAAAGTTTTTTAACAGAGGGCTCCTTCCATACTTCTATCGTGATGCTTATTAATGTACATTGCTCCCTAACAGAATATTTTACAATCAACATAACTCACTCAAAGGAGAAGAAGATCCTAATCGTAGTTGAGATCCCTTACTTCTTCCTTCTTAGATTTATTTTCTTTAGGTTCTTCTCTTGTATGGCCTTCTTCCTTTTTCCTCTTGTACTTTCTCAATCTATGACAATCTCATTTATAATTCCCAAGATCCTTACACCCAAAGCATCGTGCTTTTTCCACATTTCTCTTCTTATTTTGAGGAGCAATTTTACCGAATCTTCCTTTCTTCCCAGACATGGTGGCTAAGACTTGATTCTCTTCTCTTGATCCTTCTTTCAATCTTGATTCTTCTATCTTACCTAGACTTTGGAATGGCATGGCTTCTTCTCTCCCATCTATGCTGGAAGATTAATCTCTCCATTCTTTCGGTAAGACATTCTGTACCATAGTGAGTATTTCTATATCAGACATTACTTCTCCCAAATTCAGTAGTTGTTCTCGTATTACGCAAATCTCCATCAGGTATGGAATTATTCCTTCCTTTAACATTCTCAATTTGTATAGTTTTTGTCTTAGGGATAATATTTCCTTTGTAGAACCTTTCGAGGAGAGTTCCACCATCTTATCATATATTTCTTTTGAGGATTCTAGCTTTAATGCATAGGGGATGAGAGAGTATTTTATGGATTCTATAAGAATCCTTCGGGATTTTATGTCTCTTTGCATGTATTTGATATATGCTAGAATGTCTTCTTTTGGAGGTTGAGTTGTAGATCCTTCTATGAAGCATGATAACTTCATTTTCAATTAGGTTCAAATCTGTCCTTTTCTTCCATGCATTGTCGTTTGATAATCCAACCAATTTTTTGCTTTCTAAACAATAATTCATTTGGACAAATTCAGATGAAGTCATATATACTTACTTGAGAGAGTGAATTTTTCCTTCAACAACTTACTTGATGATAACAAAGAGGTTAGGAATTTCTTCCAAGATAGAATTCTTCAATCTAGGTGATCCTGAATCCTTGATGGTAAAGGATGTTTGAAGTAGCTAGATATTCTTTTGATTTCACTTTCCAACCCAAACTTTGATCTACATTTCCTTAAGTGTATTTTTTGACAAGCATCCCTTGTGTTCAGTACCTTAGCTCTGATACCATGTTGAGAATTTCGAGGGCTTTAGGTTAATACGAATTCTCTTCTTGATAATTACTTGTGACCTTACTTGTGATACTTATGTCTTATCTTCTTTTAATTTAGTTAATATTTCATCAAGTCAATTATAAAAAAGCACAAGACACAAAATTTAGGCTCCTAGAGCCAGGGAAAAACCTCTCCCTCTTGGAGAGGAAACCCCACAAATAATTCTTCTTACAAATCTTCAAATGATAAGTACCATGACCCAGACTTAGACCCTTGACCTAGATATGATTCCAAGACCTTGATATTATTTGAATTGCTTTAACTGTGAGAAGGTAAATCAAAGATTTACCTTCCTCAATATCGCTACCTCTTCTCCTTATGATGATTGTCTTAAATTCAGCAAATTATTTCTTCAAATCAACAGCTTACACTCTTCTAGCACTTCACTACAACCTAGCTTTAGCAATCCACAACCTGTACCTATTGTATTCTTCACAATTTACTTCCTTCTCTTATGTTTCAGATCAACGTATATCCTTTTTTCTGTATCCTATTCATATGATTCCCTTCATATATATGTTTCCCTCTTATCCAAGCTTATATACTCCCTTTTATCCGCAGGTATATACTATCCTTATATCCGAAATTTTCTTCCTTTAACTTTCCGCAATTTCCTGATATTAGGTCCACAAAATTCTTGATATTAGGTTTGCAATTCCTCCTGAGATTAGGTCCGCAAATCCTCCTATAGTTGTCCGCAATTCTTCCTGTAGTTGTCTGCACTATAATTTGGTGTATGTCTACACTATCTCCTAGTAGGTATCCACTGTAGTTTCATATATTCATCAGCACTTATATCTTCATATTGATCCACAAACCTTATACAAAACAATCCGAAAAACTGCCTTATGCTTGTCCACAATTACTCAGAGGAATCTGCATTATAATTTCAGATGTCCGACTTGCTTGACTCAATGATGACCGCAAATCACTCACACACACACACAAGCCTACTATACAGTTGTGAATTTAGGCCGACTAGATCATGGAGAATGAGGCTGACTAGATCATGGTGAATTCCAACGTTGGAGAGGTACTTCTTTGCTATGTTTCATACTTTTATTTCATCGTTGCATTGAGGGTTGTAGAGAGCTTCTTCCACAAGGTCTTGGAGCATAAATACCTATATTAGATCCTTTATGTATGAGAAACTTAATTCAACCTAATAGACATCAACAAGAAGTCTATCTAAATAATAAAATCTTGCTCATGAAACCCATGAAGAAAGTACACCAAAAATACACTTTATTATCTTCTACTTCTTCTTTACATAAATACATAATTACATAGTTAACATGAAGACCGACCTAGTTACACTTTTCAACACAGTTCATATCCTGTGTCAAGCTCGTTAGAAAAAGAAACAATGTGATATGAGAATAGTACCATTAGATTATTCTTTATGTTATTTTTAGACTCCCTCAATATGAAAAATCATCAACATTTACTTTCTCCGACCTCGTTAAAATTTTACATTGAAAGAATTGAATGAGTTATCTTGTATCCCTTTTTAAAACTTGTTAAACTTAACCAAAAAAGGACATTTTGGATTTTCCTTTTTATTTATTTTTAAAACTCTCTAAAAATAAGAAAAATAATTCAAGTTTCCCCTTCATTGCCTCTTAAAATGTAACAATTTAGGACTCATCGGTCGTGATGAGACCGAGCAACTCCTTCTTAGTGTTCGCTAAAAATACTCGAAAGGAATCATTTGAAGGATGAGTTTATATGACAAGCATATGTTATCCTCCTCAAGCTTGGGTAAAAATAAAGAGGTACTTTCCAATAATGGTGGGGGAAATTGGGAAATAAATATTCATATTTTTTATTTAAAAAGATAGTATGTCACTCTTAAACATGACACTTTGTCACTTTTTTGTGAGAGGATTGTGAAATCCATTTGCCTCTCATTTGATCATACCTCAGTGAAATTATTCATAGTGGTCATTGGTTTTAATTTGAGTCATATGATCCCAAGTCAATTTTCATGTGGCCAATATGTTCAAGAGAAGTTCAACCTCAGTTAAAGTCACATTGTATTATTTAAAGCCTCTTATCATTCCTAGTTTCTTCTTCAAAAATTGATATCTTTTTTGTGTCGTATTCCCTCCTACGACGAGTGTAATATCCCAAAATAGGGAAAATCTACAATGTTAGGAATATTTTATAGTATTCCTAAATTGGAGATCCAGGAATATGTAAACACAAACTGGAAATAACAATGAACAACATCATACCAAAACGTATGGAAACCATGGAGCCATTTTATTATACATATCAGCAGCAAATGAGTACAATAGAAGTGTTCATAACTCAAATAAGCAAGGCAAATGAGCCTCCCATGAATACATATGCCAAAATATGGAATACTGCTACATAGCATAGTGTCTGTAGAACTAAACTGCGCAATCATAGATAGAGCACTGCTACAGGAAACACAAAACATCATAGATCTGCATATATATGGCTCATAAAATATTGGGAGAGAATATCTAAGCTCCCAAAGACTATTTCAAGTCAATCCTGGAAGGATTGGCTGAAATATGCAAAACTGCAAAAATGTCAGAGTTGCAAGGTAGCAGCTGCAACTCAAGAACTGGAAATGGATGGAGAAGGCTAAAGATGCTGCATTAGATAGAAATACCTCCTCCAATGGATCTTCCAAATGAAAGGCTGATCCTAACACTGAAGATCTCACCCTCTGACAATCACTGCAATCCCTCACTGCAAATACCTCCTGAAAATAACGCAGTCACTGAGGGATATTGTGTTGTAGGTGCAAGAAAAAGTGTTGGCCAAGTGCCAAGATCTGCAATATTCTCTAAGGGCTTCCAAACTAATCTCTCAAAGGAAATAGATCCCCCTCCTCTAAAAAACAAGTGCTGGAAGTGGTGTTGTGAACCCTCACTGCAACACCCTACAACACAACATTATTCTGCTATAGAAATAATGTTGTAGCTGAAGGAGGATGCTTGGCCTCAAGCCTGGATGTGAGGAAAATCATTACAACTCCTTCAAAAGGCCTCTCAAGAAAGGAGAATGATTCCTAAACAAGAAATCCTTGTGCTAAGATGCACTACAACTATGCTAAACAGCAGGAGAATGCACAAAGTCTAAACAAACAATGAAATCAATAATCTGAATCATGAATAACAATGGCTGCCTTGCCCTCCTTTTAAACAAGTGAAAGCCCTCTCTCCATGGGTCCCACTCATTAGGGTTTCCTCCACCAAATAACCTTCTTCCCATTCATACTACGCTGTCTATCAAAGTGTTCTCCACCTCCTATCCCAACGTTGTTGACTTGGTCAAACTTGACCTTATCTCCATGCAAATGTCCTCTTTCACACATAAGGGTGTGAAATCCATCTCTTATGACTATCCCCTTTCACATTTGAGGGATTTTATTCATGTTTTCAATATGAATGGGCTTCCTTACCCATTTATTTAGCTGCTAGGTGATAAAAACAAAAATTTAATATTCCATTTAGCTGTGCGCTAAGGTGGGAATCTTACAGTCCTCCCATCCCAAATGTTTCTTGTCCTCAAGCAACTGCAAAGATAAAACTGAGGGGCCTTCTTGAGGCATGAGGTCTGATATGAGTTGGGATCTACCATCCCCATATGAAGCTCCCATCCCCAAGAAATCATCTATACAAAATGAGTTACCTCCCAACATGGCAACTCTTGAAAATCCTCTTCCACCTTTGGCTCCTGCAATGTAGGTAGGCTGAAAATCTGATCTTAGTAGACAAAATAGCCTACCCCACATTTTCCTCCTCTCCACTTAGGATAAGTGTAGACTATATTCTGCTCTTGGGTTGCAATAATATTTCCCTCAAGTGGCAAGATGAAGACTAGACCTCCAAGGATCTCTCCTCCAATTTTATGAAGCATGTTGGCCTAAATCACCTCATATGTGATGAGTTGGAAGTCACCATCATATGGCATCCAATCAAATCAATGGCTCACCCCATAAAAGAAAAAAAATTTGGCTATGGTGGCCATACTACCTCTCATGCTCCCATTAGAACATGCAATGCAAACAATGTGGGAAATCTCTCCCCCAAGGGACACATCCAACCAATGTGCCATTCCCCCAATCATGCTCCCAATAAAAACAAGAACAACAGCAACATAAGGAACCATAATCAGAACCATACTTGCTGCCATATGTAGCAAGGGAGAAGGACAATGGTCCCTCAAATGTAACCAATGCAATTTGACCCTCAACTGCAAAAGAGAGTGACAAAAAGTGTAGTTTCTCGACCACTTGCTTGTTGTCCCACTCTCCTCATATGTTTGGAGAAAGTGAATGATGTATGGTACAAAGTGAGCATGTTCTCCAAAATACATCTCCTCCCCAAGTCCTCCTAGTGAGTGGTCATCAATAATTCTCATGGACTCAAGTAGACCATGAGGTCTAGAAGGAAGAATGTTTCTTCCTTGAGCAATATCCTGCACATATATGGTTAAGGGATGCATATATACAATATACAAATCATTATGCAAACAAAAAATATCCTCACCATATACTTTTCTCATACAAATGGAGTGGCTCATAGATGAGTCTCCTCTCATCCTCAAAAAGAAAAGAGGTGGTTGTGCTAACTCTTCCAAAGAGTTATGTATCTCCTCCATATTCACATGATCCATGCATCTCCTCATATGTTGATCATCCAATATCATACCAATGAAAATATCCTTGGAACACTCCACCAACAACTGGGAGTTCCAATATGGATCTATCCTCCATAGTGACAGCGTTGATGATCTCTCATGAAGAACATATGTCATATGGTTATCCTCTCCTTTGACATCTCCCATGCCAAAGATGCAAGTGGGAAGGCTGCTATCCTTCCTTTGTTGCTTCTGCCACAGCCCAGAATCTGAAATGAGAGTGGGTAAAGATGATGTTGAGAGAAGGTCTCTCTCCTACCTGAATCTACCCAAGACTCTCAGCATTGTACAATGACCTCCCAAGGTCTCCACTCCTCTGAAATCAATGAATGGTGCCTCGAAAGGTGAAGCATATCTCATAATTTTCTGATTTTGTGGTCTCCTTAGTGAAATGTCTCCATGCAATGAGACATCATCATCAAGAGTAGACTGCATATATGAATGGAAAAAATTGTCCCTGCTTTCACTACACAATCCAGTCTCCCTCTTAGGTGCATCGACCTCATGAAATAGACAGAGGTGTGTGCTCCTTATCACATGATATTGGTCATCCTCCATATCTCCTCCTTGTATCTCCATAGGTTCAGACCCTATCATCAATGGCACATGTAAATCATGAGTTGTGCCTTGATCTCCACATGTGAGCTCTTGGGGAATTCCTTGCAAAGATACAAGAATCCCTCTACTTGGATCAAGAACTCCTCCTTCCTCTGCATGAGGTGCTAGATCAACTCTAGATATGGCAGCGTTGTTGCCCTCAACCTCCTCAACATGAATGGGCAACCTCCCAATGATTGGATCCTCTTTTGAAACAGGGATATCCATGCCTTCTTGTGCCAACATACAAGATAAAGTTCTTGCCTCTAGAAAAGTATGATGCAAATTATCAACCTCTTCCATGGTTTTCTGAAGTGGTTTTGGTTTTATGGTTTCCTCCATCACATGTAAGGTCTCTGTTTTTTCACATTTTTTTTCTTCACCACATGTGTTTCAGAAATTTTCTTATCAAACTTTTCCACCATTGTTTTAAGGAACCTTGTATAGGAAGAAGTATTTGCATTCTTTAAAGTAAAAGACTCAAATATCCACCATGCATAGGCCTTACCTCCAAAATGCAGCATTGCTACTCTGATGGCTTCATCTTCAGAAATTTGATGCTGCTGCAAAAAGGTGTCTAACTCTTCCACCCAAGCCTTGGCTAAACATGTAGAGGAACCATCAAAGGTAGATAGAATAAATATATCCACATTATGTTGCTTGCTCCTCCTCACCTTGATCTTGCAAAACTCTAGGAAAGTGATATGATCTCCAAACTTCTGAGTTTGAGATTCATATTCATGTAAGAAACCACTAAGAGTTCCCCTCTTAGGCATTCCTTCTTCCTCCCTTTCTCTCATGGCAAAACTAGGCATGTGACTGCGCTGTGCATCATAGGGTGTGGCTGCATGCTCACACTCCCCATAAGAAAATACAGAGTTTTACTTATTTTCAAACCCTCTTGGAGATTCTGTATACATCTCCCTTCTTATCTTCTTGAAATCTTCATGAATGCTCTGTACAATTCTTGGAAGAAGCTTTGTAAGCCTATCTTCCTTTCTTTCTCCATATAATGGAATCTTCATCTTCTCTTTTCCTGATAGCATCATGGCTGAGATCCATAGGCTGAGCCAATATTATGCTTTGATACCACTGTAATATCTCAAAATAGGGAAAATCTACAATGTTAGGAATATGTTATAGTATTCCTAAATTGGAGATCCAGCAATATGTAAACACAAACTAGAAATACCAGTAAACAACATCATACCAAAATGTATGGAAACCATGGAGCCATTTTATTATACATATCAGTAGAAAATGCGTACAATATAAGTGTGCATAACTCAAATAAGCAAGGCAAATGAGCCTCCCATGAATACATATGCCAAAAGATGGAATGATGCTGCATAGCAGAGTGTCTATGGATCAAAACTGCGCAGTCATAGATAGAGCACAGCTACAGAAAATAAAAAACATCATGGATCTGCACACATATGGCTCATACAATAGTGGGAGAGAATATCTAAGCTCCCAAAGACTATTTCAAGTTAATCCTAGAGGGATTGGCTGAAATATGAAAAAATGCAGAAATGTTGGAGTTGCAGGGTAGCAACTGCAACTCAAGAACTGGAAATGGATGGAGAAGGCTAAAGATGTTGCATCAGATAGAAATATCTCCTCCAATGGATCTTCCAAGTGAAAGGCTAATCCTAACACAGAAGTTCTCACCCTTCGACAATCACTGCAATCCCTCACTGCAGATACCTCCTGAAAATAATGCAGTCACTGAGGGATGCTCCACTGTAGGTGCAAGAAAAAGTGTTGGCCAAGTGCCAAGATCTGCAATATGCTCCAAGGGCATCCAAAATGATCTCTCAAAGGAAATGGAGCCCCATACTTTGAAAAAAAAGTGATGGAAGTGGTGTTGTGAACCCTCACTGCAACACCCTACAACACAACATTATTCTACTGCAGAAATAACGTTGTAGCTGAAGGAGGATGCTTGGTCTCAAGATTGGATGTGAGGAAAATCAGTACAACTCCTTCAAGAGGCCTCTCAAGAAAGGAGAAGGATTCTTAAACAAGAAATCCTTGTGCTAAGCAGCACTGCAACTCTACTAAACAGCAGGAGAATGCACAAATTCTAAAAAGACAATGAAATCAATAATTTGAATCATGAATAACAATGGTTGCCTTGCCCTCCTTTTAAAAAAGTGAAAGCCCTCTCTCCATGGGTCCCACTCATTAGGGTTTCCTCCACCAAATAACCCTCTTCCCATTCATACTGCGCTATCTATCAAAGTGTTCTCCACCTCCTATCCCAGTGCTATTGACTTGGTCAAACTTGACCTTGTCTCCATGCAAATGTCCTCTTTCACACATAAGGGTGTGAAAGACAGCTCTTATGACTATCCCCTTTCACATTTGAGGGATTTTATTCATGTTTTTAATATGCATGGGCTTCCTTACCCATTTATTTAGCTACTAGGTGATAAAAACAAAATTTTAATATTCCATTTAGCTGTGTGCTAAAGTGGAAATATTAGAACGAGTCACTTCCTATCGAATTCAACACATAATCTAGGAAATTGATCTAGAAACCTCATTTAGTACCTTGGGGCCTGCATGCCTTAATGGTATCTTTCCTCTCCTTTGATGACAATTTCTCATCATTGACCTTTGATTAGATGATTTTATGGGTGTTCAACCTCAAATAATTTATTCACACCTCATAGATTGTAGTAGAGTACCTTGAGAACCATTTTAATTATTGGTGGTTTCTCTCGCATATATTAATGGTCTTCATCATCGACTGATAATCAGATGGTTTCTACCATGTTCGACTTCAAGATATTTATTCACATGGTTATTTTTGTGCTATGGATTGATAGAGATGAAGACCCTAGGTTTTACCTAATATTTCCATGTTGTGTGGAGTTTTGAGTATTCATGATTGTAACATGGATCCACAATGTATCTATGGTAGCTATGAACTCATCTTGATATGGATATTTTCATATTCCCATACTTTACTTTTGAGATATTTGTAATCTGAGTATGGGAATGTCTACCATAGTGATAATCATAAGGAAATATTATATTGTAATTCCTTGATTGTTGACTTGCATGTCTCCAACCTGTTATTCCTTGATTATTACTTTTTCATGATAAAGTACTTCAACCATCATTCCCTTCATGACTTTGTACTTTAGGGGGCAATCTATTACACATAAATTTGTCACACCTATGCAAATGATGTTAAATATTGATCTTTCACTATCTAATGAACTACTGTCATAAATTCCCTTGAAAGATGGAATAATTGTCTCTCCTTGATGTATAATAATCTCAGATTAAATACCTAAACAGCCTTAATTTTGGAGGTCATAATGGGTATTTAGTTCACAACATGCGATGATACATGTTGCAAAGTAAACACAAAGCGATTTCATCACAATTTTCCTATGTTAAAGGTGAGATGGCCTTCTTACAAAGTTAAAAAAACAAAAAGTAAAATAAAATTCCTATTCTAGAAGCCTTGAGATTAGTATCTATTCTGAAGTGGTTGAGATTTGGACTCAAGCTCCCTTTCCCTTGGACCTCATTCTTGCCATAGTGGATTCAACACCTTCATTATGGATATACTTCCTCTCTTTATGGATCTCTCAACTTCCACTCTTTCCCTATAAGTCAATGCACTCAAAGAGAAGTGGGTTTCCATTTTAGACTTCTGAACTATACTTACATGTTCCCAAGTATCTATTTAAGACTTTTTAATTGCAAGGGTTTGGATTGAGGATCATTGGAATGAAGCTTCCAATGTCAAGGCCTGTTTTTAATTCTCCTTTTCTTCATTATTAACACAAATATGTTTCTTTCCCATATACATTTTTCATGATTTTTAATGTAATATTCCTTGATCACTTATATAGTTTATTATTATATCACTGGTGTATTATATTCTTTGATCACTTGTTTGTTTTTGTTTCTATAGGTGTGTTCTTGGAGCATTGAGTACGAGAAAAAAACTACAAAGCATAACAACAAGGATCATCATCAAACATTTCTAAAAAAGGTATTAGCTATGCATCCTACTTACATCTTTTATTAATGAAAAATTAAGGAATTTTTAGAATGTTTGTTTGTTTATTTCTAGACTTTGTTTCTGAGTCTAGGGTGATTTATCTTATCATTCGGATAATATTTTTCTACCAAACACAATTCACAGCTTACGTGCCACCTTGGATTGCAGTACGTAAAAATTGGTTCGAGAACAATTCAATTGGCTTCACTGTGGGGTTAGGATGGTGTTGGCTTGAGGGGTCCTGGCCCAGGTTTAGATTTTATCGCACAACCAAAAAACCCTCCAACTACTGGCCCTTTCAGCAATGACCTACTTGCGCAGATCAAAGTCTCACTCGAAGCATTATGGGGGGTGCTGAAACTAGGTTTCCGCACCCTAAGGAAGAAAATAATGTGGTGGCCCTAAACAAACTGATTGCAGAACTTAAACAGATATGTGAAATTATAGAATAATACTTAACAGATCATAGAAAAAAGTTTCAGATCACTTGGTCGCAGATATACCATAATAGAACCAGATATAGATCTATATAATGCGTAATCACTTAAGAAAAATCATCCATGTACTCAACCATCAATATAAATTCATGCATAAATAATAGATGTATTCAGGCAGATACAAATAAGCATAACAAAAGTAAAGCGATCTTAAGACAGAACAATAAATAGATAACACAATGCTTTCACCAAAATCAGTCCTTGTATTAATTCAAAGAAATTCAATTCATCAGACTTTCCCTTACACTTTACCCTTCTGCACACACAACCAGCAGAGTTTGCACACAGCCAGGACTAGGTATCTGCGCACACAGCCAGCAGGATCCTTTCTACCCAACCTAGACTGAAACCCTTACAAAATTATCAAATATGCATAAACACTTAGATCCAAAAACATGAATAATTCTTTACTACTTCCTTAGACTCGATCTATCTATTTATATCAATATAGTGCATAGGTATTGTGGTCTCAAGCCATGGTTTGAGGCCCATAGTTTACCCTTAAAACCCTTTTACATAAAATCGGGACTTTTACCCACCTAAATCCCCTTGAACTTTCTGCTCAATGCACATATACAAAATTATATCCAAAAAGTGTACCCTAGGGGACCCCACTCCAACACGCCCCCAACACAAACATGTGACTCGTCCCAAGTCACTGTGGCGTCAGCTCCTTCATTTTGGCTTGGAGCGTGGTGACAGAATATTTGAGAGGGAGCACCATTTCCAGACTCTGCGCAACATCTCCCTATGCTTAAAGAACCAATTTCTTAGTGGTGGGCCCTTTAGTGGCAAGCTCGATACTTCTCTGTGTCTATTGTGTTAGTGTCAGTTTTTGCATCCTGCCACCAGTGATCAAATAGGCTCTTATCATGTCATGTTAGGGTCCCATTTTGAAATTTTTGTCATTCAATTAGGTCATCATGCAAAAATTTGGTCACTGGATGTAGATCTAGGTCTGATCTCACTCCTTTCAAAATTCTACTACTTGTCGGCTCATTTCACCTCTTTGTTGAGTGTATCATTAGTCATGAATTGTCATAATAATTAAATTAATTTTCATCATGGTTTCATTCAGTCCAGAGTCTCCATTAGGTCTTAGGGTTTCCAAGGTCATCAAGTCACCATTTCATGCCATAAAGTCCAAAAAGTGAAGGAGTGAAAATAAAGAAATCTCATCAGTAAATTTGATTTGTAAATTTTATTTCAAAGAAAAATGTAATTTTATGTTCCTAAATATGTAATAAGTACTCAGAGTTCCAAGTAGCTGCAACATTCAAAGTTCCATCAGCAAATGAGCAAAGTTCAAAAAAGCCATTAAGTGTTCCTTAGTCATCAAAATATGAATTTCAAAGATCAAATTCAAAAGTTAAAGGTAAAAAATCAATGTAAACTTGATTTCAAAAAAGGAAATGTGGGTCCATGTCCATTTAATGATATTTCTTCAAGTATAAAAGGCCCTCAAAGACAAAAGAATCACTCATTTTCATTCTCAAGCATTGATCTCTTAGCTTCACCAAGAAAAAAATCGATTTTTTCCTAAAAAATACAGTTTCTGGGTCCTTCACTATGCTTTTTCCACATGCGTTATGCTTTTTGCACTGTGCATGATGCGCTTTTCAGAAGCACACTACGCTTTTTGTAGGGCTTCGTTGCGCCTTTTCCAATATCGCTGCGCTTTTTTTAGAGGAGATCCATGACTTTAAATATTGTCTCCAAAGGTTTTAAATAGAAAATCAAGGTTTCTACACTCATTTGCAAGTAATGCACATCTTCACAGCCCCTCCTTTCAGCTTATGATCTTAAATTTATGGTGCAAACCCTCATTTCCCTCCATGTCATATTCCATATAATTTAACCCTAGTTTTCACATTTTACAAGCTTATTTTATTTTCCTTAGACCCATCTACCTCCCCCACACTCTAATTCACTCCCCACTACCCTCACATCCCCTCATTTCCCATTCCCAAGCTATATTACCTAAAAACCCTACCCCTACATTACGCTTTTCTAGGCAGCTAGACTTCCTCCCTATATTTGAATTTCCTACCCTATTTTCCTTAACATTTCAAACCCCCATTACTTCCCTAAGCTTCCTAACTCCCTTAAACACTTCCCCAAATTTTCCCTCACCTATCCCAACTCCCTAACCCTATAATCCTACTCCCTTTCCCTTCCCCTTCTTCCCTAGGGTTTCAAGACAAAACTAAACATAATGGAGGAGAGAAACATCATGGAGGAGGAAAGAAACACCACAGAAGAAGAGAATAGGACATACAATAAAGGAGGGAGAATTTTGAGACTAGAGCCATTAGACACTAGGGAATTGGTGTCCTCACCCTTAGCAGTGAAATTTTTCCAACATGTAGGTTGTTTTGAGTTTTGTGAGATTGTCCAAAGAGTGCAGAGTCATCCTACTTTGACCAGGGTTTTCATCACCAACTTACAAAAAGAACAAGTGACCATTGCAAGGGTGACATTCACCATTTCTACAGGCATCATTGCAGTAGCAACAATGATACCCAATGTGGGTGAAAAGTGGTTCAAAACTAAAGATTTGGATGCCCAATTGTATGAACCTTACCTCAAAGCACCATACAAATACAACATCAAGAAAATATCTCCTTTTGGTCAGTTGCTCAACAGGTTTTCTCCCATGATGAAAATCATCATGAAATATTTCACTTATGAGGGTATATTCTCCAGGTTGTATAGCTATCACATCAGGTTTCTTATGCATTTCACTAGGGTGAAATTTCTCAACATTCCCTACTATTTTTACAAGAGCATTGACAATATGGGCTACATAGTGTAGAACAGAGAGTATGAGCTTCAAATTAACAACCTATTTCATAATTCACTCATCAAAATCATTGTCCTTCATCACCTCAAACAGTTGAACCTTGCATGGGAGGCTTTCATTAAGGCAAATGTCTTCACTACACCACCAAATAAGCATAGTAGACCTATTCCACCATTAGCATCAGTTTCTCACAAGAAAACTAGGTTATCTAGCAGGGTTACAGTGAAGAAAACTAAAGAGGAAAAAGAGGTCAAAACCTATCAGAGAGGACATAGGAAATTTTTTGCTCCACAGATTGCGGAAGGAGCCTTTCCTTCTACATCAGCAAAATAGGGATATCAAAAGCAGCAACATGTAGTTGTTCAAAAGAAGGAATACCCTCACCATGAGGAAGAAAAGGAGTTTGACCTGGTGGACTTGGAGGTAAAATATGATCATGAAGCCTCAAAAATGGTCATTAATGAGAAATATGCCAAAATCAGAGAGTTGTAAGATAATTTTGCAAGGGCACAATTTGTCATTTCCTTCCTTGATAAAAAAAAACAAGCAGTTGAGTGACAAACAAGTACTCTTGGAAATGGAGTTGTTGAAGGCCAAGAGGCAAGATTTCAAAGGAAAAAAAGTGATAGCACATGATGTGCCTGATCATGATGAGGCTCAGATCACCAATAAGAGACAAAAAACAAGAGGTTTTAAGAGAGCATTAGAGCAGCAAAAACATGAGGCAGACCTTTGAGGAAAGAATTGCAAGAGAAATCAATGATGACAAAGAAGTGTGGCTTGATAGAGTTAACATACACCTCGAGAAGCTCCTTCATAAGGCCAAAAAGTAAAATTAGATGTTGAGGCACATGGTTGACCATTGCAACACCCGAAACAAGATTTGCAATATCAGGATCAAGCAATTGAAGGGCAAACTCAAGGAAACCCTAATCATCCAAAAGGAGAAGGGTAAACTTGAGTTTCTTTCTGATGCCTCCTTGGTAGCTTGACATACTTCATCAAAACTTCATCCAGCAGTTTTGAAGGTTTTTGGGAAAGTTTTGTGTTTTTTGAGGATTTTGGTAAAATTTAATAGACTTTTTTCACAGCCAGCCTACAAAAAGCATAGCGTGGGCCACGCTGCAATTTTTTGGATGCCTCTAAATGAGGAAAACTCTGCATAGATGGATATATAATGGTGTATACATCAAATTTTTACTATTTTCACACCAAAAAATGAGTTTTTGGCAGGTGGAAAATACCAAAAACCTCCTAAAAAAAACCTTTTTACCACCTTTTTTAGCCTTACGCTGCGCTTTTTTACCAGTCTTGGGAGATTTCATTTTTTAGGAGGTTCACTCCATCATTTTTAGAGATTGAGGACATTTTTTACAACTATACTAGAAGATATTTCCAATGAGCTATCTTGGTCTCAATTTTGACTTCAGGAAGGCACTCAAAATTCATTTTTAAGGCCCATGTTGCACTTTTTACCAGGTGTGTTGCGCTTTTTACAAGCATGCTACACATTTTACAATCAGTTGATTTCTTCATAATTTTAACTTTTTCCCAGTTGATCGATGGATTCCAATAGTCATTAGGATAGGGATGAGTTTTTTGACCTCCCTAGTCATTAGGATTCCAGTTGAGGACTTTGGGGATTAGCTCCACAAGTCATAGACTTGACCCCTGAGAGTGGGAGAAGCAACTTTTGGTCTATATCTTTCATTTCCTTTGTCATTAAAAGGGTTGGATGTTATGTAATTGATCTTTGAAAACTAGTGTAATCACACATTTTTGGTAGGAACTAATAGACAGAGTTGCAGGTATTTTGGTGGGATTCTTGTGGTAATGTGTTTTAGAAGTGTTTCATATTATGTTTACATATGTTTGAATGTATTATGCTTTCCATATTCATGCCATCTCTGAATTTTAATGATTCCTAAGTTAGATAGACATAATTCATTACTTGATGCTCTGTTTTGGAGGAATTATTACAGTTGTGTTTCATTTTCTTCTGATTGAAAATAATTCATGATTTCCATGCTATTTTCTGAAACCCTATCAGTCTAATCTACTCCATCAAGCTATCTAAATATGTTAAAGCATATGCCTACCTTTCCCCATTAGATCTCTACAATTTTGATCCTTTTTTCCCTGGCCTAGTTATTCCCTGACCTATTTCACCATCCAACACTCAAAATCAATCAACCAAACCATAGTGTTATTATACCTAGCCTAAATCCTCTTCATCCAGTCAATTTTGTTGTGATATCTTGGAGAGAGCCCTCTCCTGCCTACTAGGGCTAGCTACTTAGAAAAATCTTGGTCTGTGGTTACCTTTGTTGGTCTCTTTCTCAACCTTTGGAGATTCGGTGAAGTGATAACATGTTGAATAGCCTTCAATGTAGTGTCCAAGTCTTTGAAAGTTGCAGAGCCTCCTCAGACCATGGTTGCATTCTTTCCTATAGAAGCTGCTCTTTGTGATGCAAGTCCTTAATCTCAGTTTGAATTACCCAACCCTACTCTAGGTGGGTGAGGTGATTTGTAAGAACAAGGGTGGGCGCGTCATCCGGATCTCAGTAAAATATTGCTTCTTTATGTGCATCTTATTCCACAACTACTGTACCACAGGTTCATTCTAAACTAAAGTTAGGACACCCATAGCCTCGTGTAAAATCTTGTCACACTGCGTGACTACAGCGACAATATTGTTAGTGGCTTTCTTTACTTCGGTAGCCCGCTTCGCTCTAACTTCAAGTGGAGTTTCAGGATGCAACTTCATTTTCAAGTTAGAAATTTCATGTTTGAACGTAGCATGAACCATTTGGACCTCAGCATGAAGCCTTTAATGTTGTAGCTAGTCCTTCCAATTTGTCTTATGGGGCAGTTGTGTCTAGGACTACCAGTACTTCGCTGCACACTTGGTGGATCTTTTCTTCTAGCGCAATGCACTGAGCTTTGTCTAAGCAATAGGATTCCTCCGCTGCTTGTTGATTCCATTGTTCTTCTACAGCCTGTTGCTTTGATGCTACAGTATTTGTGTGAGCATGGGTCTCCCAAAACTGTATTTCATCCACGATCATAGAGTGCATAAAATGTAGCTTTCAATGCAGGTAAAATAGAAAAATTAATATTAATATCACCACAACCTCTAACGGCTGGGGTCTACATGGATGGTTAGAGCAAGGATTTGAACAAGATGAACATCCTCGGTCATGATCAAAGCTATTTCGAGCGGCTACGTGTTGGTTACATGCACGCTCATCTATGTCTATCTCGCTTGAGCAACACTTGCCTAAATCAAGCCTGCTTGCATTTTTAGTTCCTCGATGCCAACCTGTACGACTTTGAGCGCCATCTTATACTACACTTCCATATCCATCCATCGATACTTTGTGGCAGACGTGACTGTGTTTTCAATTTTATTCAAGTCATCCTCAGTCAATGTCAAGACCTCCTATGCAATGTCTTTAGTGTCTTTTCTCTTCTTCCTCAATCCTCCAGTGGTTTGAGAATCACGCTTTGTTCCTTTAGAAGTCTACGCTTCGACTTGCTCCACTGTGTCTTTTGGCGTAGTACCATTTTTCTTCGATTCAATATCTTTCTCCAAGTTAATAGTTTCTCTGGTTGTTTTCGGCATGGTTTCCTTCTTGGTTGTCTTCTTAGTGATACTCTCTATGGTATTATCTGGCTAGGTACCAATGCGCAGCTTCATCGGTGTCTTTGGAATAGATGTGGATACACCAAGCTCCAACCACGATGGTGGCCATTATGTAGTGATGTGTATCAGATCATCCTCTGTGACGAGATATGGTAATTTGTACCAGACTCCCTCCAGTGTGCCTTTCATGCGAATGTGCATATTATGGAAAGTGGCTTTGAAATCAGCTATCATCTTATATTAGTCGTACAGCGTCAGAGATAGCCTTGCCTTAGATTTTACTTCCTGATAAAGTGAGGTGTCGAACAATACCCAGAAGATCTTGTTCTCCATGATGTGCATGTGATCTAAGGAATTCCAGAGTGTAGCGTACCGCGCAGCCTCACACATTTGTGGCTCTATCTCAGGAAATTGCGTTTCCTTGGGGGTCTTCCACCCAATTAAGGCAATAAATAATAGTAGCCAAGTATAATGAAATTTCTTGCCCTCTTCCTGTGCTTCGCGGACATTCTCCAAAAATTCCTTACACAAATAATGTGACCAATAGTAGATTACGGCCTTTTCGAACCGTCCTGCGACAGAAATTACCTGCGTAAGAGCCTCCTTAGGTCTACATTTGTGCATCATCTTGTAGGACAAGATGAGCATATCAAACTACACAACAGGGTCATTTATATCTCACCACAAATCCCCTACTTTTGCACGAGACTAGGTATTTCTCTTTGATCTTTTCTACAGTTGATTTTGAAGAAATTATATAACTAATGTGTTATATATCCAATATTCTCCTGATCACACACTATTTTAACTTCATGCACAATACAGAATCTATTCCACCATTGATCATCACATGCCGAAATTAAATCAATTGCAAAGCACACATGAAACCATAAAAATTCACACACATTAACACAGTGTTTTAACGGGAAAGCCTGAAGCTAAAAACCCCAACTATCTATATATAATATATGTCATAGAGATCATGTAACAATACTCATACAACACTGATCATATCAAGCTCTCAGTACAATACAATCGCTACACACTAATCAGGACTTGATCTAGCAAATCCATGCACTGATCTCTACCACCTGCTAGCCTGCCTCTACTGCACAATCCCTGATGAAGAATGGCTCTGAATGAACTCGAATTTCCCCAGCCTTGCTCACGCAATCCTCATTGGCATCTCTACTAAGTTTTGGATGCAATAAATGCATCACTATAGTCACAACTGATAGTCATCTTTCCCTTTCACCTATCTCTCCACTGGTCTCCACTGAAACTGTCCATGCACTGTAATTAACTGATGTATTCTTCAGTTGATTAATGAGTTAATATTTATTGAATTAATTATTAATTAATTCACACCACTCTCACTAGTGTATCAATCAGTTATACTAGATACAACTAGCTCAACTGTGTCTAACTGAGTTAAACTGAACACAACTCAACCAACTACTTCTACAACTCCACAAAACTCTGTCACATGAGTTCTAACTAAAGTCCTCCATGCAATAGCTCCACTGAACCCTCAATAATAGTGTAATTCCTTCTGTCAGGTCCTGTGCCACATCTTTGCACTTAACTGAAGTGCTCCAAGAGAATAAGATAATGTTTAGAGTCCAAATATTATTAAGAGCTAATAATATTCGACATATCTATTTTTAGACTGGCAATCTAAAAATAGATTCTGCCCAATATGTCTAAAAATATAAGTCCATCTGTTTTCCCAACTTGACCAACCATCCACAAATAGCATCTTGCAACTCATAGAATATGATCGACATGTCTAAAAATAGACTTGCCGCCCAAAAAACCTTTGTGGGCCCACTTAGTGAAGGCGACTCTTTTCACTAAGCTCATCATCTTGTTGAATCTCAACACTCCCTCTCAACAAGATGGGGATTATCTACCACCCTGATCCTGTCTCTATGGTATTCGAATTTGCTCCTGGTGATTGCCTTTGTCAAAATATCTGCATCCTGATCCTCCGTAGGAATGTAAGAAAGCAACATGATCTTCCACTACACACAATCTCTGATATGATGGTACCGGATGTCAATATGTTTATATCTATCATGAAATACTGGATTAACTGAGAGTTTAATGCAACTCTGATTATCACAATATATCACAGTAGGATCTAAGTGTGAATCGAACAACCCGGCCAGGGTCTTCCTCATCCATATAGCCTCGCATGCAGCCAAACTTGCTGCCATGTACTCGGCCTCCGCTGAACTAAGTGCCATGGATCTCTGTTTTTTGTTGTACCAAGAAACTATTGTAGACCCGATACTGAAAATCCCTCCAGATGTGCTCTTTCTGTGCGTTGGGCTCCCTACCCAATCTGCAAACTTGAAGCCATGCAGCTTCACCTCATCCGACTGTTTGTACCATAATCCATATTCTGATGTGCCTCTGAGATACCTCAATACATGTTTGTCTGCCTTCCAAAAGAGCTTGGTAGGCTTAATCATAGCTTGTGAAAGCTGGTTAATAGCATAGCAAATGTTTGGTCATGTATTGACTAGATACATGAGCGAACCAACCAACTGTCGATAAATAGTGGCATCCACTACCTCTGCCGATGTACCATCCTCTTTCCTCCAACCACCAGGAAGAGGAGTGTCAAGAGGCTTGTAGCCTTGCATGTTGAACTTCTCCAGTATCTCCCAGGCATACTTGCCTTGAGACACAAACAGTCCATCCTTCCGCTACCAAATTTCCAATCCCAGGAAATAATGAAGGAGGCCCAAGTCCTTCATCTCAAACTCCTTTGCAAGATCAGCCTTGCATGAGAGTATCAACTGTTCATCACCAGTCAGTATCAAATCATCTACATAAAGTACAATGATCAGCAACTACCCTCCACCACAATTTGGTATAGGTTCGGATCTACCTCACTCTTGGTGAATCCAAGTCCAATGAAATAATTGTCTATCCGTGTGTACCAAGTATGAGGTGTTTGTTTTAGCCCATACAGCGCTCTTTTGAGCCTGCACACATGCGACTCGCTGCTGAAGATTTCGAAACCTTCAGGCTGCTCTATGTACACCTCCTCCTCAATGACTCCATTGAGGAACGCAATCTTCACATCCATCTGATGAATGTGCCAACCGATCTGCATTGAGAGAGTAAGGATGGTTCGTATGGAATAATACCTTGCGACAGGTGCAAAAGTTTCTTCATAGTCGATCCCCTCGATCTGTGAGAAGCCCCGGGTAACAAATCTTGCCTTGTACTTCTCGACACTCCCGTCAGCAGCTTGCTTCACTTTGTAGATCCATCTTGAACCTACCACTAATTTCCCTTTCGGCCTTGGGACAATATCCCATGCACTGTTTCTGAAAATCGAATCATACTCTTCCACCATGGCATCTACCCATGCAGGGTCCTCCACAGCTTCCTCGAAAGAAGATGGTTCTGTTACGATACACTTTCTCATCAGAGCCATGTATCCAGTATATCGGTCAGGTGACTGTCTCTATCTGCGCTGTGATGTAGGGGCTCCTACATTCTGCACTGCATCAAGATTCAGTCGCTCAGCTTCTATAGTGCGCTTCTTCCCTCTAATGTTTAGCGATGCATGAGTGGTTTCTTCCACTCCATGAACCTCCTCTTGTGGCTGATCCACATCCTGAGGCTCATCTTTAGGAACTAGAAGCTCCTCATCTGCATGCAAGTGTAGCTCCCGTTCAAGCGACAACTTCATGGCTTTCTCCTCATGAAATTTGATATCCTGTCGCACAACAGTCTTCCGACTGTCTAGAAAATACACACGATAGTTGTGGGGTGTTTCTGTGTACCCCAAAAATATCCCAACCTCTGCAGTTGGCTCCAGCTTCTTCCTGGCATCCTTCATCACATGAATGTAAACAGGTGAGCCAAAAATCTTCAAATGAGAAATATTAGGCTTCTTACCAGAAAACGCCTCTTCGGGTGTACTCATGCCAAGTATTCTATGAGGACAACGGTTTTACACATAAACGGCAATGTTTCATGCTTCTGCCCACAAGTGTATGGGAAGGCCCTGATCATGCAACATCACCCATGCAGCACCCACGATCATTCTTTTCTTTCGCTCCACGACCCCATTCTGTTGTGGGTTATGAGGCGCTATGAGCTCTCTTCGAATTCCTTATGTGCTACAAAAGTATTTGAATTTTCCAGAGATGAATTCACCACCATTATCGCTCCTAAGAGCCTTCACTTGCTTCCTAAACTCTTTCTCAACCAGTGCCTTGAACTCATAGAACTTTGAGAATGTCTCACTCTTCTTCTGCATGAAAAAGATCCAGCACTTACGAGAAAATTCATCAACAAATATCACATAAATACCTGTGCTTTGTTGTCGAAGCTACTGAGAAATGTTCACACACGTCTGTGTGAATTCTCTCAAGGATCGTTGTGGCGCGACTATCCTTCTCATGAAATGTGGCTTTCACAAATTTTACCAAAGTACATCCCTTGCACTAATCTGACTTCACAAGTGTATCCTTGGGAAGCCCAGTAGAAATCTGCTGCAAAATTTTCAAAGCACCATGGTGAAGATGGCCCAATCTCCTGTGCCACAATTCGCCCTCATCCCGGCTCACCACTCCTTCTACTTTGCCTGCCATTGCTGCACAACCATCTACCTACAATTGATAAAGGTTCTTAAATCGAACCCCTATCCTCTAGGTTTCACCAGTTGCCTTACTGCGTAGGAAAGCCTTTCCCTCACTAAAGACAACATCATATCCCCTGTCTTCCAACATTGCCACAGAGATAAGATTCTTCTTCAATCCTGGAACATGCATGACATCCTTCAAGATGAAAGGTTTTCCAAACTCCCTCTCAAAGGAAATGGTCTCGATACCAGTCGCACTGTATCTACCATCATCACCCATCTCTATGTGCACTCCAAGATCCTTCGCATCCATATCAGTGAACAAATATTTGTCTCCGGTCATAAGGAAAGACACACCACTGTCAAGAAACCACATTGATCCCATCACACTTGAGGCCAAGCATGCGATCAGCGAAAAATCCAGCTCAAACTGCGAGGCTAAGGCCTCTCCAGCTGCAGATCCAACAACTTGCTTATTTTTCTTCTTTTGTGGACAATTAGTGGCGTAATGTCTGTGTTGGTGACAGTGAAAGCACTTCACCTTAGACATGTCCTGCTTCTTGCCTTTCGCATCGGATTGAGAAGGATTTTTCTTTCCCTTCCCTTTCCTTGATTTGGTAGCCAAAGCGCGATTTTCTTCATATTCATTCTTCGAGGAAGATCCATCCTTGGTACTCCACCTTATCTCCTCCTGCACAAGATTCGACCAAAGTCGCTCCCATCCCGGCAGTTTCTCTCGACCATTGACAGAGTCCTCGTAGGAATGCCAACTCTACGGAAGCCCAAGGAGAGCCAAGTTCACCAAGTCTCTTAATCTACAGTAACCCCCACACTTCCCAGCTCATCCCTACACCAGACGTGCATCGAACAAACTTCATGAGGTACTTGGGTATACTTTCGCCCTTCTCCATTTTTATTTTCCTGAGCTTGTCTTTAAGTGCCAACTTCCTCTGGTCACTTTTTCTTTAGAACAAGTCTGCAAAGCTTTCCACATTAAGAATGGAGAAGATTTAACATGAAGGCTGGACACTATGTGATCCTTCACACCTTCCAACATAATTCTTCGACATTTTGTTGTCTTCTTTTGCCATGCGTCAAGTGCGGCTGCATCGCTAGAAGCAGGTTTTGGAATTTTTGCATCTATGAACTCCTTCAACCCATTATCCTCCAGCACTACCTCCATCCTGTCCTTCCATGCAATATAATTTGAGCTTCTCTCAAGGGCATAATCCAATCACAATTCGTTGAAAGACATCTCAACTTCAACACCAAGAAAACACTGTAGCAAATTCGAATTCCACCAGCACAAAACTCAACCGCTTCAATAATTGTAATTTCTATGATCAATATCACTCCAATACCATGTAGAAATTACATAACTAATGTATTATATATCCAAGATTCTCCTGATCACACACTATTTTAACTTCATGCACAATACAGAATCTATTCCACCATTGATCATCACATGCCGAAATTAAATCAATTGCAAAGCACACATGAAACCATAAAAATTCACACACATTAACATAGTGTTTTAACGGGAAAGCCTGAAGCTAAAAACCCCAACTATATATATATAATATATTTCATAGAGATCATGTAAAAATCCTCATACAAATCTGATCACATCAAGCTCTCAGTACAATACAATCGCTACACACTAATCAGGTCCTGATCTAGAAAATCCATGCACCGATCTTTGCCACCTGCTAGCCTGCCTCTACTGCGCAATCCCTGTTGAAGAATGGCTCTGAATGAACTTGAATTTCCCCAGCCTTGCTCATGCAATCCTCATTGGCATCTCTATTGAATGTTGGATGCAATCAATGCATCACTATATTCACAACTGATAGTCATCTTGCCCTTTCACCTATCTCTCCACTGGTCTCCACTGAAATTGTCCATGCACTGTAGTTAACTGATGTATTCTTTAGTTGATTAATGAGTTAATATTTAGTGAATTAATTATTAATTAATTCACACCACTCTCACTAGTGTATCAATCAGTTAGACTAGATACAACTAGCTCCACTATGTTTAGATTAGTTAAACTGAACACAACTCCATTAACTTCCTCAATCAACTCCACCAAACTCTCTCACATGAGTTCTAACCGAAGTCTCCATGCAATAGCTCCACTTAACCCTCAGGAATAGCGTAATTCCTTCTGTCAGCTCCTGTGCCACATCTGTGCACTTAACTGAAGTGCTCCAAGAGAATAAGATAATGTTTATAGTCCAAATATTATTAAGAGCTAATAATATTCGACATATCTATTTTTAGACTGAAAATCTAAAAATAGATTCCGCCCAATATGTCTAAAAATAGAAGTCCATCTATTTTTCCAACTTGACCAACCATCCACAAATAGCATCCTGCAACTCATAGAATACGATCGACATGTCTAAAAATAGACATAGTCTAAAAATAGACTTGCGCCAAAAATAGCCTGCGGGCCCACTTAGTGAAGGCGACTCTTTTCACTAAGATCATCATATTATTGAATCTCAACATATTTTTCTTGTGCTTTTACTCCAAAATTGTCCATTGGATCTATGCCCTGATTAGGTAGGGCATTGATCCTATGGATCAGCATAGCATCAATGGAAATGTGCTCTCCCAACCATAGTGCATCATCATGCACGAGCACGAGTAATTTCCATACACATATATCGTTTATTGGGTTGCACCCAAAGTGAGGGATCTCCAATAAATTCAACATGCTTGCCTAGTGTAGACCCAGAACCCATCTCTTCGACTCTAGGCATATGATTCCTCCTTCATACTGGACATGGTCTAGGTACAGCTCCGGAGCAATTTCAGGAAATTTATCCACGTCTATGATTTCCCAATCCTCCATTCTGAGTTGTGGTACTTTATAAACATGTCACCTTCCAGTGGGACATTTTCAGGAATCAAAGGCATATCGATGCTCGATCGCACCTTCTCAAGATCTTTAGGAACCCTTAATAGCAGTTTGTGTGGTGTGACATAGGTCAACAACCACGAGAATGGGGCCACTTCAACCACATCCTCCTCTTCCTCCATAATTGTCTCAGGGAGCTCTGTCATTGGTCTTTTCAGGCACTCATCCATAGTGGATCGCAGCTTCAGAGTATTTTCCCTTGGGGATTTCCTTGTTCCAAATGTTTTACCTTCTTAGACTTCGTGGGCACAGGTGTTTTATCAATCGATGCAATAGGAACCTCTGGCACAGCATGGTCATCTCCAAGTCATGTATTTGTCATACTGGGCAGAATTGTGTAACCCAAACCCCTGCGATGCAACGCTTCCTCAAATCCCAGATTCAAACCAGACATAGAAAATGAGTATGTTGTGGAAATAAAAGGGAACTATTGTGACCCCCTAGGTCATATTTATACTGTCGGCGCGTCTGCAACAGTCCCTAATGCATTAATGTGTTTCCATAAATGAGAAAAATAGCCCCAAATATGAAAAAATACCTTCATTAAATGCAACCTAGACACTTCCATAAACGGTAATAAATCTATATTTTCCACATTTACTAATCCAATGGCTAGTTTTTTGCACCTCTGCGACCCAATCAAGCTCCTTGCGCAGCTAACGCGCGCGCATCGCACATTCCTGTGCATCCACCATCCCAACTTCGTAGATTTGATACTCTGGCCATATAGTCATTTGGTGCACATAGGTTCATCCCTGTACGGCTTAAATCGACTTCCATTGACATACCCAGGAAGGTACCCTCTGCTCAAAGTGGTCAGGCGCACTGCACCTCCATCAGTGATTTCATTAACAACATATGGCCTTAGCCAATGCATCTTTAACTTCCCTGTGTGGCACGCAAACTTGCTATCATACAACAAAACCAAATCTTCTTTTTTGAACACCTTTTTCTTGATGTACCTATCATGCCATGCCTTCTCGCGCGCCTTCTAAACTTGCTGGTGATAATTGGAAATAAATCGATATTCTTCCAATGTGACCAACTACGACAACCGTTCCTCCATAGCAACAACTTCTACCATATTTTTGAATTATGCAATGCAAATAATGGGAACAATGAACTCCATCGGTAGCATGGCTATTGCCCATATACCATCCTGAAAGGTGTCCTACCAGTCAAATTCTTACATGTGGTCTGATATGCCCAGAGAGCTGTAGGTACGCTCCCATCCCAATCAAAATGGTTAGCATTGCACACCTTGTTAAACAGTCTCCAATATCTTATTGAATGCTTCTACTGCACCATTCGCCTACAGATGATAGAGAGAGCTCTTCTAATGATGCACATGGAATTCATTTGTCAATTCTTCAATAGTTTCATTTACAAAGTGCGTACCTTGGTCACTAATTATAATCTTAAGACATACAAAGAGAGTCCCAATATTCTCAAATATGAACTGTGTAGTTATATATGTAGTGAAATCCTTCATAGGTTTAGCTTCAGCCCATCTGGTTACATAGTCTGTCGTAGTGATTATGTAATGCACACCACTCTTCTTGCCTAGAGCATTGATAGGTCCAAAAAAGTGTATAGCCCATTTCTCAAAGGCTTGTAGTGACATTTGTGGATGCAAGGGCATCTAATCTCTGTGTGATGGCTTTCCAGTCCTTTAGCATACATCAGATGCACGGAAATGCACAAAGGCACCATTGTGCAATGTGGGCCACCATAACCCGACTTGCAAAATCTTCTGAATGGTTGCCTTACCTACATAATTACCATCGGAAACCCAACCATGACCTTCTTCTAGGATAGCACGCCTTTCATACTCCAAAACACATCTTCGTAGAACTTCATCTGCACCCATTTTGTACAATTTTCCAGTAATAATAGTGAATTCTTATGCGCACGCCACACACTCTTTCTTCTGTTGAACTGTATATTCATCAGGCGCACGTCCAGTAGTCAGGAAATGAATAATATTAGGGAAATTCTCTTCAATTACCTTGATTGCAAACAACTGCACATATGGTAATCCCTCCTCCAAGTTCGTAGGTTCTTCACCAGGCTCAATGTGTGACAGATGGTTTGGCCCAACATTCAGTCTTCCTGGTTTCACAATAATCTCAAAGTCATAATCCTGGAATATAAAAAACCACCTGAATATATTCCCCCCCAACATAGGCTTATTGACCAGGTAATTTAAAGCAGAGTGATCAATAAACATCTTAAAATGGCCTCCTAATAGGTAATGGCGGAATTTCTGTAGTGCATACACCATCACTGATCCTTCCCTTTCTGTGGTTGAATAATTCCACTCTGCACTTGATATTTTCTAACTGGCATAGGCAATAGGGTGATTAATCTCTCCAGCTTCTGGTTGTGCTAAAACAACTCCAAGCGCAAGACAGGAGGCATCAACATGCACATGAAACACCTTTGACCAATCTAGAAAGACCGGTATGGGCGCAGTGACCATATTTTCCTTCAACAATTCAAAAATATTTTGAAAGTCCTCATCCCAACATAATTTCACATCCTTCTTGAGCAGCTTCTCAATGGGTGTAGTTATCAATGCATAACCCTGAATGAACTTTCCATAATACCTAGTGTGCCCTAATATTGAACACAATTACTTGACATTCTGAGGTATCTCTAGGTTAACTATTACTCTGATCTTCGCAATATCTACCATAAACCCTTGCTGGTAGAAAATGTGTCCCAAAAATATATTAAATGGAACACAGAATATACACTTCTTCAAATTCAATGAGATCTGGTATTTTCTACAGGTATCTAGCATTAAGCACAGATTTGAAACATGCTTCTTCAACAACCCAAATATAGTCCAGTCATAAAAGTATGCCTCCAGGAACTTATGGATAAACTCTTTGAAAGCAGCTACTACTACTCGTGAGAATATGGTAGATGCATTCTTCAAGCCAAAGGACATTACTATATATTGGAAAGATACCCATTCAGTGGAAAAGGTGGTCTTAATGTGATCTTCTGGCGCAATTCGGATCTGATGATACCCTAAAAACCCATATGTGAATGAGTAAGCTTCTTTTCCTCCAACATTATCTAGGATTTCATCATAGAATGGATTTGGGAATGGATCATGTACACAAGCATCATTCAATTTGCGTAAATCGACATAGATTTTGATTTCTCCTTTGGTCTTCTTATCTTGCACTACCATTGGAATTACCTAATCAGACTCTTCTAGTGGTTCTATGATGCCTGCAACAACCATTTTATCCAAATCTTCCTTCACCTTCTGCTTATATCGTGGATTCAACCTGTATGGGCATTGCTTCACTGGGCGCACATCAGGTTTCAAAGTGATATTCATAACTCCAAGTTCCCTAATTATTCCTTTCAGCTATGCAAACTTTGTAGGGAATAAGTCCTGATACTCTGTCAGCAACTCAACAACTTTTCCTACTTTATCATCATCCCAGTAGTCCCCAATATTTTCCAATTTAGGTTTCTCTTCAATTCCAATATTCACCTATTAGATCTTTAGACGTTTTGTCACATCTAGTGAAGTGATTGAGAGCCCAGCCACTGTGCGTTGTCCCTTAGATTGTGGAATCATTATATTCCTGGGATTTTCTTCATTCTCTTCAACTATCAGATTTTTGCAATTCACAATATCCTTCATTTGTTCATCCCATGTTGGTGGTATGCACTTGATTACAAGCTTTGTTGTATCAAAGATGACTTCTTGAATATTATGAAATGCTTTTCCAATCTTGTCAAACCCACTCTCAAAGTTGAATGTTAGGATAAAACTCTTCGTCAGTGAAAACCATTCACTAGTACCTCGACGCAGCTCTGTCTCCAGATACCAATCAATAGGTACCTTCTCCAAAGTGTGAATAAACATGTGGACTCATTCAGGTCTTGGTTTTACACCCCTACCTGATTCCAACTGGCTAAATGTCTGCGCAGATCATCCTTTCCAGAGTAGAATTCTTCCATTCTGATGGTTGGACATTCAAAGCGTAACCTCATCATGCGCGCACATTCATCCCAATTGCCCATGTTTTCCTTATGAGTTTCCCACCATCTTGATGGTGTAGCGCAAAATCCGAGATCCAAAGCAGGGAATATTTGTCCTTCTAGTGTGGTTATTTCAAGCTTTCCTAAAAACATGTTTACATCAGTTAAACCATCATATTTAGCAGTAATTCACATACCTCATATGTTATACATCTAAGAGATCTTGTCACACGATTAAAGCGCAACGCAGATACTTCATGCAACCATTTCTGCCAGTTTCCTAATTCTTCATCTAAATATGAGAAACAAGAGTTGTCCTTCTCCCAATTCAGATTTCCATCCGTCGTTGGGTTGATCTAATAATCCTCGTGCAAATTCAGCTTATAGATTTGATCAATATCATCATCAGTGCACACAAGCTCTATGTATCTTTTTCCTTCTACAGGGTCTAGGGGAATGATGACTCTGATTCCATTGCTTTCGAACTCCATTCTTCTCTTTTTCAGATTTATGACACCATCCATATCAATAGACCAATCCAACCTTAGTAGCATAGGATAAGGATCAGTATCATCTACAATTTGGATAACTCCAAATTCTGCCATCACCTTAACACCATCAATATTGACTATGGCCTGCGACAACTTTCCTAATGGAATGATTTTCTACTGATTTTCCATGCGCAGTTGAATGGTAGACCATTCCAACTTGGGTTCTCCCATGCGCTGCCATGTTTTCTTAGGTATAAAATTTGCATCAGACCCTATATATAGAATAACTTGATCCATCTCATAAGCATCGATCTGCACATTCATACGCATATCTTGGCCCGTTCTCTTCTTGTTCTTATAGATTTTGTTGACAGCTCTCTGTTATACCGTTGGTTGTTCCTTCTCTACACAGTTATCTATCAAAGCCTAGAGGTTCTCTATTTCCTTCTTGTTGTGCAGTAACTTAATCCAAGCTTTTAGAAATGGTTTTATTTCTTCATCTCCTTCTGCTTCCTTCATTGGTCTACCTAATGTCGAGGTGCTTCCTTCTGAAAATTCTTTTCGCGCTTCAACAAAAGTCTCCTTTGTGTGATGTAAATTAAATCCTTCTTTGTTCTCAGGGGCCTTACGGATCCGCAGATCAGTAGCCAATTTCCTTCCCTTATCTTCATTAGTAGCTGCACTGCTCCTAGTGAGCACATTCACGCTAGGATCCTCTTCACAATTTTCTTCTCTAGCGATTGGAAGATTCTATATTAAAGTATGTATCTTTTTCTCCTTCATTTTAGCAATCAAAACAGGGCAATATTCTATCACATGGTCAAACTGTCTGCAATAACTTCATGACTATCGCGTTTTATTTGGAAAATCGTGTGTGTAATGACCAGCATCTCTGCAGTTGTAGCAAATGACCTGCCCCCTTCCTCGACCAGCTGGTCCACCTCCTCGTCCTCTTCCTCTACCTTGAAATACATCACACCCAAAGGGGGATGCTGGTGAGGCAAGTTCAGCCTGCATTCTATATATTTCAGCTTTTTCCAACATCATATCATAAGTGTGACATTTTCTCTCATCATGTCCCTATGATGAACAAAATCTGCAAAACAACTACTTCACCTCAGTTTGATATCTTCCGACCCTTGGGCAGAAATATGTTTCATGCAATTTGAAAACTTGACAGATTGTGCACCATATTGTGCTCTTAAATGGACTAGGACCTCCAGCGTGCAAATAATTATTGAAGACATGACATTGATCCTTATGGTGCCCAGCATCTTTACACTTTATACACCATCCCTCTACACACACTTCCTTTCCCTTGTATTTGCACGGAATTTGAATTTATAAATGCATTTCTTCCAACTAATTCTGAATCTGTTGAGTTCCAAGCACAACAAGTGTTGGGGTAGCTTCTAATTTCATGGAAATCTCCACAGCCTCAGCCTAAGTGGCAATCTTCTATTGACCCAAGGGCTTGCACAGATGCAGTAGCAGCATAGAAATGAACCATTCCTTGTGTTGAGTATCATCAATGGTAAATCCACCATATCTAATAGTGGGCTTCACCCTCTGATATTCCTCCCATACAGATTCATTAACTTCCTGATGAATCTCTTTCATTTCTGTAGCCAATAGCCAACTGCACATATGAATTAGGTTTCTTGAATTGTCCTTTTAGGGCATCTTTTATTTCATCTAGAGTGGCATTAGGGTTCGCTTGAACATATCTGATATACCAATCTAATGCGTGATCTTGAAATTCAGTGGCTAAATATTGTGCTTTCTTAATATCATCATTGTTAACTTGTTGAGCCTGCCATACAGCATTAGTCACAAACCAAAAGTTCTCAATATCTTCATTTCCAATACCTCTAAAATTTGGTAGCTTCTATTGAGATTGCAACAAGATGATGAGCTTAGTGGAAAGAAGTCGCCTTCACTAAGTGGGCCCGTAGGCTATTTTTGGCGCAAAGTCTATTTTTAGACTATGTCTATTTTTAGACATGTCGATCATGATTCTATGAGTTGCAGGATGCTATTTGTGGATGGTTGGTCAATTTGGAAGCATAGATGGACTTCTATTTTTAGACATATTGGGCAGAATCTATTTTTATATTGCCAATCTAAAAATAGAAATGTCGAATATTATTAGCTCTTAATACTATTTGGACTATAAACATTATCTTATTCTCTTGGAGCACTTCAGTTAAGTGCACAGATGTGGCACAGGAGCTGACAGAAGGAATTACGCTATTCCTGAGGGTTAAGTGGAGTTATTGCATGGATACTTTAGTTAGAACTCATGTGACAGAGTTTGGTGGAGTTGATTGAGGAGTTAATGGAGTTGTGTTCAGTTTAACTAATCTAAACATAGTTGAACTAGTTGTATTTAGTCTAACTGATTAATACACTAGTGAAGAGTGGCGTGAATTAATTATTAATTAATTCACTAATTATAAACTCATTAATCAACTAAAGAATACATCAGTTAACTTCAGTGCATGGACAGTTTCAGTGGAGACTAGTGAAGAGATAGGTGAAAGAGCAGTGTGACTATCAGTTGTGACTATATTGTTGCATGATTTGCAACAACCAGTGATTGGAGATGCCAATGAGGATTGCGTGAGCAAGGCTGGACCAATTCGAGTTCATTCAGAGCCATTCTTCAGCAGTGATTGCGCAGTAGAGGCAGGCTATCAGGTGGCAGAGATTGGAGCATGTGATTTGCTAGATCGAGCTTGATTAGTGTGTAGCAATTGGAGATTGTACTGAGAGCTTTGTGAGGAGCTTTGTATAATGATTTCTACATGATATCTATGAAATATAATATACAGATAGTTGGGGTTTTTCAAATTTAAGCTTTCCCATAAAATATTGTGTTCATATGTGTGATTGTTTATGGTTTTAATGTGCGCACGCGATTGTTTTTATTTCCGCAATTAATGATCAATGGTAGAAGAGATTTTGTATTGTGCATGAAGTTAAAATAGTGTGTGATCAGGAGAATATCAGTGAATAATATATCAATTATTCAAATTTCTACATTGTATCAGAGCGATATTGATCATCGGAGCTGTTGTTGACCCTAGAGACAGCCTTGAGTTGTGAAAGACCAATGCTTAGGACATCTTATATAGCAAGGAGCATATGATATAACATGGGGAGTTATCAGCAAAAGGCTCTCATGCTATCTCTTGTAAACATGAAGGTTAATTAGAATGGGAACAAAACTTTCAGAAACTTGACACAGGGAGAGCAATACTGCAGAGGCAAGATGTGAAGCTCTAGTACAAATGTATCAGACAATTCAAAGGCAGCTTACTGTAAAGAGGGTTGGGTTCTAAAATACCTCATAGAGATGAATAATGAGAAGGTGCTTACTGTGTGTGAAAGTTTAAGATAATACGAACTGTCATTGAGATGATATCTAGGAACAAATATCAACATGTAATGGGCTTACTAAATTAAGAATCCATACATGACAATAATGTTTTAAAAATAACATCCCATAGAAGCTAATATAGCAGAAATATGGTGGAAATGGAAAAATTGAACAGTATATCACGCCTGAGCCATATTTAAAGTGCTTGACAGGTTCTAGCATGAGTATTAACTAGGATAAATTCATACCAAAACCCATTAGCCACTCACATTCCAGAAATGATACAAGAAAAGTGGATGAAACGAAATGAACAATTAAACTAACACATAAAGGGGAGAGTTACAAACTATGAAACACCAAAGACCAGAATCCTCCTTAAATATGGAACTCCTCCTCACTGAAACCAAATGGGCTATGTGCATTCATATAAAATTTAGACAAAAATGCATATAAAATTCTCTTACTGCATAATTTTCTGATAAATCTGGAACCCTCTATAATCCGTTCTTGGGGGTTTTTATAGGAGAAAAACCCGTCACAGGAGTGGATGGTGAACATTAAATTGATTCATTAAGATAGAATGGAGGAAGATTACATGCCCACACTGCTCAATAACCTTGTGTTGTACTCTACAGTCTGGTTCAAAGATCATTGTCAGGTCAAGATTGACCTCGGATGTGTTCTTGGAGTCCTTTCTGGCTGTAAAGCTCTCTGTTCTGCCTTCTGGAATTAGTGAACTGGATGGAAAGTCCGCAGGCCTCCATACTCCATAACTGTTGGTTCTGAAAATCTTTAAGAGGCTTATGTCAGCATAATTGACTATTTCTGGGCTCGAGGAGGCATGGAGGCTTTAATGGAAAGATGACCTTTTTGGAGAAGCGGTGCTCTGCTGACATTACTGCACTGATGTAACATTGTAAGTGTGCTAAATCTTCCAATTGCGAATTCTTCTTTTGAATGCGGGGTTAAGCGTTAATTATCTAATAACAGGCTTAAAACTCCCTTAATCCTCTTTTCTACTGATACACTTTACTGCTGCTGAGAGGTTATCTCTGTGCATTGAATCAAAGTGGCTATGACTGTGAAGGCTGAGTGAATTTTCAACTATGTAATCCCTACACAAATGCAATAAACCTATTATAAAAATATAGGGGAGATGGTGGAAGAATGCTTTGGAGGCCCGGAGGAATGGTGGCGTGGTAGTGGAGAACAGTGGCAATAATGAAAGAGTGGCGGAAGAAATAAGATATAATGTAGAATCCAAAGTTAGATGCTCGGGTGATTTACAAAGAAAATGGAGCAAACTGTATGAAAGCAGGGCCATCTGATGGTGGGACCCGGCGGGAAGAGCGCGATTAACTGTGAGCAGTTGATCTGGATCAAATGGACGGTTGTGATTAAATTGTAAAATCACAATTGGGGGAGGCAGAGGGGGACACATTTGAGAATTTTGCGATTGGCGATGGTGCGATTGAGCTCCAACCGTCCGATCTGGGTCAGATCGACAGCGGAGATTAAATCGGTGGGGAGACGAGATGGAGGTATAAAAGCAGGGTGGGAGAAATGAGGGTCGTCGGATCTAAGGGAATGAATGGTGAGGATGGAATCGGAGATTGGCAATTGGCGTAACACAAAAAGGCGCTTTACGAAATCTCTGATTGGCGATGGGGTTGCGATGTGATTAGCGTTGGGTCGTCAGATCTAAGAACAGATCGATAGTTGATATGTGATCGGAGGGGGGGGAAGGGGAGGAGTGATGGGCGTGATGTAGAACTAGCGCGGACCATCGGATTTGTGTAGATCGATGGTAGGTATTACACCCGCGCTCCACAGAATGTTACACTATCGCATCAGAGATATTTGAGTTAACAAATAAATGCGCTTCCATCTGTCTCTTTGATTGTGATAAGAGCCTTGCGGGCTAGCACCTGGTCTTGGCACCCGAGCATATGGGGAAGTGGTTACGGGGCTGGCCTAAAAGGGGCTTAGCCTGTCATAAGGTGGGAAGTGGGTTTTTGGCTCGTTTTTAATGCATTTTAAGGCCAACAAGGGGTAACGATAAGGGGGATGAAGGGATTTTCAGCCAAACAAAGGGTATTTGTGAGGTTAAGAGGGGAATTAAGATGAATTAGAAGGCTTAAAAGGTAATTTGGAGGACTTAGCAGAGAGGAAAAATGTCATTGAAATAGAGGATTAGTGGGAATAAAATAAGGGAAATGGAGGCCTTTTTGGGCATTCTTCTTCACAGAAACAGAGAGGTTTTTTGACTGGAAACATTAGTGGGGATTATCAAAAGGACAAAGGGCATAAAGGGACTTCATGGATGAGGTGTTTTCAGCAGGAATGCATTCCTTGAAAGCTCAGAGACAATTTGACCCCCTGTTTTCTTGTCAAAAATTAATAGGGGGCTAACATGATCAACATTGGCTCCACCTGGGGACGGCACGTTCATCCCTGGGAGTGTCGAGAACTTCGCAGACCACCTGTTAATCTTCTATGTGGACGGGAATTTTTAGCACTTTTACTTTTCTCTTCATGATTCATCACGACACCCACATTATTCAAACAAAGATGAACACAGAAAACTAATGTACATTATAATACGTCAGGCTCTCTCTGCCTGAATCAGAATTGGAAGTAAGGTTTGAGGAACTGATTGTTTACAGGGGCTTCAAGAAAGTCTCCCAAATTTTCCAACATGAAAGTGTTATTTCCCCCTTGTTCCACGATTTTAAAAGGGTCGAACCAGAGTGGGTCAAATTTACCATGTTTCCCCTTTTTAGCTCTTTGAATATCCCATCTAAGCACTAAATCCCCAACCTGCAGCTTCCTGTCCTTGGCATGCTGATCAAAAAGGTCCTTCATCTTCTCTTGATATTCAGTTAGCCTTTGACTTACCTAGTTCCGTGTTTCTTCTAACTCCACCAACTGATTTATTCTCCTGGTCACATCATTGGGTTCTTCTTGACTTTCTTGCATGAATCAGGCTATTGGTAAGGCTAACTGTACAGGGAATACTGCTACCCTCCCATATAATAATTCATATGGGGACTTCTCGGTTGCTCTCTTGTTGGTAATCACGTTGGCCCATAGAGTGAATTTCAACTAGGAATCCCAGTTTTTCTGATTTTCGTTGATAGCCTTCTTCAGTGCTCTCACCAAGGTTTTATTTGAAGACTCTACCAGACCATTTCCTTGTGGGTAATAGGTCATTGAGTGACCCAACGCAATGTTATACTGCTGGCATAAGCTGACAAACTTTGTGGACTTAAAGGCCTGTGCATTGTCAGTCACTATCTTGGCAGGGCAGCCAAACCTGGATATGATATTTTCTTCCATAAATTTCATCACCACAGTATCTGTTGCATTTCTCGCAGGTATAGCTTCCATCGACTTCGTGAAATAATCTGTGGCAGTTAATATCCACTTGTGCTGACCACTCGACAGAGGATGTATTTCACCGATAAAGTCGATTCCCCACTGCTGGAATGGTTGATCCACGTGAACGGGGTTCATGGGCAGGGGTGCCAACTTCTGTCTTTTAGAAAATCCTTGGCATTTCTCACAAGCTCTTACCTGGGCAAACACATCTCCAAAGAGTTTGGGCCAGTAGAAACCGGCCTTCAGGATTTTGTGAGCAGTGGCCCTCCAGCTGTAATGACCCCCACAAATTCCTTAATGAAATTCGGCCATTATATTCTCTACCTCATCCTCTGTGAGACACAGGAGTAGAATACCTAAAGGATCTCGCCAATACAGCCGACCATTGGCAACAACAAATTTTTGTGATCTCAACCTTAGTATTCTGTATTTAGCTCTGTCACAACTAGGAGGGAAATTGAGTGTTAGAAGGTATTCCACTATCTCTTTGTACCACGGGCTGATGAGGTACCTCATATGTGTCTTCTGAGTAGCTATCTCTACTCCCTGTTGCTCTTCTTTCCTCTCAGGATCCTCACTTGCTATCATGGATAGATTTATACCTAGAGCCTGACAGTTTGATTCGGACAAGATTTTGGCTAGCCCTTGTCCCTTGATCAGTTTGGTAGGGCGGATGTCTAGCTCATACTCTTGTATTTTGGCAATCCATTTCCCTCTTTTCCCTTCACTATCTCCTTGGATAATAATATCTTTTACTGCAGCTGTGGGTACAAATGTCGTGATGTGTGACTGCAGGACATACATACGAAATGACTTGAGAGACTTCACCAAAGCATAAGCCTACTTTTCTAATATGTTATATTTCAGCTCAGCATCCTAGAGCACCTGACTAAGGAAAGCAATGGGTTGCTCATACCCTTCTTCATTTTTCTGCAATAAAACTCCTGCCATTGTATGAGGTGATGCAAATGAAAAGATCATGAAAGGTTTGGCATAGTCTGGTCCTGCTAGCACTGGGGCTTCTGCAAAGGCATTTTTTATCCTGGAAAAGGCTTCTCTTGATTCCTGGGACCACTTTACCTCGTTATTTTTCTTCAGCATGTCAGTTATATGTCTAACTATCTCAGCATAGTTAGGGATAAACCTCCTCAGAAAGTTAATGCACCCTAGGAACACCTGCACCTCCTTCTTATTTCTGGGAAGAGAAATTCCATTTATAACCTCTACCCTCTTAGGATCTATTTTTACCCCATCTTTGGTCACAATATGTCCCAAAAGCTTACCCTCTTCTAATGCAAACAATGACTTCTGTGGATTAAGAGAGAGACCATACCTTCTGCATTTCTCAAAATTTCTACGCAAATGCTCAATGTGCTCAGTATCATCCTTTGAAAACATAGGGATATCATTGAGGTAGACCACCACCAACTTATCTTGTTCCCCAACAAAGGCAATTTCCATGGCCCTTTGGAAAGTGGCCCCTGCATTAACCAACCCGAAAGGCATCCTGGAATACATAAATGTACCCCATGGCATGGTGAAAGCAGTCTTCTTCTGATCTTCTGGTAGTACAGCCACCTGATTGTAACCAAAGAATCCATCCATCATTGACATCCGAGAAGTTCCCACCACTTTCTGCAGAATATGATCCATCTTAGGCAGTGGGTAATTATCTTTTAAGGATGCTCGATTCAGATTTTGGAAGTCAACACACAACCTTATTTCTCCATTCTTTTTCCTGATAGAGACTAAGTTTGCCACCCACTCAAAGTACCTCAATGGCACAATTATGTTGGCCTTTAATAACTTCTTAATCTCTTTCTCTATGGAGGGGAGCAGCATAGGGTTAATCTGTCTAAGCTTCTGCTTGTGTGGCTTCGCATCTCTTTTCAGAGGAATTTTGTGCTGCATGATGCTGATATCAAAAGTTTTCAGGTCCTGATAGGACCATGCAAACACATCTTTGTAGGACTGAAATAATTTCTGGTATAGCTCTTTATATTCTCCTAAAATTTCCTAGATAGCTTCACAATTTTGGGGTCAGCGTCAGTACCAAGATTCAGGTCTTCTACCTGATTTTCTTCTACCACTTTGTCTAGCTACAGTGGGACGTCGTTCTTGTCAAACAATCTTTCTAGAGGCACCAGCCCTCTAGGTATAACGTTTCCCTTCAATTGCAACACTTCATGACCTACCACCTTTTCCTCCCATTTGTTTTCTGAACTATCCTCAACCTCTTCTTCTTCACAAGCATCAATCTCCATGTTGGAGAATTCCATTACTGTTTCCAGGAATCTCTTCACTTTTTTTTCATCCTCAAACACCTGCCAGTGCTTGATGTTATCTGGGATCAATGGTCGATAACTTACCTCAATTTCATATCTTAAGAGAGGGTTCTGAGGTGGACGGAATGTACTAGCAGCCACTGCAAGGGAATCGCCCATCCTATTCTGCTCTCTAGGCATAAATTGAATGTTAAATGCCAAGAAAAAATTCTCCACCAGATCCCGAACTTCGTTCCTATAAGCCCTCAGCCTAGGATGTTTGGTTTGGCATTGATTCTTCACTTGCCTAACCACCAGTTCTGAATCTCCCAGAACCTTTAAACTCTATATGTTCATACTCCTAGCTGTCTGTAACCCTAATAGAAGTGCTTCATATTCGGCCACATTATTAGTGGCTTTGTATTCTAGCTTGAAAGACAGTGGGACCCATTGGCCTATTGGAGAAATCAGTAGTACTCCAGCACCATTACCTTCTCTAGAATTTTCTCCATCAAAGTGAAGTGTCCAGATTCCTACTTCACGACTCTCTGAGGGTTGCTTGGTCTTGATCTGGTGGAATGATGGTTCTTGAGCATAATATTTGTCTTCCTCCAGCATTAAACATGAGAAATCACCTTCTTTACTGTAGACTGGTGAATTAACTGAGTTATCAACCTTAATAACCATCTTGACAAATCTGGTTTCCCTATACAACCTTCTCTCTTGGCCACCAAAAACCAGGATAGTAGCATATGTTAAATCCAACTTGATTGACCCACCGATTTTTGTCCCCCAGGACCTTGACAGCAACATGCCAAAGCGAGCTGGGATGTCAACCACCACGATGTCCATCACCACACTTTTCGATGGGATTTGGGTCAAATTTACCACCAAATCCTTGATCATACCTAGGCATTTAACTCTTTTGGAATCAAACAAATAGAGGTCCTTGTATGGATGGGTGATTTGTAATCCTAGTTGTTCCATGACTGACAGAGGAAATAGATTATGGGAAGCTCCTGAATCTAACATACAGGTATGTAACAGCAGGTCATGAATTACTAGAGACACATATAAAGGAGGAGTAGAAGCATATAATTCCTCAACGTGGGGGCCAAACACAACCATGGGTCTTTCTTCTTGAAGGTTGAGACTATCTGGGATATGTGCTGCTTCTGGAGGGAGCATGAAAGAGGTGACCTAGGACTGATATGCAGGCTTCTTCAACAATTCGGTCAGGGGAACTAGGATTTTGACCTTCTCAAGCTCCTTTTGTAGACTAAAGGCAGGAGAGGACTTTTCTATTGCGACCTCCTTTGACTCTTTATTTTCGGCAAAGGGTTTGGCTTCTTTTGACACAGACTTGGTATTAGGGGGAGTGACTACTTTTGAAGAGGAAGGTATTTGATCATTAGACTGCAAAGATTTTTTTAGAAGTCTCTTACCTTTGTCTATGACCTTTTGCACTGTCGACTCCTTCTGAGCAAGTGATTCCTTCAGGGGTGGCTCTTCTTCTTAACATTGAGTACGAGTCCTCTTCCTAGAAGATCTGAGATCATATCTTCTATTGAACTGTGCTTGCATGAAATCAACAAACTGCTTACAGTAGTCATCAACCTCTGGGTCTTCTGTGCCTCTAGCCTTCTCTTCTTCTTGTAATGAGCTCTTGGTTCCATCACTTCCTTGCAAGGGGCATTCTACTTCATCACTATTCGAAAAAGCAAGATTTGCATCCTCTAGCTCATAGGCAGCGTCTTCAATAGGACCATTTACCTATCCTTCCAAGTACAGCGGGTGTGGTACCTAATCTTGTTGTTCTTTCAGTTCCCTTTTTAGTATTTGCAGGGGTGGTTTCTTATACTGAGGATTGTAACCCCTGTTTGGAGCATTCTGGAAATTCTTGGAGGATGAATTTTTGGCCTCTAGTTCTAGTCTGACCAGCTTACTAGAAAGGTTCTTAATCATTTTGTTCATTTCTTCAATTTTGTCATTAGCTGAGTCTCTATCTTGGCTAGAGGTAGATACCTCCTCTTTGCCCTTGCTTCTAGTATCTTGTTCTGGCTTTCCCCTTGATTTACCAATGGAGGTGAAATTTTCCTCCAACTCCAGTGCATCTGTTTAAGCATCATCCAGGGTGGCAGGCTTTCTTTCTCTCAGAGAGAAATCGAATTCTGAGTCAAAAGCTGCCACGAAGACAACCTTAGCAGCAGTTTGATGAGGTTTCATATCAGCAGGAACGCTCAAATACAACTTATTAAATCTCTTAATAAATTATGACACCCCTTCATTATGTCTTTTCTTGAGTGTGTTAAACTCATTAAGACAATGTCCATGATCTTTCTTCTCCCCCCATTTTCTAAGAAAACTATCTTCCATTCCTTCCCAAGTGGTCATGGAACGGTCTCCCAATGTCTTGAACCATTTTCTAGCTTCGACATCAAGAGATTGCACAAATAGTCTTACGACTACATCTAGGTGTTCCACATTGAAGTTCTCTACAAAAGAACAGAAGACTTCAAGATGTTTTTGAGCTTCAATCTCATTTTCCCCATTGAATCGAGGTAAGATCTTCAGATAATCCTGTGGCATATCGTTCAAAACTTGAGGTAACGCCAGGGGGGCATATTTATTCAACAAGAAGCTGGGAACATTGGCCATTGGAGGAGGTGGAGGTAGTGCAAGAGTTTGATGTGTAAAAGGAGGAGGAGGAGGTGGAAGTGAAGTATGAATGACAATAGGAATGTATTGGACAGCAACTTGAGGTGTTGAAGGGAAAAAAGGGCTGTTAATAGCAGATACTTCAGTGACTTCCTTGACCTCTTTGACCTCAAGAGTAGGGTGAAAGTCATCTTTAATTTGGACACCTCCCCGGGGTGGACTATCTGAGTAGTAGTCGGTATCTCCCATAGTGGAATCGAGACCTTGCACTTGGGCGACCTGAGAGGAGGAAAAGGGAAGGTCTTCTAGAGAGAATTTAGGAATCTCAGTATGGACTGTTTGTCTTTCCCTCCAACGCCTCCTATGTAGGATCTTCTCTGGGTCAGACATAGAAGGTATCTTTGGTTGAGACATATCTGACCTCAGGTGTGGCTTACGAGGAGCCAGGACTGCAAGTAAATTTTTCTGATGAATGAATGTGGAGTCACCAAGGTGAGGGATCTACAACTCTAAACTCTCCATGCTCACCTATTTGAAGAGTGAATCAGGTTTTGTCGAGGCCCAAGGATTTAAATTTTCTCAACTTCGATTCCCTGGCAACGGCGCCAAAAAGATGTTGTCGACCCTAGAGACATCCTTGAGTTGTGAAAGACCAGTGCCTAGGACATCTTATATAGCAAGGAGCATATGATATAACATTGGGAGTTATCAGCAAAAGGCTCTCATGCTATCTCTTGTAAACAGGAAGGTTAATTAGAATGGGACCAAAACTTTCAAAAACTTGACACAGGGAGAGAAATACTGCAAAGGCAAGATGTGAAGCTCTAGTACAAATGTATCAGACAATTCAAAGGTAGCTTACTGTAAAGAGGGCTGGGTTCTAAAATACCTCACAGAGATGAATAATGAGAAGGTGCTTACTGCGTGTGAAATTTTAAGATAATACTAATTGTCATTGAGATGATATCCAGGAACAAATATCAACATGTAATGGGCTTACAAAATTAAGAATCCATACATGACAATAGCGTTTTAAAAATAACATCCCATAGAAGCTAATACAGCAGAAATATGGTGGAAATGGAAAAATGGAACAGTATATCACGCCTGAGCCATATTTAAAGCGCTTGACAGGTTCTAGCATGAGTATCAACTAGGATAAATTCATACCAAAACCCATGAGCCACTCGCATTCCAGAACATGATACAAGAAAAGTGGATGAAACGAAATGAACAATTAAACTAACACATAAAGGGGAGAGTTACAAATTGTGAAACACCAAAGACCAGAATCCTCCTTAAAGATGGAACTCCTCCTCACTGAAACCCAACGAGCTTTGTGCATTCATATAAAAGTTAGACAAAAATGAATACAAAATTCTCTTACTGCATAATTTTCTAATAAATCTGGAACCCTCTATAATCCATTCTTGGGGGTTTTTATAGGAGAAAAACCCGTCACAAGAGTGGATGGTGAACATTAAATTGATTCATTAAGATAGCATGGAGGAAGAGTCCACGCCCACACTGCTCAATAACCTTGTGTTGTACTCTGTAGTCTGGTTCAGAGATCTCTGTCAGGTCGAGATTGAACTCGGATGTGTTCTTGGAGTCCTTTCTGGTTGTAAAGCTCTCTGTTCTGCCTTCTGGAATTAGTGAACTGGATAGAAATTCTGCGGGCCTCCATAATCCATAACTGCTGGTTCTGACAGTCTTTAAGAGGCTTCTGTTAGTGTAATTGACTATTTCTGGGCTCGAGGAGGCATGGAGGCTTTAATGGAAAGATGTCCTTTTTGGAGAAGCGGTGCTCTGCTGACATTAATGCACTGATGTAACTTTTTAAGTGTGTTAAATCTTCCAACTGCGACTTCTTCTTTTGAATGTGGGGTTAAGCATTAATTATCCAATAACAGGCTTAAAACCCCCTTAATCCTCTTTGCTGCTGATACACTTTACTACTGCTGAGAGGTTATCTCTGTGCATTGAATCACAATGGCTATGACTGTGAAGGCTGAGTGAATTTTCCACTCTGTAATCCCTACACAAATGCAATAAACCTGTTATAAAAATATAGGGGAGATGGCAGAAGAATGCTTTGGAGGCCCGAAGGAATGGTGGCGTGGCAGTGGAGAACAGTGGCAACAATGAAAGAGTGGTGGAAGAAATAAGATATAATGTAGAATCCAAAGTTAGATGCTCGGGTGATTTACAAAGAAAATGGAGCAAATTGTATGAAAGCAGGGCCATCTGATGGTGGGACCCGGTAGGCGGAGGGCGATTAACTATGAGCCGTTGATCTGGATCAAATGGACGGTCATGATTAAATTGTAAAATCACAATCGGGGGAGGCAGAGGGGGGCACATTTGAGAATTTTGCAATTGGAAATGGTGCGATTGAGCTCCATCCGTCCGATTTGGGTCAGATCGACAGCGGAGATTAAATCGGCAGGGAGATGAGATGGAGGTATAGAAGCAGGGCAAGAGAAATGAGGGCCGTCGGATCTAATGGAACAAATGGCAAGGATGGAATCAGGGATCAGCAATTGGCGTAACACAAAAAGGCGCTTTACGAAATCTCTGATTGGCGATGGGGTTGCGATGAGATTAGCACTGGGCCATCAGATCTAAGAACATATCGACGGTTGATATGTGATCGGAGGGGGGGGAAGGGGAGGAGCGATGGGCATGATGTAGAACTAGCGCGGACTGTCGGATCAGTGTAGATCGACGGTGGGTATTTCACCCGTGCTCCACAGAACGTTACACTATCGCATCAGAGATATTTGAGTTAACAAAGAAATGCACTTCCGTTCGTCTCTTCGATTGCGATAAGCGCCTTGCGGGCTAGCACCTGGTCTTGGCATCCAGGCATATGGGGAAGTGGTTACGGGGCTGGCCTAAAAGGGGCTTAGCCTGTCATAAGGTGGGAAGTGGGTTTTTGGCCCGTTTTTAATGCATTTTAAGGCCAACAAGGGGTAACGGTAAGGGGGATGAAGGGATTTTCAGCCAAAAAAAGGGTATTTGTGAGGTTAAGAGGGGAATTAAGATGAATTGGAAGGCTTAAAAGGGAATTTGGAGAACTTAGCAGAGAGGAAAAATGGTGTTGAAACAGAGGATTAGTGGGAATAAAATAAGGGAAATGGAGGCCTTTTTGGGCATTCTTCTTCACAGAATTAGAGAGGTTTTTTAACTGGAATCAACAGTGAGGATTAATCAAAGGACAAAGGGCATAAAGGGACTTCAAGGATGATGTGTTTTCAGCAAGAATTCATTCCTTGAAAGCTCAGAGACAGTTTGACCCCCTGTTTTCTTGTCAAAAATTAATAGGGGGCTAACATGATCAACGAGGAGAAATTGAAAAACATTGAAGAGGTTGAGTTTTGAGCTGGTGGAATTCGAATTTGCGGTAGTGTTTTCTTAGTGTCGAAGTTGAGATGTCTTTCAAAGGATTGCGATTGGAGTATGCCCTTGAGGGCAGCTCGAATTATATTTCATCGAAGGACATGATGGAGGTGGTCTTGAATGACGATGGGTTGGTGAATGACAATGGGTTGAAGGAGTTCATAGATGCGGAAATTCCAAAACCTGCTTCTAGCGATGCTGCCGCACTTGACGCATGGTAAAAGAAGACAGCAAAGTGTCGAAGGATTCTGTTGGAAGGTGTGAAGGATCACATCCAAAATTCATGGTAAATCTTCTCCATTCTTGATGTGGAAAGCTTTGACAAATTTATTCCAAAGCAAGAGCGACCAGAGGAAGTTGGCGCTCAAGGATAAACTCGGGAACATAAAAATGGAGAAAGGCGACAGTATACCCAAGTACCTCACGAATTTTTTCCAGTGTAGGGATGAGCTGGGAAGTGTGGGGGTTACTGTAGATGATGAGGACTTGGTGAGCTTGGCTCTCCTTGGTCTTTCGAAGAGTTGGCATTCCTATCAGGACTTTTTCAATGGTCGGGAGAAATTGCGAGGATGGGAGCGACTTTGGTCGGATCTTGTGCAAGAGGAGATAAGGCGGAGTACCAAGGACAGATCTTCATCAAAGAATGCAGATGAAGAAAATTGTGCTTTGGCTGCAAAAGCAAGGAAGGGGAAGAGAAAGAAGAATGCTTCTCAATCCGGTGCGAAAGGAAAGAATCGGGAACATGTCTGACGAGGTGAAGTGCTTTCACTATCACCAACATGGACATTACGCCACTGGTTGTCCACGAGAAGAAGAAAAATAGCGAAATTTTGTTGGATCTGTAATTTGCCGGAGGCCTTAGCCTCACGGTTTATTTGGATTTTTCACGATCGCATGTAGTCTCAAGTGTGATGGGTTAGGTGTGTTTTCTTGATAGTGGTGTCTTTTCATATGATGGAGACAAATGTTTGTTTGCGAGTACGGATGAGAAATATCTTGGAGTGCACATCGACATGGGCGATGATGGTAGATACGGTCGACCGATGTGTGGTACCATTTCCTTTGAGAGGGAGTCTGGTAAACCCTTCGTATTGAAGGAAGTGATGCATGTTCCAGGATTGAAGAAGAATCTTATCTCTGTGGTGATGTTAGAAGACAAGGGGTATGATGTTGTCTTTAGCGAGGGAAAGGCTTTCTGCGTAGTAAGGCAACTGGTGAGACCTGGAGGATAGGGGTTCGAGTTAAGAACCTTTATAAATTGTAGGTAGATGGCTGCGCAGCAATGGTAGGCAAGGCAGAAGGAGTGTTGAGCCGGGATGATGGCGAGTTGTGGCACCGGAGATTGGGCCACCTTCACCATGGAGCTTTGAAGATACTGCAGTAGATTTCTACTGGGCTTCCTAAGGGTACTCTTGCGCGATTAACTATCGGTCTGAGGATGTACTTTGGGAAAATTTGTGAAAGCCACCTTTCATGAGAAGGATAGTCGCACCACGATGATCCTTGAGATAATTCACATAGACGTGTGTGGACCTTTCTCAGTAGCTTCGACAGCAAAGCACAGGTATTATGTGATCTTTGTTGATGATTTTTCTCGGAAGTTACGGATCTTCTTCATGCAGAAGAAGAACGAGACATACTCAAAGTTCTGTGAGTTCAAGGCACTGGTTGAGAAAGAATCGGGGAAGCAGGTGAAGGCTCTTAGGAGTGAAAATGGTGGTGAATTCATCTCTGGCGAATTCAAGGACTTTTGTAGTGTAGAAGGAATTCAAAGAGAGCTCATAGCGCCTCATAACCCACAACAGAATGGGGTTGCTAAGCAAAAGAACAGAATGATTGTGGGTGCTGCACGGGCGATGTTGCATGATCAGGGCCTTCCCATACACTTGTGGGCTGAGGCATGCAATACTACAGTATATGTGCAGAACTGTTGTCCTCACAGGATACTTGGCATGAGTACACCCGAGGAGGCATTTTCTGGTAAGAGGCCTGATATTTCCCATTTGAGGATTTTTGGTTCACCTGTTTACATTCATGTGACGAAGGATGCCAGGAAGAAGCTAGAGCCGACTGCAGAGGTAGGGATATTTGTGGGGTACACTGATACACCCCACAACTATCGTGTGTATTTGCCAAAAAGTCGCAAGACTGTTGTGTGATGGGATATCAAATTTCATGAGGAGAAAGCCATGAAGTGTTCACTTGAGAGGGAGCCACACTTTCATGCAGATGAGGAGCTATTAGTTCCTAAGGATGAGCCTCAGGATGTGGATCAGCCACAAGAGGAGGTTCATGGAGTGGAAGAAACCACTCATGCAACACCAACCATCAGAGGGCGGAAGTGCACTACAGAAGCTGAGCGACTGAATCTTGATGCAGAGAATATTGTAGGAGCACCTACATCACATCGCTGACAGAGACAGTCACCTGAACGATATACTAGATACATGGCTCTGATGAGCAAGTGTATCATGACATAACCATCCTCTTTCAAGGAAGCTTTGGAGGACCCTGCATGGGTAGATGCCATGGTGGAAGAGTATGATTCGATTGTCAGAAACAGTGCATGGGAGATTGTCCCAAGGCCGGAAGGGAAATCAGTGGTAGGTTTGAGATGGATCTACAAAGTGAAGTAGGCGGTCGACGAGTGTGGAGAAGTACAAGGCAAGATTTTTTGCACAGGCTTCTCTGCAGTTGATTAGTTATGGGAAACCTTTGCACTGTCGCAGGTATTAACTTCCATACGATGAATCTTGCTCTCTCGGTGCGAGATGGGGTGGGTACATTCATGGATGGATGTGGCTTGTGTTCTCAGCAGGTGATTGAGGAGGAGGTGTACATGAGACCTTTGAAGGTTTCGAAGTCTTGTGTGCGTGTGTGTGCGGGCTCAAGAAGAGTGATGTATGGGGTTAAAAGAGAGAACAAACACCCTTGTTCTTGTTTACATCAGATGAAACCAGTTATTTTGGGACTTAGTTCTCAGGTAGAGCGGATCCAGCCCTTTAAATTGTGGTGGAGGGTAAAGTTCATGATCATTGTACTTTATGGATGATTTGGTTTGACGGTGATGGCTGATACTCTCATGCAGATGATCTTGCAAGAGTTTAGATGAGGACTTGGGCCTCCTTCAGTATTTCACGGGATTGGAAATTATTTGCTGTCCTCAAGAGCAAGTATGCCGGGAATGTAGAGAAGTTCAACATGCATGGGCACATGAGCTATCGACCTCCTCTTCACGGTGGTGGGAGAAGAGGTGCTGTCGATAGAGGTAGTGGATGTCATAATTTATCGACGATTCGTTGGTGGGGTCGCTGTGTATACGGTCCAATACACGACCCAACATATGCTATCTTGTTAACCATCTTTTACGTATAGTTCGCTTCTCGCTCTTTTGAAGCGAGGCAAGCATGTATTGAGATATCTCGAAGCACATCGAATATGGATTATGGTACGGACGATGGGATGAGGTGAAGGCGCTGACACGGATGGAAGATGGCGGGGAGCCCAACAGAGACGAAGCCACACTTGTCTAGAGGTTTTCAATATCGGGGTGAACGGCGAGTTTCTTGATGGGGAAGAAGAGGTCGACGGCACTCGATTCGATGCGAAACCCTGGTATATGGCGGGCGGTACAGGTACATGCGAGGCTGTGGTTGAGAAGGTCACGGTCGGGTTGTTCGGGGTTCACACTATCCTATTGTGATATGTTGTGATAGTGATTGCATCAATATCGGTTGATAGTATTTCATGATATGTCTAAACACATTGTTCATTTATGTCATATCGGATGTTGTCTGCGGCCCGAAAGATCGTGTTGCTGTACATTCACCGGAGGGATCGGATGCGTGTCTTTGACGGTGATCACCAGAAAATGGAGAATACAGGAAGCCGGATAGGGGTGTGGAATCGTCCGCCCATATGTTGTTGAGAAATTAATGTAGGGCAACAAGATGATGAGCTTAGTGGAAAAAGAAGTCGCCTTCCTTAAGTGGGCCTAGAGCTATTTTTGGCGCAAAGTCTATTTTTAGACTATCTCTCTATTTTTAGACATGTCGATCATGATTCACTGAGTTGGGATACTGTTGTGGATGGATTTGTTCAAGTTGGAAAAATAGATGGACTTCTATTTTTAGACATATTGGGCGGAATCTATTTTAAGAGTGCCAGTCTAAAAATAGATATGTCGAATATTATTACCTATTAATAATATTTGGACTATAAACATTATCTTATTCTCTTGGAGCACTTCAGTTAAGTGCACAGATGTGGCACAGGAGCTGACAGAAGGAATTACGCTATTCCTGAGGGTTAAGTGGAGCTATTGCATGGAGACTTCAGTTAGAACTCATGTGACGGAGTTTGGTGGAGTTATTGAGGTAGTTGGTGGAGTTGTGTTCAGTTTAACTCAGTTAAACATAGTTGAGCTAGTTGTATCTAGTCTAACTGATTGATACACTAGTGAGAGAAGTGTGAATTAATTATTAATTAATTCACTAATTATTAACTCATTAATCAACTAAAGAATACATCAGTTAACTACAGTGCATGGACAGTTTCAGTGGAGACCAGTGAAGAGGTAGGTGAAAGAGCAGTGTGACTATCAATTGTGACTATACTGTTGCATGATTTTCAACACACAGTGATTGGAGATGCCAATGAGGATTGCGCAGTCAAGGATGGACCAATTCGATTTCAATCAGAGCCATTCTTCAGCAGTGATTGCGTAGTAGAGGCAGGCTATTAGGTGGCAGAGATTGGAGCATGTGATTTGCTAGATTGGGCTTGATTAGTGTGTAGCAATTGGAGATTGTACTGAGAGCTTTGTGAGGAGCTTTGTATAATGATTGCTACATGATCTCTATGACATATAATATACAGATAGTCAGGGGTTTTCAACTTTAATCTTTCCCATAAAATACTGTGTTCATATGTGTGATTTTTTATGGTTTTAATGTGCGCATGCGATTTTTTTTATTTCCGCAATTAATGATCAATGGTAGATAAGATTCTATATTGTGCATGAACTTAAAATAGTGTGTGATCAGGAGAATCTTGGTGAATAATATATCAATTTTTCAAATTTCTACAGCTTCATCGATGCGGCCATATCTATGCCTGGGGGGTGGAGGTGGTGGTGGAAATGTAATGCACAGTGGAGTGGACAATTTGTGAGATGAGTTTGGAAGTGGAGTGGATGGGATCTATAAGAGGATCAATGCTCTCTGATCATTCTAGTTTGATGAAACTTCTTAATGAGAGTCACTAGAGCTACTAATTTCTGGTTCACCCTCACTATCGGATCTATGCTTCAAAGGGCTATAAATAAATACTTTCTCTAGGTCTTCACGATAAATTTTTCCACTGCGCGTAGTCGGGCCTCTTCGCAGCATTCAAGAAATATGTTGACACAGAGAGCCTTGTTCACATAATAGCATCTTCAACAAAAACTTTCAAAGAGCACAGAAACACACCCCTAGGACACTTGAAGAATCCTCTTTTTGCTTCAGAATATGACACAAACTGATCAATGGAAAATTCATTCACAAATCCCCCCAAGAGACAATCAATCCAATGATCTACTGCATGGGTGATCTTATTAGCTAGATTTTATAATTGTTGAATCAATTCAGGAGTCCACTCAGTCACTGCGTCGTCCTTAGCACAGGTATTGAATTCATTCAATCGCAACAACCACTCCTACAGCTCAACTGGAAATGAGAAAAATAATATCTCACAAAATCTGTATAGATGTACTTCTGTACCCACTTTTCAGCATATATCTTAGAGCTTTGATTCTCTTGGATCACGAATTCAAGGGATTTCTATCCAAATAATCTTGCAATTCGTTCTAGGAAGGGCACCACAACATCAAATCTCCCTAAAAATGATCCCAGTCCCGACAACGGAACCATTTTTTGGCTTGAGGGGTCCTGACCTAGGTTCATATTTTATCGCGCAACCAACAAACCCTCCAACTACAGGCCCTTTTGGCAATGACCTGCTTGCATAGATTAAAGTCTCACCTGAAGTAGTATGGAGGCGTGTTGGAACTAGGCTTCCACACCCTGATGAAGAAAATAATGTGGTGGCCCTAAATAGACTAATTGTAGAAATTAAACAGATATGTGCAATTATATAATAATACTTAACATATCATAGAACATATTTGTATATCACTTCGTCGCATTTATACCATAACAAAACCAAATCGAGATCTATATAATGCGTAATCACTTAAGCAGATTCATCCACGTATTCGACCATCAATATAACTTCATGCATAAATAATAGATGTATTTGTGCAGATACAAATAAGCATAATTGAAGTAAATCGATCTTAAGACAAAACAGTAAATAGATAACTCATATATATAACACAATGTGTTCACCAAAATCATTCCTTGTATTAATTCATATCAAATCAACACATCAAACTTTCTCTTACACTTTACCCTTCGTGCACACAGCTAGTGGAGTCCGCATATAGCCAGGACTAGGTCGCTGGGCACAGAGCTAGTAGGAGCCTTTCTACCCAACACATACTGAAATTCTTGCAAAATTATCACAGACGCATAAACACTTATATCCAAAACATGAATAATTCTTGGCTACTTCCTTAGTCTCAATCTATCTATTTATATCAATCTAGTGCTTAGATACTATGGTCTCAAACCATGGTTTGAGGCCCACAGTTTACCCTTAAAACCCTTTTACATGAAATAGGGACTGTGACCCAACCCAAAACCCCTTGACCTTTTTGTGTAGCGTGCATATCTAAAAATTATACAAAAATATATCCTAAAATTGTACCCTAGGGGACCCCACTCAAACCGATGGTTGTACTAGAAAAATAGTGGTTCATAACCATATGGCATCCAAATTTCATACATTATGTGGAAACACCTCCCAGTAATATCGATCATCTCTCCTTGGAGGAATCAGTTAGTGGTTCAAAGTTCTGCTTGATGGCCTATTATAGTTATTCAATGATTTGGGTCAACAGTAAGTAGCAGTTGACTAGTAGATTTAGGTTGGTGGGAAATCCAAAATTCATCCTTGAACCAAGTTTCCAACCATGGGGATGAGTGGTGGTCACAATCTTAGCTCAGTTCTTCATCTCAAACTCCCATAAAGGAATCTATCATATGGTTAGTCCCTGGTTACACTATTTTTCTCTATAATTTATTAATCTAATCATGGAGTAGTTGTATACATTTTGGCTTGGTCTAAATGGATATCTAGAGTTGAGCAATCAATTTTGTAATCATAAGCACAATAGCTACAGTCTAAGTCATCCTTTCATTCTGTTTGGTAAATTAGTCAAGAAAAACATTGGAAATCTAAAGAAGCTTAACTTATGTTATTAGGTCAGCTTCCCATCGGGGCGGCTAATAGCACAAAGGAAAAATCTATGTATCTTTTTGATTCAGTAATATAAAGTTGAAAATTAAACAAACAAACAAAAAATATTGTTTGAGTTGTAAAACCTCCTCAAATATGGGACTCAGTGTGTGAATGTGACAATGTAGAATCTCATTAAACCAATTAATTATGATCATCGAATCACCAAATATCTGCAAAGAGTGATAATATTTTTCAATTGCAAAGAGGACAAGGAGTTTTAAGCTAAGAAGTTCCACATAGTTGTTTGTTCCCCTCCCCACACTGCTCTATAGATTATAAAAATTATTTTCAATGATATATAGAACTACCCTCCCCCCTCTGCATTCACTATTTTCTAAATATGCACCATCAAAATATGCCCAAGTTTTAGGCCTGTCAACCTCCTCCACGGCCAAATTACTTGGAACATGTGAAACTTCTTCAACAGGTATGAGTTCATAGTGAGAAACTACTTTGGTTTCCACTCAATCTAGAATAGAGTATTTGTCTTTGACTATGGCTATTTTCCTCGTGTTCCATAAACCAAACATACCAGAGGAAAAAATTTCTTATAATACTTAGGGGATTCCTAGTCCCATTATTATTTCCATATATCTCAATTAGATACTCCTTGCTAGTTCTGAAAAAACCCAAGATGATTCTTTATGGAATTCCAAACTGCCTCAAAGAAAGGGTAGAAAATAAATAAGTGTTCAAAAAAATTGTCTGTTCTTTTGCATAGAGCACACCACCTTGAACCCTTTATACACTTCATTTGAATTTTATCCCATGTCGATGCTTTATTTTCTAGCAATCAACAAAGGAAAAGACAAAATTTTGGGGGTATATTTAATTACCAGAGCTTCTTCCACAACAACCTCTAGTTGTCTATCATTGCATGTAAACACATACCCATATTTTGGGGAGTATTCCCCCCATGGGGATTGTACCTCTATAAGGCATACATGTGCAACATTTAAATCCACAATATAATTGTTCTAGAACACATGAAATTCAAGAATTTAATTTAATTGTTGAGTGTTGACCCATCCTCGTGTCGGCGTTATTGTGATAAGCGGGTCAAAAACATGATATAGGGTATGTACTTATTGGTCATTTAGAAATTGGACCATTTCACTTAGTACTCGAAAATTGTCTCCACTTCCAACCCATGGACGCAGGCCTATTTTCAACTTTTTTTCATTCCCAACTTTCCATGTCAACCCATCTTCCATAACAAGTAAAGAAGATAAAAATTATTTCCACATTATGGAGATCTTGGGCACCTTATTATCTAGGGAACAGATCCAATCTTCCATGGAGCTGGGGAAGATATACTTCCTTTGGGAGGTTTTAGTCCAAATATTTTTTGTATAAAACAACCTCCATCCAACTTTCGAACCCCGAGCCTTTCTGAAAGAGGGAAGGATTTGCAAACCCAAATCTCCCCAGCATTTGGGAAGTGCAATTTTGTCCCATCTGACCCATGGTAAGACATTTCCACGTTTTCTTCCCATCCACATGAACTTGCTACATAATTTCTAAATGGAAATTAGAACCCTAGATGGAATCCAAGACAAATGCATCCAAAATACCAATATTTCTTCCAGTACATATTTTATAAGCACTAATATTCCTACTCTATACAACCATATAAAACATTGGGTTTTTATTTTTTCTCTATCTTAGCAATCAACCACATCTAATCATGTTTCAGAAGAAATCCCAAATACTTTCTCCCATCATCAATATCCAAGGAATGGAAAGGGAATATTTTTTTGCATAAAGAGCTTCATCCCTTGATAAACAATCAAATAATTAATATTATGTATAATTAGTAGTAGTAATCATGAATCCCATTTCTTTTGATGTGTTAGCTATAATCAATTTCCATTTGGTGTAACAAAACTTGAAACCATTTTTTCGGTAAGAAAAAATGACTTCAGCTAGGGTTCTACAAAACTCTACATACACCATCAACGCCGACCTGGCTGTTTCATTCAGCTCTGCCACCATTGATTCCACACTCGCTCAAGCTGCCTCAGAGGCCGCCACTACTTCCAAGTCAGTTGATGCTCCAGAGGTCGTCCTGGCTATTCCCTTCGGCTCTGAGCTCAAGATTCAAGCTCCCAATCCCCACTTTGCCGCTGATAGCGTTGATGGCGAAGGCAGGAAGAAGACTACCGCTCCTGCTACTAATTTCAAGATTTCCTCAGCAGGGAAGCAGGCTGCGGCTGCCATGGGCAGTAAAGCAGCTCAACGAATAGGAGACACAGCTCCCCTCCTTGAAAAAATCACGCACAACATCAATCACCTTAGCATAGGCAGTCTTATGGCCTCCTCCGCAACAGAGGCCATAACACAGCACGGCCCCACGAATCTGCACGATTGGGAAGCTAAGGTAGCATTTCCCACTGAAAATACCACACTTAACTATCCGCTCAGTCAGATAGACCTGGGTATTGCAATCTAAAGTATGGTACACGCCCAAACTTGCAGTGACATGCAAGGGCTTTCAGGATTCTCCCCATAGCCTTATCAAATTTAGATTCTGCTTCTCTCAAGAAAAACCCTGTTGCATTGGGTGCATGTGACAGATCTGGTGCACGATCTCTTACGCAGTCTTGAACTCAAGCTGGGGATACCCTCGGCTCTTCTGTGATTGCTCTATGAAGGTAAACAGCTAGAGGACCCTCTTCTCCTTTATTTTTATAGTATCAATAGAAATGCCTCGATTGTGCTTACCCTGTGTCTAAGAGGGGTTCATTTGGGTAGCCCTCCTCTAACCCTGCTTTCTCTTACAGAGATGTGGTTCATGCACAGAAGCCCAAGAAATCTGCACAACCAGCTGAGGCTCCCAAGCCTTTTCTGGTGGATAAAATAGAGGAAGCCCCCTCCATCTAGATCTCCCATCCATCGCTCGATGCTCAATAACAAGCGTATGCAGAAACAACTATCATTTACAGATTTAATGGCCTTTGGCCTCAAACAGCATATCTTTATCAATGGATCCACACCAACTGGACCATCAACAGCAAATTCTTCCTTTGCTCAAAGGGTTTCTTCATTATGGCCTTTTCTTTCAAAGAAGATTATCAGAAAGCCTTAACAGGAGACCCTTGGTTTTGGGGAATGGCAGGGTTATTCCTTACCCCCTGGTTCCCAGATTTCGACCCCACCTTAAAAGTCATCACCAAGCTTCCCATATGGGTCCGACTACCAAATCTCCCAGCACATCTTTGGAACTTCTCCGTCTTCCAAGGGATTGGAAATACCTTGGGCCAATTCCTGACAACAGATACCTCCAAAGGGGAGAAAGGCTTATACACCTTTGGTAGAATTTGCGCGGAAATAGATATAAGCAAAGGTTTGCCAAATCAAATCATTCTCAAAGTCAGGGAATTTCACTGGACTCAGATCCTTGACTTTGAGAACACTACATTCCGATGTCGTCACTGCCATCAGACAAGGCACCTTTAGAATTCTTGTGCCATGTTCAACGCCAAAAAGAACACCATCTGCAAGACAAAATCCAAAATTTGGAAACCATGTGATCCACCCCCCATGGATGACATATATTCCTTCAGCACAGATGAAGATGAGTCTGATGTGGAAGGGGAGGAACTTGAGCATACAAAGGACTCGCCTTCAGCCAATCCTGGGGTGCCCTCTAAACCTCCAATTTCGCTGAAACGTACTCATGAATTTTCCTCATCCGATTCAGATAAGGAAATACCTCCAGTAGTGCAGAATAATCTGCAAGTGGTTCCTACCCATCTGCCCAACAACGGCTGGGTCAAGGTCAGCAAGAAAAAAGGGAAAAAAAATCATCTAGAAGTTTCGTCCCATTTTGGGTAGACTCCTTTGACTAGCTTTATGTTTCCTGCATCCATTTTTTTCTATCTTGTTGCTTTCTCCATGGTTTCTCTTCAGGAACAAGGTTGATGGTTCATCATTTCCGGCTCCCTGTTATTCTACTACTCTTGATTTTAATCTCTCGTTGTAGCATATGCTTATTAATAGAATTAGTCTTATTTAGAAAGAAAAAAAAAACAACAACAAAACTTGAAACCAATTTTCTATCATCCATTATAAACTAGTGCAATATATCATTAACATAGTTTGACTAGATCGTAACAATAATATCCTTTCTTTATTGACTTCAATTCCTAGGAAATAATGAAGTAAACCTAATTTTTTCATCTCAAATGTTTGGTTTAAAAAAAAAATTACTTCAGAATCAATTATGTATCACTCCATGAAATAGTTAAAATTATTATAAAAAATCATAAACATAGTAATATCACCATTTTTAATCCATACATTAAAATTTGATTTAAAATACTTCTTTGAAATCCAAATTATTTGAAACAATCATCATTTTGGAAACATTGACAATGTGGTGCTTGTCTCAATCCATGCAATCCCTTACTAGTCCTTGCCTTCAGCAGCACAGGGACTATAGAGATCGATAGGCATTTAACCAACATTAAATTTCTTTGACTGAGCATTGTATTTACCGTTTAACCAATTTTTTAGCAAAAATATTTGATCAAACAAATTTTTATGGTAAATTTTAATTTACAACACTTATTGTAGGCAAAATTGTATAACTTTATTAAAATTTAGGATAATTGTTTCATATTTCACTTGAATGCTAATTTAATGCTAGCTTGTACCTAGCATTACTTGAAAAACATTTAATGTTTTTCTTCTTCACTGCAATACATATATCCAAACCAAAGCCATCGCTCCAATGCAGTCCACAGCTTAAGCCACCGCAGTACATATCCAATGCGGCTTCGTCGAAATATGCATGTCCTTCTTTGTACATGTCCTTCTTTTTCCATTGATTTAGACAGCAGGAGGAAAAACGAATACATCATATTAGGAGCAATAGTTTACCCAACGGACAAATAGTAAATCCCATTTTGAGAACCAACATCAACTTCCTTTTTAAGTTTGATGTTGTTGGATCGATGTTGGAAGTTGAGGGTCTAAAGCCTGCAATTCCAAGCACACACTAGATGAAGCCCAATGTTTAAAGCATATTATTCCAAGTACTATACATGGTGGAGCTTCTTCAAGGCGTTCAGCGCCTATATGGTACAAGATCAAGTGGGGTATAAACCAGCCTTAGGTCACAATTCTACCAACTAACATCATCAAAAAGGGAAAGAGTTGGCAGATAAGCTTGTGCTTTATTTCTAAATTTTTATGTGCATCTCCTCCCTCAAGTCATGAATCTGAATGTTTCTTACAGTGGGGTGAAGAGCCTCTTTTTCCAAGGATAAATATCTAAAGAGAAAATTCAAACCAAGCTCTAATGAGATTTCAGCTAAATTAACAAAAAAAAAATTCAAAGACTTATCGTCCTTGCGGTGACCTTTCCTTCAAATTCAACAACATATATAGAGAGAGAGTTGAAATGTGGGAGAAATTTCCCAATGAGTGAAAGTATCTGACTTGTGCCAGGGAACAATCTCATTGAACCAGTCGTGGAGATGCTCACATCAACCACCCTCTCTGGAGTGCTCATTACATAGAGACCCCCTACCTAAATATTTGGTATAGCACATCTCATGGTGATCCCTAAATTCATTTCACCAATGTTTATGCATTTGGCTAGCTATTTTTCCTGGTCGAGCATTGTCTACGATCCATGAAATATTAATAACCACATTCCTAGTAAGAGCGCAAAATTCATTCTCATTCTCAATAGCTAGCTTTCCCTTTAGCCTTCCTTATCCTTTTTTGGTCTATGTCACTTGTGGATTTGCAACTTCCATCCCAAGAACTAGGGTGAGACGAGTTAAGGTTCAAGACTTCTCTGGCAAAGAAAAAGATAAATATAATTTATCTCTTTATCTAATTCTTCTCCCAAATTGATACATATTTGAATTCATATCCTAAAATAACTTTAAATCAGAAAGTCTTAAAGCAAATTTAATTTGAATTTGTGTGATTTCTCTTCTTATGGATCTAAAGGGGTAAGGTATGTTACATATTGAATTATAAACAAACGGGTTTTGTGTGTATGCCTCCTCTTCTCGCCCTATCACCAGCCAGTAGGAGAGCGAGGCACTCACTGATACCATACCAAAGGAATAAGCGAACTAATTAGTATTTAAGGAACCTCCTTCTAGGAAGGAAATAAGGGAAGGGACATTTTTTATGTTTTTCCTACTCTGTAAATGTTGTGAAACCAGCTCCAAAAAGAGAAGACAAGAGATATCAATGCCTTAGAAATAAGCCACTTCGAGGGGGCAACCTCCAATACATTACATGAATGAACAATTCTTGGATGATACAAATGACCAAAACCTCCTTCTATATATAGGAGTCCATGGGGCCACAATATAATCCTAGTGGGGCCACAATGTAATCCTAGCCGACCTAACAATAATAAAGTAAGGGCACAATAATAACAATATGGGGGTTATAGGGGTACAAAAATAACAATAAGGGGGGCTACACTAACATAATAAGGGACTACACTATTAATATAGGGACTTAACATGCCTCTCTCCTTCAAACAAGTGTTGTCCTCAACAATTGATTATTTCTTGATGCTTCTGTATAAAATTATCATATTCCCATGTGGAATATTCTACAGGAAAGTTCTTCCACTTGCTGAGATACTCTGAAATTGATCTTACTTGTTGAGTTCTTGTTTCTGTGACTGCTTCATAAATTCTTTCGATGTGATGTTGATCTTCCTGTTGTTTCATTAGATTCTGCACCAAAGTTAGGTTATCATTTGAGAGTTGGAGAACTTGTTGTTGATGCTCAATGTGATCTTCCACTAATTTATCATCCATATTAGCTATTATTTGATCCTTCAAACCATCCAACATAGCCTTCATTTCTACTTTTAAACCATCTATGTCATCTTCAGTTGCTCTTCGTAATATCGAAATTTGTTGCATTTGGTACCGTAATTTTGATATCTCATACTGCAATTCTTCCTCTTCATGCGTCATAGTATAGATTTTTGAGGGTTTAATAGGTATGGAATTATTTTTTGGAGGCATTATAGAACCAAATATGATAAAAATTGTAAAATATGCCCTTGGAATCACTTCAAACTGCTTTTTCAAACAAACGTTATGCAATTTAAAAAACCAAATACACACCTTTTTCTTGATTTTGAGGAGCTCGATATTGAAACTGAATTACCTTTGTGATTTCAGATATTAAATATCTGAAATTTGGCACTGAGGTAGCCCTGTGAATTCTCTTTAGAATGCCATAGGTCTGACCTAATTTGGATTCTTTAAGCCAAAGTTGTGCCCAATCTCCTACAATGACCTAATTATGGACTAGTTCAATAAAGCGAACTTGTACGACTTGCCACGTCTTCATGTTTCCTCCTTTGGCTCTGAAATTGATAGACAGGGAACTAAAGTTTATTTACTTGCAGCCACTTTTTACATCATTCCAATCCGATGCTCAGAGAGAGAGTTATGAAGATTTTCCCACGATCACCTCTTTGAGATGAAATTCAGGAGCCTGAAAAATCCCTAAATTCCACAGACCATATCTCCGAAAATATTGCGAACCAAGCTCTGAAATTTTGTGGTGATGTTCCTCAAGATTTTGGCTTCGCACTATAAAAATTTTAGCTTCTAAACCTTCGTAGAAAAAAAATTATAGCGAAAATACCACGATGACCTGTTTAAGTTAAATTCAGGAGCCTGCAAAAAGACCTAACTTCCACAGATCATATCTCCAAAAATATTACAAACCAAGCTCTAAAATTTTGCGACGATGTTCCTTCAGATTTCAGCTTTGCACTCTCAAACTTTCAGCTTCTGAGCCTTCGTATAAAAAAATTTATAGCGAAAATTCCACGATGCCTTGTTTGGAGCAGCGAAACCCTAGAATCTCAAAGCTCTGATACCAAATGTTGTGAAACCAGCTCCAAAAAGAGAAGAAAAGAGATATCAATGCCTTAGAAATAAGCCACTTCGAGGGGACAACCTCCAATACATTACGTGAATGAACAATTCTTGGATGATACAAATGACCAAAACCTCCTTCTATATATAGGAGTCCATGGGGCCACAATATAATCCTAGTGGGGCCACAATGTAATCCTAGCCGACCTAACAATAATAATGTAAGGGCACAATAATAAAAATATGGGGGTTATAGGGGTACAACAATAAAAATAAGGGGGGCTACACTAACATAATAAGGGACTACACTATTAATATAGGGACTTAACAATAAAATAGTTTGTCGGGTGCTTTTTCCCAACACAAGTGTAACACCCTCCTCCCACATCTACCCAAGTAACCATCCAACCAGGGTAAACATGTGAAGAGAGGATCTTAATACGATATTCAACCTCTTATATTACCTTAATGAAGTGGAACCAGTGGAAACATGACCAACGGAACTTGTACAACATCAACAACATCCCCAAGAGGTACCACAACCATTTAGGCCTCTTACCCTGGGTTAGACTGGAATTTTGACCTCTTTGATCCATAGCTGCAGGCACAATCTTGCATTCCTACATCCAGGAGGATATATATGCAGGCATAACACCACATTCCAGTGACCAGGGCCCCAAATACTCATTTTTGTGCCAGCAGCCCCGGATTTGAGTCACCTTTTCAGGCTTATAACCCATTGCTCTGCCCAGAACTTCATGAAAATTTAAGGGATGATAAATAAAAATAGGACAATGATATGAGAGAAATCACATCAACAAGAACTCATCTATAACCCTCCTAGCCATGATAGGAATTTTTTCAAACATGTCACAAACATTGAAACTACAACTGCAAACATCATATTTAAAAATAGGGGACTCATACTTATCTAAGAATCTCTAATAAGCATTACTCCCTTACATCATTAGATGAAATACAATCTATTTTACCATAGATACATTGTGCATTCACTTACAAGTAAAATCATGGATATATCCATACATCAACACTAATCACATACATGCTTATAACCAGAATATTATCAACAGAAATACAATGGATATGTTGTAGCTCCTAGAGACAGCCTAGAGTTGTGATAGACTAGTGCCTAGGACATGTTAGCATAGAAAGGAGCATATAATATGATGTAGGAAGTTGTTAGCTTTAGCTCTCATGCTATCTCCTGTAAACAGAGAAATGAAATAGAATGGGACCAAACTCTCAGAAACTGATACAGGAAAAGAAATACTGCAGAGGCAAGATGCAGAACTCTCATACAGAAGCAGCAGACAATTTAGAGACAGTTTACTGCAAAGCGGGCCGATTCAGAAATACTTCACAGACATAAATTATCAGAAAGTATATGTAATGAAAGAAATATTGAGAAGATATTAGTTAACGAAGAGCTGATACCCAGATATACAATACCACCATGAGTGGGCTTACCAATCTAAGAATCCACACATGATAATAGCATTTTAAAAGCACCCTCTCTAAGCCACTAACATAGCATAAATATGGTAGAAGTGAAGATGGAACAGTATATCATACTTGAGCCATATTTAAAATTAACTTGAGCGGTACGAGCATGGGCATCAACTAGGATGAATCCATACCAAAAATCAGTGAGCCACTCGCATTCCAAAACATGATACAAGAAAAATGGGTGAAATGAAATGTTCTATTAATATATCACAATAAAGAAAGTTACAGACTGTGGAATACCAAAGACCAGAATCCTCTTTAATAGATAGAACTCCTCCTCACTGAGACCCTACGGACTCTGAGCCTTCATACGAGAATTTTACAAAAATGTGTGCAAAAAAGCTTTCACTGCATCATTTTCTGATAAAATCTGGAACCCTACACAATTCGTTCTCCTAAAGTTTTATAGCAGAAACCAAAACCTAGCAAAGGAGGTAGGTGATGAACATTTAATTGTCTCATTAAAACAAAACGGCGGAAACATTCGCGCCCATACTGTTGAATGACTAGGTAATACTGTATGTACTTGATAACCTGCTTGCAGAAATAAATGCACTGGGTAGAAAATCTCTTCAGGGACACAGTATAGGGATAAATCCACATGAACGTTCTGTCCTTTCCTGAAGAAAATTTAGCTGAAGTAAAACCTGGAGGGTATTTTTTTATGTGTTGGGTACCCTCTGCCTTCTGACTTCGAATTGAGGCTTGGGACATTGAATGCTGATTGTTGAATTTCTCTATCTTCCACTGGTATTCTTTATCTGCACCATTAATTCTTCATCTACTCCATCTGTGCATTTGAATGACTCTGGAGGGTTTAATAGATTTAAACCCCAGCTTTTTAATGGATATCATGTCGACGTATCTTCCCGGATCCTTGCTCATAATTCTGCATTTGATAAATGGTCCTTTGGAGCGTAATCGGCTTCTGTAATGGAGGCCGTGAGTAATGGCCATTTCTCCGCCGCCGTAAACCTACAAAACTTCACAAACTCATTAGAAAAACAATGCACGGGAATGCAGACACGGAAGGGATAATGGGGTAATAACTCTGCGTGGTCGACTGGTGGAGAAAGGTGGGATGATGGTGAGGTATACAGCGTAACAGTGTGGAGTGGTCATGGGGAAGAAGGCAAACATAATTGTGAAAATACATAAGAAATGAGGCGATGAACTAAATATAGACCTGGGGTGGCGGAATGCACGTGGAGTAGAATGGGGGGACAGGTGATACTATGCCAAGTCGATGGGAATGGATGATGTGGAGTGCTGACTTCGGGATTTGGTCAATAGCGAGGGTGAGCAAATCCTGACCGTCCAATTTCGAAGCAAGATGCACGGCTAAGATTGCATCAGAGGGCAATGAAATGGTGGGCCAAGGGTGCTATAAACTTGGATTAAAACACATGCAGCTTCTAAGAGCGGCCACCATCGGATGAAGGCCTCCAGATTTGACGGCTCACGTTTATATCGCTGTGCATCCTCTGCCGAACAATAATGCACGATGAACGGTGGTTTTAGAGCCGTACTCAGGGACATTTGTCAAACGTTTAATGGAATCGCTGCTATTTGAGGAACACTGCTTGCCCTGCAAGGGCGGTGCGATGAATACAACCGGTTTTTGCAATGAGTGCGGGCGCGGGGGCCACCAGGAGTAGATGTGTTACAGGCCGTTGATTTGTGATTTGATCATACGGTAGGCAAGTGGGCTTTGGGCGTGACTTTGATTAGTGGGGACCGTCTGATCTTCTACAAATCGAAGGCTGACACTGCACCCGATAGCTTTATGCGATAAGTGCCTTCAGATTTAGCGTTTAGTTTTGGCTTGCAGTCACATGGGGAAAAGGAGTAGAGGGGCTAGAATCGAAAGGGGCTGACCTCTGAATATGTTTCCAAATGCGGATTTTCAGCCTCTTTAGTGCATTTTAGCTTTAAAGGAGGGAAACGATTGGTGAGAAAATGGGTTTCTTAGGCCATGAGAGGGGACTCAAACTGTTCAAACGGGGTTACTAGCCAAAAATATTAATGGGGGCTGACATGGTCAACATCGGCTCCATCTGGGGACGGTGCGTTCATCCCTGGACGTGTCGAGAACTTTGCAGACCTTCCCGCACTTCTGCACTTCTGTATTTCACTTCATAATCGCTCACGGCACCCATATTGTTCAAACAAAAACAAAACAGAAAACTAATATACAGTATTATATATCAGGCTCTCTCTGCCTGGATCAAAATTGGAAGTAGGGCTTAAGAAATTGACCGTTTATAGGGGCGTCAAGCAGGTCACCCTGTAAATTCTCCAGCTTGAAGGTATTATTATCTCCCTTATCTACGATTCTGAAAGGACCAAACCAGAGGGGGTCGAATTTACCATGCTTTCCTTTTTCAGCCCTCCGGATATCCCACCTGAGCACTAGATCACCAATCTGCAACTTTTTGTCCTTTGAATGTTGATCAAACAGGTATTTCATCTTTTCTTGATATTCAATTAGCTTCTGGCTCACCTGGTTCTGTGTTTCTTCCAATTCCACCAACTGATTCATTCTCCTGATCATATCATTGGGTTCTTCCTGACTTTCCTGCAAGAAGCGGGCCACTGGTAAAGCCAACTATATGGGAAAAACTGTTGCTCGTCCATACACCAATTCATATGGGGATTTCCCAGTTGCTCTCTTGCTGGTGATCCTATTAGTCCATAGAGCAAATTTCAATTGGGAATCCCAATTCTTCTGATTTTCATTTATAGTTTTCTTAAGGGCCCTCACTAAAGTTTTGTTTGAAGACTCTGCCAAGCCATTTCCCTGTGGATAGTAAGCTGTAGAGTGGCTTAACGCGATATTATACTGCTGACAGAAATTCACAAATTTTGCAGACTTGAAGGCCTGTGCATTATCAGTCACTATTCTAGCAGGGCAGCCAAACCTGGATATGATGTTTTCCTCCATGAATTTGATTATCACAGTGTCAGTAGCATTCCTTGCAGGTATGGCCTCCACCCACTTAGTAAAATAATCTGTGGCCGTTAATATCCATTTATGCTGCCCACTTGATGGAGGATGTATTTCACCTATAAAATCTATTCCCCACTACTGAAAAGGCTCATTCACATGAACGGGAATCAAGGGCAGAGCTGCCAACTTCTATCTCTCAGCAAATTTTTGACATTTATCACATGCTCTAACCCAAGCAAAAACACCTCCAAATAATTTAGGCCAGTAGAAACCAGCCTTGAGGATCTTATGTGCTGTGGCCCTCTAGCTGTAATGTCCTCCACAAAATCCTTCATGAAATTCAGCCATTATACTCTCTACCTCATCCTCTGTGAGACACAAGAGTAGGATGCCAGAAGGATCTCGCCAGTATAGCCGGCCATTAGCAACTATTTATTTCTGTGATTTTAACCTCAGTGATCTATACTTAGCTTTATCACAGCTGGGAGGGCAGCTGAGTGTGAGGAGATATTCCACTATCTCTTTGTACCATGGGCTTGTGAGATATTTTATATGTGCTTTCTGAGTAGCTTTCTCCACTCCTTGCTGCTCTTTTTCATTCTCAAACTCTCCACTTGCTATAATGGACAAATTTATGCCCAGAGCCTGATAATTTGACTCAAATAAAATTTTAGCGAGCCCTTGTCCTTTGATCAACTTGGTAGGATGGATATCTAGATCATATTCTTGTATCTTAGCAATCCACCTCCCTCTTTTTCCTTCACTATCTCCTTGAATGAGAATATCCTTTACAGCAGCTGTAGGCACAAATGCAGTAATGTGGGATTGCAGGATATACATGCGGAAAGCGTTAAGGGATTTCACCGAGGCATAGGCCTGCTTCTCCAGTATGTTATATTTCAATTCTGCATCATGGAGCACCTGACTGAAGAAAGCAATAGGCTTCTCATATCATTCTTCATTTTTCTGCAATAACACTCCTGCTACTGTATGAGGTGATGCGAATGAAAATATCATAAAAGGTTTTGCATAATTTGGTCTAGCCAACACAAGGGCTTCAGCAAATGCAGCTTTAATCCTAGTAAAAGCCTCTCGTGATTCCCTTGACCACTTCACCTCATTATTCTTTTTCAACATATCCGTTATATGCCTAACTATCTCAGCATAGTTAGGAATAAACCTTCTTAGAAAATTTATACGCCCAAGAAATACCTATACTTCTTTCTTATTCCTGGGGAGAGGAATACCATTTATAACCTCTACTCTTTTAGGATCTATCCTTACCCCATCTTTAGTCACAATATGCCCCAAAATTTTACCCTCATCTAATGCAAATAAATACTTTTGTGGGTTGAGGGAAAGACCATACCTTCTGCATTTTTCAAAGGTTCTTCGCAGATGTTCAATGTGAACAGCATCATCCTTTGAAAACACTATGATATCATCAAGGTAGACCACCAAAAACTTGTTTTGCTCCCCAATAAAAGCAACATCCATGGCCCGCTGAAAAGTGGCTCCTGCATTGATCAACCCGAAAGGCATCCTGGCATACATAAACGTTCCCCATGGTGTGGTGAATGCAGTCTTCTTCTGATCTTCTGGAAATACAGCAACCTGATTATAACCAGAGAATCCATCCATCATTGACATTCTAGAGGCTCCAACCACTTTCTGCAGGATGTGGTCCATCTTGGGTAATGGATAATTATCCTTTAAAGATGCTCTATTTAAATTTCGGAAATAAACACACAACCTTATTTCTCCATTCTTCTTTCGGACAGGGACTAGGTTCGCCACCCATTCAGAGTACCTCAATGGCACAATAATTTTGGCCTTTAACAACTTCTTAATTTCTTTCTCAATGGATGGAAGCAGCAGAGGATTTACCTGTCTGAGCTTCTGCTTATGAGGTTTTGCATCTTCCCTCGGAGGAATTTTATGCTACATAATGCTGATATCAAAAGTTTTTAGGTCCTGATAAGACCATGCAAATACATCCTTGTATGACTGAAATAATTTCAAGTATTTTTCTTTATATCCCTCTAGGACCCTTTTGGATAATTTTACAATTTTAGGGTCAGCATCAGTACCTAGATTCAGGTCTTCTACCTGATTTTCTTCTACCACTTTACAAGGCTGCAATGGGACATCATTCTTGTCAAATAATCTTTCTAGAGGTACCAGTCCTGTAGGTATAATATTTCCCTTCAATTGCAACACTTTATTACCTGCCATTTTCTCCTCCCAATTACTTTCTGAAGCACTTTCAGCTTCTTCTTCCTCACCATCATCAATATCCATATTGGAGAACTCTCCCACTGTTTCCAGGAATCTCTTCATCTGTTCATCATCTTCAAATACCTGCCAGTGCTTAATATTGTCTGGGATTGATGGCCAATAACGTACCTCAATTTCATACCTCAAGAGAGGGTTCTGTGGAGGACGGAATGTACTAGCATCCACAACAAGAGAATCTGCCATTCTGTTTTGTTCCCGCGACATAAAATGTATATCAAATGCTGTGAAGAAATTCTCCACCATGTCCCACACTTCATTCCTATAAGCCCTCAACCGAGGATGTTTGGTTTGACACTGATTTCTGATTTGTCTGACCACCAATTCTGAATCTCCCAGAACTTTTAGACTTTGTATACCCATGCTCCTGGCTGTCTGTAATCCCAACAAAAGTGCTTCATATTCGGCTACATTATTAGTAGCCTCATATTCCAATTTGAAAGACAATGGGACCCATTTTCCTGTAGGAGAAATCAATAGCACTCCAGCCCCATTACCTTCTCTTGAATTTGCTCCATCAAAATGTAATGTCTAGATTCCTACTTCACGATTCTCTGAAGACTGCTCAGTTTTGATCTGGCAGAAGGATGGTTCATGTGCATAATATTGATCTTCTTCTAACATCAAGCATGAAAAATCTCCTTCTTGACTATAGATTGGTGAGTTTACAGAGCTGTCTGCCTTAGTTACCATCTTGACAAATCTGGTTTCTCTGTATAACCTCCTCTCCTGGCCACCAAAAACTGGGATAATAGCATATGTTAAGTCTAATTTAAGTGACCCACCAATTTTTTTTCCCCAGGATCTTGACAACAGCATGCTAAAGCGAGCTGGGATGTCGGCCACCACAATGTCCATTACCACACTTTTTGTTGGGATTTGGGCCAAGTTGACCACCAAATCCTTGATCATCCCTAGACATTTAAATCTTTTAGAATCAAATGAATAGAGATCTTTATATGGACGTGTGATTTTTAATCCTATTTGTTCCATGACTGACAGAGGCATAAGATTATGGGAAGCTCCAGAATCTAACATGCAGTTACGTAATAGCAGGTCATGAATCACTAGAGACACATAGAAGGGAGGAGTACAGGGATCTATCTCCTCGACATGTGGGCCAAACACAACCATGGCTCTTTCTTCTTGGAGGTTGAGACTATCTGGAATGATTGATACTTTAGGAGAGAGTAATAAAGAGGTGACTTGAGATTGGTATGCAGGTTGTTTCAATAGTTCAGTCAAGGGAACTGGGATTTTGACTTTCTCAAGTTCCTTTTGTAGATTGAATGCAGGAGGGGACTTTTCTACTACCACTTCTTTTTACTCTTTATTTTCAGCTGGGGATTTAGCTTCTTTTAACACAGGTTTAGCATTAGGAGGATTTACTACTTTTGAAGAAGAAGGAATTTGATCATCAAACAAAAAAGGTTTGTTTAGAGGACTCTTACCTTTGTCTGTGACTTTCTGCATTTTTTATTCCTTCTGAGCAGGTGTTTCCTTCTGAGGTGGCTCTTCCTCTTCATCTTGAGTCTGAGTCCTCTTCCTTGAAGACCTGAGATCATATTTTCTATTGAACTGTGCTTGCATGAAATCAGCAAATTGCTTGTAATGATTATCAATTTCTGCTTCTTCTGTGTCTCTAGTCCTTTCTTCTTCTTGCCATGAGCACTCGGCTGCATCATCTCCTTGCAAAGGGTATTCTTCTCCATCACTATTTGAAAATGCAAGATTTTCATCCTCCAGTCTATAGGCAGTGTCTTCAGTAGAATCATCTACTGGACCCTCCAGGTACAATGGGTGTGGTACCTGATCCTATTGCTCCTTTGCTTCCCTTGGAAATATTTGCAGGGGTGGTTTCCTATACTGAGGATTGTAACCTCTGCTTGGAGCATTGTAGAAATTCTTGGAGGCTAGATTCTTGGCCTCCAATTCAAGTTTGACCATCTTCTTAATCATTTTGCTTATTTCCTCCATTTTTTCTAAATCTCTGTCCTGGCTAGAAGTGGATACCTCCTCTTTGCCCCTTCTTCTGATATCTTGTTCAGATTTTCCTTTTGATTTACCAGTGGAGGCAAAGTTTGCTTCTAACTCTAGTGCATCTGTCTGAGCATCATCCAGAGTGGCAGGCTTTCTTTCTCTCAGAGAAAAACCAAAATCTGAGTCAAAGGCTGCTATGAAAACAACCTTAGTAGCATTTTGATGAGGTTTCATATCAGGAGGAAGGCTTAGATACAAATTATTAAATCTTTTGATAAACTCTGACACCCCTTCATTATGTTTCTTCTTAAGTGCATTGAATTCAGTAAGGCATTGCCCATGATCTTTCTTTTCTCCCCATTTCCTGAGAAAAGTATTTTCCATTTCGTCCCAAGTGGTTATGGAACGGTTTCCTAATGTCTTGAACCATTTTCTGGCTTCACCATCAAGAGATTGAACAAACAATCTTAAGACCACATCCAAATGTTCTACATTAAAGTTTTCTGCAAAAGAGCAGAAAGTATCAAGATGTTTTTGAGCATCAATCTCATTTTCTCCATTGAATCTGGGAAATATCTTCAAATAATCTTGTGGCATATCATTCAACACTTGGGGTAATGCTAGGGGAGCATATTTATTCATCAAGAATGCCGACACATTAGCCATTGGGGGAGGTGGAGGTATTACAATAGTTTGATGAGTAAGAGGAGGAAGAGGTGGAAGTGGAGTATGAATAATAATAGGAATGTACTCAACTGCAGCTTGAGGGGTTGAGGGGAACACAGGTCTATTAACAGCAGATATTTCGATTACTTCCTTGACCTCTTCAACCTCAGGAGTAGGATGAACACTGTTTTTATTTCTGATACCCTCTCGGGGTGGACTATCTGAGTAATAATAGTCAGTATCTCCCACAGTGGAGTCGGGGATTTGCAACTGAGAATCTTGAGAGGAGGAGGAAGGAAAATCTTCTATAGGCTCTTCAGGGATTTGGGAACGGACTGATCTTCTTTCTCTCCAATTTCTTCTATGTATGATTTGGTCCGAGTCAAACACTGAAGGTGTCTTTGGCTTAGACGTATCTGACCTCAGGTGTGGCTTTCGAGGAACCAGGACTGCAAATAGATTTAGCAAATAACAAATGTGGAGTCGCCAAGGTCAGGGATCTACAACTCTTCACCTCTCCATGCTCACCTACTTGAAGAGTGAAATAAATTTTGTCGAGGCCCAGGGATTCTGATTTTCTTAAATTCAATCCCCGGCAACGGCGCCAGAAACATGTTGTAGCTCCTAGAGACAGCCTAGAGTTGTGATAGACCAGTGCCTATGACATCTTAGCATAGAAAGGAGCATATAATATGATGTAGGAAGTTGTCAGCTTCAGCTCTCATGCTATCTCCTGTAAATAGGGAAATGAAATAGAATGGGACCAAACTCTCAGAAACTTATATAGGAAAAGAAATACTGCAGAGGCAAGATGCAGAACTCTCATACAGAAGCAGCAGACAATTTAGAGACAGTTTACTGCAAAGCGGGCCGATTCAGAAATACTTCACAGACATAAATTATCAGAAAGTATATGTAGTGAAAGAAATATTGAGAAGATATTAGTTAACAAAGAGCTGATACCCAGATATACAATACCACCATGAGTGGGCTTACCAATCTAAGAATCCACACATGATAATAGCATTTTAAAAGCACCCTCTCTAAGCCACTAACATAGTAGAAATATGGTAGAAGTGAAGATAAAATAGTATATCATGCATGAGCCATATTTAAAGCGCTTGACTGATCCGAGCATGGGCATCAACTAGGATGAATCCATACCAAAAATCAGTGAGCCACTCGCATGCCAAAACATGATACAAGAAAAATGGGTGAAATGAAATGTTCTATTAATATATCACAATAAAGAAAGTTACAGACTGTGAAATACCAAAGACCAGAATCCTCTTTAACAGATATAACTCCTCCTCACTGAGACCCTACGGGCTTTGAGCCTTCATACGAGAATTTTACAAAAATGTGTGCAAAAAAACTTTTACTGCATCATTTTCTGATAAAATCTGGAACCCTAAATAATTCGTTCTCCTGAAGTTTTATAGGAGAAACCAAAACCTAGCAAAGGAGGTAGGTGATGAACATTTAATTGTCTCATTGAGCAAACCTGACCGGAAACACCAACCCTTTGTAATGACTGATGCATGTCTTTTGTATGCTTGATAACACATTTATTGTAGAAATAAATGCACTGGGTAGAAAATCTCTTCAGGGACACGGTATAGGGATAAATCCACATGAACGTTCTGTCCTTTCCTAAAGAAAATTTGGCTGAAGTAAAACTTGGAGGGTATTGTTTTATGTGTTGGGTACCCTCTGCCTTCTGACTTCGAATTGGGGCTTGGGACATTGAATGTTGATTGTTGAATTTCTCTATCTTCCACTGGTATTCTTTATCTGCACCATTAATTCTTCATCTGCTCCATCTGTGCATTTGAATGACTCTGGAGGGTTTAATAGATTTAAACCCTGGCTTTTTAATGGATATCATGTCGGCGTATCTTCCCGGATCCTTGCTCCATAATTCTGCATCTGATAAATGGTCCTTTGGAGTGTACTTGGCTTCTGTAATGGAGGCTATGAGTAATGGCCATTTCTCCGCTGCCATAAACCTGCAAAACTTCACAAACTCGTTAGAAAAACAATGCATGGGAATGCAGACACGGAAGGGATAATGGGGTAACAACTTTGTGTGGTCGACTGGTGGAGAAAGGTGGGACGATGGTGAGGTATACAGCGTAACAGTGTGGAGTGGTCGTGGGGAAGAAGGCAAACATAATTGTGAAAATACATAAGAAATGAGGCGATGAACTAAATATAGACCCGGGGTGGCGGAATGCACGTGGAGTAGAATGGGGGGACAGGTGATACTATGCCAAGTTGACGGGAATGGATGACGTGGAGTGTTGACTTCGGGGTTTGTTCAATAGCGAGGGTGAGCAAATCCTGACCGTCCAATTTTGAAGCAAGATCCACGGCTAAGATTGCATCAGAGGGCAATGAAATGTTGGGCCAAGGGCGCTATAAACTTGGATTAAAACACATGCAGCTTCGAAGAGCGGCCACCGTCGGATGAAGGCCTCCATATCTGACAGCTCGTGTTTATATCGCTGTGTGTCCTCTGCCGAACAATAATGCGCGATGAACAGTGGTTTTAGAGCCGTTCAGGGACATTTGTCAAACGTTTAATGGAATCGCTGCTATTTGAGGAACACCGCCTGCCCTGCAAGGGCGGTGCGATGAATACAACCGGTTTTTGCAATGAGCGTGGGCGCAGGGGCCACCAAGAATAGATATGTTATGGGCCGTTGATTTGTGAGTTGATCAGACGGTAGGCAAGTGGGCTTTGGGCGCGACTTTGATTAGTGGGGACCGTCTGATCTTCTACAGATCGAAGGCTGACATTGCACCCAATAGCTTTATGCGATAAGCACCTTCAGATTTAGCCTTTAGTTTTGGCTTGCAGTCACATGGGGAAAAGGAGCAAAGGGGCTAGAATCGAAAGGGGTTGAGCTCTAAATATGTTTCCAAATGCGGATTTTCAGCCTCTTTAGTGCATTTTAGATTTAAAGGAGGGGAACGATTAGTGAGAAAATGGGTTTCTTAGGCCATGAGAGGGGACTCAAACTGTTCAAACAGGGTTATTGCCCAAAAATCTTAATGGGGGCTGACATGGTCAACAGTATACAACAGTAATAGAATCCACATAGAAACCAATACATTTGCACACCAAATACCAAAGGAATGATCTCTTCATTACTGAATGTAAAAAACAACCGAATATGGGACTTCCACGTTCTAGCCGAACATAGATTGGTTGAGAAAAATCTCTCTTCAACCAATCACCCCCGTGCCATATTCTAAGCATAGATGTGGGACTCAAACCGAAAGAACCAACCAAGGCATCCCAAGGCCAAACCACCTCACCCTCATCAATAGAAATCGGGATTTACCGTAATCCAACCTAGATCACTAGGAAAACACAATAAATATGTCATAACCAGCTTTACTGTGATCTACACTTGATCCCTAGGCCAACACCAGCATGGATATCATCATATTCTCTCTGCCTCAACCTTGAGGAATTTTCATGTCTCCTAGTCTCGCATGCTTTACTGCAACCCACACTCTAAATCAGGGGTCACTAGGCCCTAAACTGATACATACTCTCCAGGCTTTACCATATATCCCAAACCCAGGATTCCTAGGCCTAAATGGAGAGAAAACCACACCTCTCAGGATTTACCACAATCTAAACCCCAATTACTAGGCCCTAAACTGAGGCAACACATGAACCCTTTCTATAATCATTCAGAGATCCACTTCACTCATATTTGAATCCATCCGGTAATCCAGATAAACAAAAACATGAGAACTCCACCACACCATGGCTATCAAGAAATGGAAAGGCTAGGTTGAAAAAACTATCACACCTAGAAAAAACCCATGCCAAGACAGAAGAGAAACACATGCAATATCATGCATGCCAGATCTAGCAAGGAAAACAAACCTACAAATAATCTCGATGTAGTTGTTTGATCTTGCTCTTCCCTGCTTAATCTTTTCCTTCTTGCCCCAAATCTCCAAGTATGCCACACTCTCCAAGAGTGATCCAAGAATACTTTAATTGTCCAAGAGTATGAGAGAGAGTGAGAATAATGAGAGAGCCCCAAAAATGAATTGCCCAATTCTTACCTATTGATCATCGGAATTTTTTTATCAATGAGGCCTCTATTTTCTTCAATTTCCATTATTTTCCTTCATTTTCCTCCTCACATGAAACTTGTGACCTTTCACCTCTCTTTTCTCCTATTTTCCTTTATTTTCATAAATAAAATTATAACCAATGCCTCATTCCTTTCCAAAGCCTTTGTCAATTTCCTTTAGCCGTAATAAACCAAATGAACACCCACTATGATGTCTTTCCCAACATTCATCTTGGAATAAGTGTCCCATCAATCGTGGTTATTATCTTAACTTTATTACATGGAATTTTCACCAGGGCTATTACAGAACCCTCCCCATTGGGGGACACTGTCCTCAGTTTTCAACCACACATATATCTCAACAAAACAGCTGAAAAGAAAACATACTGCCCATGGAGCTTTGTAACATAGATCGTTGCAATATTTACAATGAATAACCTGCTCAAAATTGAAAACCATCATGAAAATCATACCGCATACTGGAGTTTTATAACAAAACTCATTACAGTATTTACAATAACAACCACATACACATAAACACATTTTCTCAACCAGAAAATAGAAGGATATGATCCATGTATCAGCAACAAGGGAATTTAGAGGCTCACACCTCCACCCTCAAATAAATACTAGGATTCACCTCCTTCCCGGGAAGTCCAGAACCCACTTCCAAATTCAAAGTTGCATCCAATATCCAATGCTACAATCATGCACCACTTATCCTCTCAGTGAACAGTTACCAGATAATTCTTCCAGGGCACACTCCCAATGTGCATTTGATTCCATATGGAAATGTTAATGACCAAAAAAAATCCATCTCTGGCCATCCCTTCTTTGTAACATAGTCCCACAAGAAATCTGGTAATCCCCTTCCATGCAGTCACTCACCTACAATGTTCACTGGCATCCCCTATACTAGGCAATCCATCCCTTGGCAAGGTTTCCTCACATCGAAAGTTTAAACAACCAAAGCATATACTTACCTCTAAACCATCATACCATTCATAGCATGCTCATGGGAATCAATGGAAGTTATTCGGTACCAATGTCCCACAATGGCCCTGCTCCTAAAGTGCTTTACCAACATACTCTTGCCTATTTCAATTCCTTTTGTTGTTTTTTCTATTTCTTGCAATCGGTTTCAACCATCCAACTAGGAATTTCCATGCTTCCTATACCAAGCACATAACCGCCATTAGATTCAAAAAACAATTAAAATAATTTCACATCATACCTCATTGGTAGCTCTTCAATAAGATACACTTGCAACTATGCTCACTTCCTATCACAAAAATTCAAACCAGTTGTTTGATCAAATCATCATGTATAAACATATCACATCTGGTTAGATCAAAACGTAACCATCATAAATTAAAATCATGAATCACATGAAATCACCATAAACCATAATCATATTTCACATGTAACCATCATATGTTTGAATCACATATCAAATGCATAATAAAAATGAGATAAAATACGGATACTTATCCTTCATCGATACTTACTTCTTCCTTTTTTCTTTTGTACACACACTAGATCGGTTGCCACACACGGCAGCCACCTAGTTCCCTTTCTTTTCTTCACTCACATATACATACACACAGTGTACCACACATACATCCACACAAGGTGTAAAACACCACACAATACATAGACCCATACCCAGTGTACAACACAACACAATACATACACCTACATCCATTGTACAATACAACACAACACATCCACCTACACTGACATACAACACATATACTTACACCCAGTGTATAATAAAACACAATACATGTACATATACAAAGTACAACACAATGAATACGCATGTCACGATACCACTACTACACAATGCAAATACATAGTATGGCATGTCTGTAACACAACATGTACGACATGCACATAATACCACATGTACAATAGTACCATGTGTATAACATCCACACAGTACTAGTTGTACACAACACCACCTGCACAACATGTACACAATACCAAATGTGCAATGCACCATTTGTATAATGTGTGCACAATACCACATGTACACAGCTCCACATGTACAATATGTACATGACACCACATTTACATAGTGCTACATGCATAAAATGTACATGGCACCACCTGCACAAAGCACCACATGTACACATGTGTGACAACACCACATGCACAGAACACCATATGCATATGACTGCACATCCAACATGTGCACAACACCATATGCATAGAACATCGCATATCCAACATGTGTGCGATACGATATGTACACAACACCACATATCCAACATGTACATAGCACCATCTATACCTAGCACTACATATGCAATATACACATAGCACCATATATACCACACACTGACCCCACAAGAAACCTTGGTTCTAGTTTCTTTCCATTATCCATGCTTATCCTAGCATGTCGCAGATCACACTACTTTCATTTCGACGATGTACTCCTCAGCATTACCTATCCATAACATAAACATAGGCATAGTACAAGCATATAATATCAATTCCTGTCCACATGATACTGACCTCATAGATCTGTTAGAGTTTCTCTTCCCACTTGATTCCTCATAAGACTAAGAACCTCTTCATGCCATTCATCTGCATAAGAAATCATTCCTCCACAAGAATGATCCTTCACAACCCTATCAGACAGTGACATAGAAACATATATCTAACCATTAGCATAGAAAAATAATAATCATGTCAGACAATGACATACATACACACACACACACATACAAAATATACATATAAACATTAGCATTAAACAATCATGATCTATGATGACCTTATCAGACATGACATACATCATCACTTGTATATATATATATATATATATATATATATATATATAATAAATTGTTACTGTGTATGTGTTTTTGCTGCATGAATGTACCAAATCACACCTGCTTAAGAGGAGTGGTTTTTACCTCATAAGTACTTGGTCATAGGCAGAAAATAAAGGGAGTCAAGAAATTTAGTGAACATGCTAAGACATAAACATACTAAATAGTGAAATATCATGCATATTCAAACATAAAAACTAAACTAAAATAAATAATACAAAAGCTCTAAATAGAGTCAAACAACTTCAATAATCCAAACGGTGGCACTTACGTCCCCTCTTATTGAGTGTTGGTAGGAATAAAGGATGAAACGTTTACCCACTTGCCAAGGGGCCCTTAGAACTAGGGAATTCTAAGACTCAATGCAAGTATGTCTTTACTTTTGAGCTACCTTGGCGCAAAGTCTCCCTCTCTCTACTCTGGTGGACTAGAGTTTTTGGATGGCCAACAACTGAGTCCCCTGTATCTCTGCTCCAGATCACACACTGTTGGATTGCTTGGGGTAATTATGGCCAACATAAAAATGTGTTCTCATATTCTTCATCTCTTGGTGGCCTTTTATAGGAGAATTCAAACTCTCCTTCCCTCTCTTGGTACATTGATGGATGGTGACCCAAGAGAGGAGGTTGATTCCATTATGTGCCACATTATTCCATTATGTGCTCCCTTGAGGTCCTAAGGAGGCTTGTTTGGTTGTCCTTATTCGGCCTCAAGTGTGGGATAAATGTCCTGGAGTGTGCCTTGTGGTCCTAGAAAGTGATTTCCACCACTCTCAGGTCCGCGCAGATTTCTGAGGAAAAATCACGCGAAGGTGTGCTTATCAAAGAAAAGTGTGCGCAAAGGTGCATTTTGCTAGTTCCTTTAGTGCACAATTTGACTTTCCTCATATACCTTAGATATTTTTAAATATTTCAGATTCTCTAATGTGCCTCAGCCCTATAAATCCTTCTGCCTAAAATTTAATAATGTCATTTGTACTTGTCCGATTTTCCAGTGATAACAGTTGCCCCCTAATGTGTGAGTTCTAGGAAGAACTCTATAGTCGAAATACATTATAGTTTCTTTTATGTGTGCTGTGAGGGAGGAGAGAGAGACCTACGTGTAGCACAGAGTTGGAGACACCCTGCACCGGGTCGAAGACCGACCATGTCCTGTGGGAACCCTACAAGCAATTGTATAATACAATAAATAATTTTTTTCTACAAGGCGTTCATGTCCCATGCTCGTGATGCTTTGGCTAGCTAAAAAAATCTACTTAACAGATACAGATTTTGTCTGTGTCACTAAAATGGTAGTGATATGCTGCTTGATGATGACGATTTATGATGGGCTTAGGGGCATTTTTTATTTTACAATAGGTTGAATATGGTGCCCACATGGGTAAGCTTATCATGGCATATAAATTCCCATTGTACGCATGGGTGTATGACTGGGACCTTCCCATGTAAGCATTGCTGAAAGAGATGCTTATAAAGGCACGAGTCTTTGACAAATTTGATCAAAGTGCAATGGTTGTAAGGTACGATACCATCTTGACATGAAATCTTGTGTTGTAGTCTAATTTTAGGAGGATCGATGACATCTGTGGGCAATGATGCCTCCCATAGTGCCACCCAAGGATGTCCATTTTGTGGTGAGGGGTGATCCAAGTTACAGCTTCCTTTTTGGAAAATAGGTGTTGATGTCAACAAAAAGGAAGCCTCAACTGAACGAGAGAGTCACTGATGCAAGGGATCAGGATCTTGGATGTGATAGGTTTAACATAGGCATTATGGCGAGGGGTGACTGAAAATTGATGATGGGGATTCAGTGGCCCAAGGTTGGAGTATAAAAAGTAGCTTGGTGGCAGTCATAACTATTTCTGATGGGGAAATCCCTGGAGTCGGTAGGATGTCCAGGGTGGGTATATATTGGTTATGAATGTCATGGTGGCTTATGCGTGAAGGGTGTGATACTCCAACCAAGGGTGACCAGGGATTGTTGCCATGGGACAAAAAATGGATGGGTGTATGGGGGAAATAGTGCACCATTTGTGGTCTTTGTACACTTGCAAAAAGAATGAAATAATGGGGTTTGGTTTCTAAAAAACACAGAGATGGGTGCCCCAAAACATGAAAGTGTTCGCTCACTGATGAAGTGAGGAAGGTGTTTTGCTGAGGGTGGGGGCCCCATTGGTTGGTCTCATGTGTGGGGTTGATGAAGTGGATGGAAAATGTCCCAGATGGGCTATGTTGATGGGGGTATGGTAGGCCAAATGCGAGGTGTGGAAGTACGCTTTCGATCTGCTTTCAAAACCTCATAGTCCAAGAAAGGGGTTTTATTTTGGTATGGTAAAACTTGATTTAATTCATGGTGAGTGAAACAGACATGAGGTGCTTCTCGGACTAAAGTGGTATGGCCATGGCATCATCACTTTTGTGATATATGGTCTACTATGGGTGACGGGCGCCATGGAGGGGAGGCTCTACCGACCAATGAGGATGTTTATCATGTGCAAGGTGGGGTGATGATAAACATGATCAGGTGTTAGGAACCTATGGTTGATTTCTTATGGATAAATGATGTTAGGATATGCAGAATTTTTCTAGGACTCCATCATGTTGAGGGTAGGATGATACCTACTCTAGAACTTTCATTGGATAGAGCGACGAGTGGTTTGCATGACACCTACAAAAAGTACCCCAAGTGAAATCATCTTCTTATTCAAATATTATTGAAAGACATGAGCTAAAAAAGAAGTTGAGAGAGGGCATACCTGCCGGAACTGAAAATTTATTTTTCAAAGGTGTGAATGTGTGGCACTACCTTTGGGCATTATGAGGTGTTGATCATTATGTTACAGATTACTGCTACCTAGGTGACCTTCGGCCAAAGACTCAATCAAACTGTCTATAGTAATCGACACATGTGGTAACTCAAGAGGATGAGGCAACCAGGTTCCCATGTCCCTGGTAGGTGTATGGTGGCTTGGGGAGAATTTCCATGATAGGAGCTTGTGTGAGCGCAAGGTTGGGTCCCTCGTTATTATGGTCAATTTCCAGTAGGTGGAAGTTGTGCCTGGTGTAGAGACGCCTAAATGTTTCCATTAGTGGGCATGCCTCTAGTTCGTGGTTATGGCCAGTGCAAATGGTGCATGGTACCATTGTGCCAACTGAGTAGATTGTGTGGGAATCAACACTACTCTTCATCCCAGACATGGACGCTCGAAAGGGATCAGACATAGAAGATGAGGTCTTCTAGTTCCATTTCCTATTTTTCGTCTTGGGTATGTCTAACTCTTTTGGGGAGTGTATAATTAACGCTGCTCTTGTCGCTCTAAGCTTCGAGAGATGCTTGCATTTTATAGTATGATGAAAGTGTGAACAAATCTAGTAATATTTGTGCGTGATTTTCTCTTGGTTAGAGAGATGTCTTTGCGAGAGAGAAGAGATTGTGTGAAAACTATTTGCGAGGTGTTTCAGTTATTTCCACTGATTGACCCGATGGTCGATCAAGCCGCATAGTCTGCATGTTATCCTGGGTTGAACCTGGGTCATGCTTGGTTGGTGCACCTTCCCAGCTTGTATTACGCTAATGTGGGTATGGAGTAGATGGCCTGGGGGTGCTCTGCCTCCTATATTGGTTGAGGAGATCTTCAATTTTCTTCTCTAATTTATGTATCATATCAATTAGAGGAAGAAATTGTGGAATAGAAGCACAACTCTGCTCATTGTGATTTCCCTGACACACTAGGAAAAACATCCTAGATATGGGGTTCCCATCCTGCTCACTTGATGGCGTCACTAGGTACCCGCGGCGTAGTGCTTCTAATTCAGGGCACATGGCAACCACATGATTGGGAATTTTACACAATGCACATGTTGGTCTTCTCTAAAGAGGGTGATTGGGAGTAACTAAGGGTTCCCCGATTGGTCGCTTTTTAGCTGACAGAAAGAGGATGGATCTACTCGTCACATCTTCTTGAGTTTTCGAGTTGTTCATGGATTCATTGTCTAAGTCATCTTCTGGGGAGAGGCGAACTATAGCTACGTGCAAACTAGCCAGTGTTAGGTGGAATCAGGGGATATAATGGCATTGTTCTAAAATATGGTTGTCAGCACATAAACGGCAAGTGAATTTTTCTACCCGCAAACCAACATAGTAAATGCACTCTATAGGATACCACTTGTGGATGAGTTCCAGGGATGCGCATTCCTCGATGAAGTGGCCACGTTCATCGCATAGTTCCATATGATAGGAGGGGGGAAGATGAATGAGAGTATTTCAAGCAATTTTCGTTCCTCCTGCAGGTATAGAATGGCACAAGGTTCATCTCCAGCTGACTAGGTGGAGGGATCCTCTTGATAGGATTTCTCGATGGCATGTAAGGCATCCTTATATCACGAGATCTATAGGAAATGATGGGTATAGTGTCCATAATTGATGTAGATAGCGCATGCATGATTTGTACGCAATGCTTTTCCTTGTCTTTTGGTGGTAGGTTCCCTTTTACGGGAACTTTTTTCCATGGTGTCTACCGTAGAGCTAAGGAGTAGTTTTAATTCATCCAACTTTGGGAAAATGTGGGTAGGGTGGCCTACTATGTCACATATGGTGTGGCATGGTGATTCTCGTGGCATGGTGGATTCCTCACCTTATTTATTCTTCCATTGTTGTTCTTGGTCGTAACCATCGACTTTGCGATGGAAATTTCCTTTGATCTCCTAAACAATTGGGGCCTGCTCAGGATTGAGAAGGATTAACCCTTTAGAGGTGATGTGTGTGACTCTCATTGTTGTAGGTGGTACTAGGTACCAAACTGGTATAGCAAATGATAATTTTTGTAGGACCACCATGGCCATGACTTGTTGCGACACAAAATTAGTTGGGGGGGAGAGGAAAGGAGTATGGGAGGCAACATAGGCTAGAGAGGTTGTCGTGGCTGAGGACTCGATGTCGGTGGTGCTAGATGTGGAAATCATGCACACCGGGGCTTTTGTGACTACCGAAGATGACTCGGGTATGACCAGGGGTCTCCTAGGAATGACCCTAGGATGGACAATGGTTTGAACTAGTCGAGGCCATATTCTTGGTACCGTAGAATGGTATCGGTATTTTTTAGGGGTCGCTTTTCACTATGTTTCAATTGGTCGACAGTTATGATGTATTCTTCATGGGGGAACATCATAATTCGGAATATGGAGGAGGCTAAGGCTAACATGGTGTACATATAACTCTGGCCTAGGAGTATATTGTAATCTAGTTGGGCGTCCAAGACTTCAATGTCTTTGTCAGCTAAGCAGACCGGGACGTTTTGGTAGAGACCAACAAGGGTTGAAGGGTGTCCATCATATGCTCTAAGTGTGATGTCTAATGGCTTTAGTTTAGGAGACCCTAACTTCTGCCATGTGTACTTTTACATGATGCATGTGGATGCACCCTCGTCAATTATACATCAATGGATGGTGATGTTTTGAATTGACACCAATATCTGAAAAGCGACCATTGAGGGAAGCCTAGGGGTGGCTTTATCTAAATAAAAAGCCATTAGGCATGAATCAGAAGGGTCGATGCTGCCTATTGCTGAAATTAAGGCTTTCCTTTACTTTGGGCATGATTTTAATCCCTCCAAAGCTGACATAGCGGCGGGAGATTGAGCTAGAACATCCACAATGCTATAGTTATGGGCTACCTTGGAATGGTTTCCTACCCGCCTAGTTGGTCCCTTACCCATTTTTAGCAAAGGTTCAATAGGCATATTTGATATGGTTAAAGGTGTTGGTGGTGCACTTGTACTAGCCCCTGATGAATTGGTGTCTGGTGGGGTATCATAATTTCGGCTCCGTGTCTGAAAAAACACTGCTTCGCCAGTCATGTAGATTTCATGGTTGTTCTTTCTGGAATCGTCAAGAGTTTTTTGTTGTTGCTGAATGCTAACTATCCCTTGATGGGGGAAAGGCTCATGCATGACTGTTTTATGTTGTGAGGACCCCCCTTGCCCGCAATTACCTTGAAGCTTCTTCAGCTAAGGGAGGTCGAGACAGTGGTGAGTGTAATGGCCGTACTCACCACAAATTGAAAAAGAGTGGTTTGTCTTAATATTATCCCTCTTTTTCTGCCTTTGGGGGTTACTTGGCTCTTGGTTTTGATTTCGGTTGGAGTTGCCTCCAGCCTGAGATCGCGAAGGACATTGTTGATTGTTTCCCCCCTGTCAAGGATTTCCTTTAGGCTTGTTTTTTCCTTTTTTCTTAGCCATGTTAGGAGGATAATTTGGATTCTCCTGATTGTATGGCTGGTGCGGTTGGATTTGGGAAGGTTTCACAAATTTTACCTGTGCATTATTCTACATGGGTTGGTTTTGTGTTCGGGACTAGGCATATTGCAGTCCTTGTCCCTGGGTTATAAATGGTTTTTTGGGGGGGAGCTCTTCTGTCAGCATGTCTATCTGTGTACTGGGTCCCCTGAGCCATAGTATAGGGTCCTCCCTACTAACGGTGGTACGATGAAACCCTACTGGTCAAATTTTATGGAGGGGCAGGATGACTTTGGTAGCCGGGTTGCAGTATGTTCTGGGTAGAATCATATGCGTAATCGGGGTATCGAATGTTGTTGCTTAGGTGATTTTTGGTCAATGACCTAATCAAACCATCTACGTAGTTCGACACGCCTGGAAATTCTTTGTAAGCTTGTAGGCGAGGGTCATTAGGAAGGATATTCTAAATATACCCTGATTGCGTATAGATCAGCTTGAGTTGTTGGGCCTTACTGATGGCATCCTCTTTGGATATGGGCTTTTGTTGCACCACATCCTTTGAAATCTCTACGGTGAGAGTTTTCAGGAACAGGTCTAATAGAACTCGATCGTCGAGTTTGGCTTTGCACAAACTACGACGTTGATGTCATTCATGGAGATGGTCAGAGATATGGACAGTGGGTGTTTGCCTAAAGTGGGTCAGTAATTCCATTCCAAAATCATGGTGGATGGGTAACTAAAAATAGGTCAGGAATGTAGTAGCAAGGGCGCTAAAGGTTCCATGTGTAGCATAGGGCTGCTCCATATACCATTTCGCGGCTATTCCAATTAGGGTGCGTTGAAATAGTCTTAATCGAATAGTATCATCAACGATGTTGTTCGACAAACACCACAGGTGGAAATTCATAACATGATTTATGAGGTCTTCTGCTTGCTTCCCTTCGAACTTTGGAATGTCTGAAGGGAGCTTCATGGGCATGGGAGGCCATGTGGGGTTATGTGCAATGGGCTCGTTTGTCAACTTGGTTAAATCTGGTAGATTTAATGAAGCTAAGAAAGGTGATTGCGAGTTTTTTTTCATTGCAATTGTGAAAACAAAATGTTCTGGTTAAGAATAGGGTTTGTTTGTAATGTACACTGTTGTATGTTCACCTGGATTCCCGAATGGGTATCACTCCTCTGCCCCCTAGGGGTTGTGGGAGGAGTGGTATGTGGTGACCCTGTGGGGGTGTTCATCAGTGTGGCATTGGGTGACCAATGAGGGTTCCCAACTAACGATTCCCCTATAAAGGATGAAACAATAAGGGTGGTAGTGTTTTGTATTTGACACCTAAATGGCGAAAGACCTAGAACCCCTCTCAGTAATGGGGGGAGGTCCAAAAGACTTCTAGATCGACGAGGTCTCGTTGGGTCCGTTCTAGCGTCGACTAGGTATGGTTTTTGAAATATTTGAGAGGATAGAGATTATATTCAAAGAAAAAATATGATCACATACATAAAACAAAGTGAAAATAAAAGATAAATTTTCCCTTTAAATTAATCCTATGTGGTCAGTCAATAAAAAAAAAATGGTTTTTTGTTGTTTGCGTATGATACTCAAATCCTAGAAGACCCACTCGTCCTCACATGCTCATATGTAACTGGGCCTTGAGAAGATACCTTGTGAATGCTGGCACAATGTCTTGAAAGAACTGGCAATGCCCCTAGTCAACTGAAGAAAATTCACCAAGGTAAGGGTAGAGGATCTAGTGCTTGCCTGCACTGTCACTTATAGGGAAGGATGCCCTAGTTTTTGCCACTAAGTACTGTCATCCCACGTGAGAGTTTGATTCTTGAGCTTCTTGGTAATTCAACTACCAGTACCGAGTATTAGACAGGTCAGGTAGCCCTGAATAATACTGCATGCACTGGACCTAAGCTTAACCCCCTCTGAAACGGGTCTCTGTTTCGCTTGGGTTTTCTTTGTCGTGGGTGGATGGATGGATTTCAAAGTTCCCTAAACAGTCAAATTCTATGTTTCAAGATGTAGACTGACCAAGTCGGCTTATTAGATGCCTCCCCCCTTGGTCCTAACTTAAACTATAAATTCTCTTGTGGCCCCTGTGGGGAGAGTTTAGTGAGTTTGGTTATGTTAGTTTTAGGTGTCTTTAATTTACTTAGGGTGTGAATGTGTGTGAAAAAAATGTGAACAAGCGCATAGTTCGAATGTGTGGATATGTGGTGATCCTTTTCAAAATCCCCTATTTAATCTATGTTTGGTTGTTCCTTGCTCAAAAGAAAAACATGTGCAAATATGGGCCGCTTCCAATGTTTCCTAGTTAATCTAAATGATCGATTATAGGGATATGGTGAGTTATCAATAGAGAGTGTTCATATGCTCACCTAGGGTCACCTGAAGGTGCAAAGGCAGCAGTGATTACATGTTCTCTAAAGACAATTCGATCATGGTCCCGAATCCTAGTGCAAAAAATTGAACTAAAAACTAATGAATTTTACACTAGAAAAATGAAAAAGCTTTAGCTAATCATGGATGGACAGGGGCCATTTACTTTGGCTAATTAACTAAGTGTTTTTTGGTGCCTAAATTCACAAAATATAAATTATTTCGGAATGTAAGTTTATTTCCCCTACTTAAACTATGTGTAAACTTTGCGACAATCAACTTGAAAAAATAAAACTAACACCTAAACTACTGAAATGCAGCTACAAGTGAGCTTTAACAAGTTGTGGGACACCTCAAATAGTGCTGGAAAAATTATTAAGGGCTTCCAGTCACTTTAAAAGCAAGAAATAAATGCAAATAGCACCAAATTTATGCTTTTGGTTTCCGCGCGCAAAAGGTTGAGACAGGCGCGAAGGCTATGCGCAGGTCACTGTTGAACGCACGCACTGGGGCACGTCTGTTTGTGAAAAAGCCAAGCAATTTTCCTGCAAATAATTTTTTGGGAGCTCTTTAGCTTCAACCTCTCACTGAGGGTGAATCAAGCAGTGAAAGAGATAAAGGGGGCAGTTCGAGCCCAACTCCACAGCAAAGAAAGAGGTCTCTTGCGAAAAGGCACAACCACATAAACTTGGAAATAAAAGTAGTGGAGTCACCAACCCTGTGTATGTGTGTTTGGTGCACGAATGTACCAAACCACACATGCTTAAGAGGAGTGGTTTTTTCCTCTTAAGTTTTTGGTCACAGACAGAAAATAAAGGGAGTTAAGAAAGTTAGGGAACATGCTAAGACATAAACATACTAAGACATAAACATACTAAAGAGTGAAATAGCATGCATATTCAAATGTAAAAACTAAACTAAAAATAATAATACAAAATCTCTAAATAGAGTCGAACAACTTCAATAATCCAAATGGTGGCGCTCACATCCCCTCTTATTGAGTGTTGGTAGGATAAAGGATGAAACGTTTACCCACTTTCCAAGGGGCCCTTAGAACTAGGGAGTTCTAATACCCGATGCAAGGATGTCTTTACTCCCGAGCTACCTTGGCATAAAGTCTCCCTCTCTCTATCCAGTGGACTGGAGTTGTTGGATGGCCAAAAACTGAGTCCCCTCTATCTCTACTCCGGATCACACACTGTTGGATTTCTTGGGGAAATTCTGGCCAGCATAACAACGTGTTCTCATATTGTTCATCTCTTGGTGGCCTTTTATAGGAGAATTAAAACTCTCCTTCCCTCTCTTGGTACATTGATGGATGGTGACCCAAGAGAGGATGGTGATTCCATTTTTTGCCACATTATTCCATTATGTGCTCCCTTGAGGTCCTAAGGAGGCTTGGGCGGCTATCCTTAGGCGGCCTCAAGTGTGGGATCAATGTCCTGGAGTGTGCCTTATGGTCCTAGAAATTGACTTCCGCCACTCTCATGTCTGCGCGGATTTTCGAGGAAAAGTAGCGCGAAGGCACACTTATCGAAGAAAATTGCGCGCAAATGCACATTTTGCTGGTTCCTTCAGTGCGCAATTTTATTTTCCTCATAGAACTTAGAGATTTTTAAATATTTCAGATTCTCTAATGTGCCTCAGCCCTGTAAATCCTTCTGCCTGACGTTTAATAATGCCATCTTTGCTTGTTTGATTTTCTAGTGATAACAATTACAAATAATTTTTTGTATTTTACATTTAAATTCAACAAGCTATAATTTTTGTTGCTTCAGTATACATATATAAACATCGACATGTTCATACAACACAATTGTTGGATATCATAAGGTCTAGGTTAAGATAACTTCCTTTATTTGTGCACACATGCACAACGTTGATAAAAATAGTTCCTAACATAGCCAAGGCATCTAATGCATCAAATCCACTTACTTTACCTTTTTTGTTACCTTCCTCATAACTGCTCTTCCACTGTATGTTTACCACAATGGACCCAACCAGTCCAACCGGTTGTCATATTCTTACCTTTCGTTGCGCTTACTCATGCACAACACTTCATATGAGTCTTTCATTACCTAATGGGCACCACACAAATCTCCTCGAATTAACTTTCCTCTTTACCAACCAATTCCCAGGACCCCAAATCATAAAAGAAAATACAAGAAAAAAACAAGAGGAAAATCATGAAAACCAATCGCAATACGACACCACAAACAAAGTGTCATGGTCATGCACTAGACTCAATCAAGACCACAAATCAAGCACAAACAAATCAAAATACTCAAAGCACAAGTCTTAGCAACAAACACCATGACTCAATCCCCATGGTTCCCAATGCTTCCAAAGGAAATCTCAACCCAAGCCTTCTCCAATATTTCATGACAGTCTCTTTCCATGTAATCCCCTACATCATACTACCATAAATACATAATTGTTAGTGTGTAAATAAACATAATATCATGCTAGTTACCTTACCTTATTGTGCCAAGCACATTACCTTGTAACTGAACACATACACCTCTCAAGGAACTCCAATTATTGGATGAATCCGTCCATAGATGGAGACACACCTGTCAAATACATGTTCACGAATATATCATATATCCACATAATTGCAGATAAGGTCAAGGTTAAGAAGACATCATGTATCCAGAACACTCAGTCGTTTGGAGTTAGGGTTTCCAAACATAGCCAAAGTAATTCTTGCTCAATTCCTTTCTTTTACCATTTACCTTTCTAAAATTTATTCTTACTATATGTTATCACATCACCCAACTATTAGTTATATAAACAACTCAATGGTTACCTTGTCATGCTAATACCAAGCATGTTTCCCTGAAACTGTTCACACATGTAAATCACATGTTCCACATATCAATACATCATATCTATTAACTAAAATCAACCTCTACCAAGACTAACAGTCATGTCATAATCAGCTAGTAATCAAAATCACAATACTACAACTATCACCTACTTATACTCAAGTACACATCAGCTATCTCAACACATATTGCGCTAGTACAACCATCTTAAGACCAAATAATTTCTTCATGCAATATTATAGACACATACTCATATCATGTGATTAATCAAACATTCAATAATAGATAGACGGCATAATAGAAACCAGCACTCAAACACCAAATAGACGAAAAAATCAAACATTCAAGTACAAAGTATATGACATAAGCAAGCTCATACCTTAATGTATCTCAGAGGAGACTATCTTGTCTGCACAATCAATCTAGATTAGCATGATATAACTTCACAATGCATAAACTCAAACCTAAATAAGATCATGAAACCCATAACAGTAACTAACTAACATTTTCACATCATAAGCTCATAAGAATTTTTCGTTCATGCATAACAATCAAAGATGCACAATCAACCTAGATTAGTATGACATAATAGCACAAATAATTTGACTCATAACTTAATTTCAGAACCCTAACCATATTCCTAGGCCAATCTAATTTAGTATGATACATATAACATCAAGATATCAATTCTATAACCCTAATCATCAAGTTAACTAACCTATAACGACAATAAGTTAACATATAACATGCTCATCAACAACATATAGTGAAATCATCAAGTTAATACCATGCTTGACTAACCAAAGCATGTACATATGATCACACTAATTAACTAACATCTATCATGTATGTAACCATAAAATCAATAGAATGAAAGGCATACGCATAACCATAATGCATATGACTACATTGATCAACTAGTGTTTATCACACATGTAACCACAATAACAATAGAATGAAAAACATATAAGAAACCCTAATGCTTACAACAACTTTAAATCACATACCTGCATGCCAAGAATACAAACTTATATGATGATATGCTCTTACCCCAAAGTCCATTGTTGCAACTGCACTTTAATGATATGCATCTCCTACTCTATCTTAGCAACACATTAGCATCATAACATATCATTATCATCATGGTGACCTAATGCATACAATGACCTCATGGACAACAACATTCACCATGAAAATGCTTGCATAAAAACATATAAACACTGACATGCATAACAAATGCATATACAACCATACACTCATGACGACACATCCCACAAGAACACTTTCAACCTTCACAGGGTGACATCACTACAACCATGATGAACATCATGCAAATGCAACAAGCAGATGGACTAAAAGCATACTAGACACACATATGTAATAAACATAAATTCATGATCAACAAACCACCCATCAATTTTGAGACTTGAACCATGCTCTGATAACACTCTATAATGCCCTCCTCCCACATCTACCCAAGTAACCATCCAACAAGGGTAAACATGAGATGAGAGGCTACTAATATGAGATTCAACCTCCTAAGTGACCTTAATTAAGTGGAACTGATGAAAACACAACAAAAATACCTTGTACAACATCAACAACATCCCCATGAGGTACCCCAACCATTCAGGCCTCTTACCCTAGGTTAGACTAACATTTTGACCTCTTTGAGCCATAGTTGTAGGCACAGGCTTGCATTACTACATCCAGGAGGCTACAGCCACAAGCATAACATTGTATGCCAATGGACAGGACCCCAAATACTTAGTTTTGTGCTAGCGGCCCTGGGATTTGAGCCACATTTTTAGGCCCATAACCCATTGCTCTATCCAGAAATTCATGAAAATTTAAGGGAAGATAAATAAAAATAGGACAATGATGTGAGAGCAATCACATCAGCAACAACTCAATTGGACCCCTCCTAGCCATGACAAGCATTTTGTCAAACATGTCACAAACATTGAAACTACATGTGTAAACATCTTATTTAAGCATAGGGGTCTCGTACTTATCTGAGAATCGCTAAGAAGAATTTCTCCCTTACATTATTAGATGAAATGAAATCTATTCTACCATAGATACATTTAACATTCACTTACAAGTAAAAACATGGATAGAGCCCTACATCATTAATAATCAAATACATGCTTATAACCAACATATTATCAACATAAATACCTTGGATACAACAGTAATAGAATCCACATAGAAACCAGTACATTTTCATACCAAATACCAAAGGAATTATCTCTTCATTACTGAATGTAAAAACCAACCGGAGATGGGACTTCCACATTCCGCCCGACCATAGATTAGATGAGCCAACTCTCTTTTCAACCAATGACCCCTATGCCATATTCCAAGCATGAATGTGGGACTCAAAATAACCAACCAGGGCATCCTGAGGCTAAACCACCTCACCCTCATCAATAGAAATTGGGCTTTACCGTAATACAACTCGGATCACTAGGCTAACACAATAAACATGTCATAACCAACTTTACCATGATCTACACCCCATCACTAGGCCAACAACAGCATGGATATAACTGGATTCTTTCTACCTAAACCATAAGGAATTTTCATATCTCCTAGTCTCTTAGGATTTACCACAACCCACAGTCTGAATTAGGGGTCACTAGGCCCTAAAATGATACACACTCTCCAAAATTTACCATATATTCCAAACCCGGGATTCCTAAGCCCAAAAGAAGAGCAAACCACACCTCTCATTCTTTATCGCAATCCAAACTCGAATTACTAGGTCGTAAAGTGAGGAAACACATGAACTAGTTCTATAATCATTCAGAGATACACCTCACTCAGCTTCGAATCCATCTGGTAATCTAGCTAAACCAAAACATGATAATTCCACCACACGATGGATATCTAGAAATGGAAAGGCTATGCTAAAAGCACTAACACACCTAGAAAAAACCCATACCAAGACAGAAGAGAACCACATGAAATACCATGCATGCTAGATATAGCAAGGAAATCACACATGCAAATCAATACCCGCAAAGAATCCCACTGTAGTTGCTTGATCCTGCTCTTCCCTGCTTGATGTTGTCCTTCTTGCTCCAAATCTCCAAGTATGTCACACTCTCCAAGAGTGCTCCAAGAATAATCTAAGTGTCCAAGAGTATGAGAGAGAGAGAGAGAGAGAGAGAGAAAATAATTAGAGAGCTCCAAAAATTCACTGACCAAGTCTTTCCCATTGATCCTCAGAAGCCTTTTTATTAATGAGGCCTCTATTTTCTTCAATTTCCATTATTTTCCTTCATTTTCCTCCTCGCATGCAACCTGTGACCTTTCACATCCCTTTTCTCCCATTTTCCTTTATTTTCATAAATAAAATTCCAATTAATGCCTAATGTCTTTCCAAAGCCTTTGCCAATTTCCTTTAGCCATAATAAACCAAATGAACACCCACTAGGATATTTTTCCCAACATTCAGCTTGGAATAAGTGTCCCATCAACCGTGGTTATTGTTTTAACTTTATTACATGGAATTTTCATGAGGGTTGTTACAACGAGCCTAAATTTTAGCCAAGTTTTGATGACACTAAATCTAGCAACAAAAGCAAGCATGTCGATCATTAGTCAGAACAAGACAAATGAGGTATGACACCAATCAATAGCCAGAACAAGACGAATGAGGTATGACAATGATCAATAGCTAGAGAAAGACGAATGAGGTGTTTTCAAATCCTACAGCTACATTTCCTTAAAACAAATCATCTAATAGAAATGATGGCCCATCAATAAACACTAATAGAAATATTGCCTTGGTGAAACCAACTAGGCAAACAAAAAAGAAATATAACGTGTAACGCAAGCAGGCAACTAAGAAAATGTTTGAGATACCTTTAGTTGCATGTAGTCCCCCACATGTTTGTTGTATAAATTTTGAGACACCTTTAGTTACATGCACTTCCCCACATGTTTGAACTAATTGCATCCAAGTGCCGATAAAAGCACTTTGTTTTAGAAGCTATTAAAAATGTCAGTGATGGCCATTGGTGCTCCTATTAAAAAGTGTGAGCTTCAGGATTGAATAAGTGCAAGCTTCAAGGTTGTGTTCAATAGAATTAAAGTGTTTTTGAGATAGTGTTAAAGTGTGTATTCTTTTGTAGTTTCACAGTGATCCACGGTGCGGATTTAAGAGAAGGAACAATGTGTGTTTAAGAGAAGAAACAGTGATGATTTAAGAGAAGAAAGAAGTGTGGATTTCATGAGAAAATTCTAATATATATTTGTATAAGGGTAAATAATTTCATACTATTTTGAGGTGTCAAAGAATTTTGCAGTAAGATATGAAATTCAAGTGTTGTATAGTGAATACGGATATGTGTCTAAGTGTTGTATAGAGAATAAGAGGTAGCATATCTCAAGTAAAGTAACCTCAATGTAATGTGGAGTGAAGGGTCCCGAGTGACCTAGTCCAATATATGAATATAAAGAAACTTGTGGAAGACGCTTCCATAGAACATCTAGTAAGGTGTGTTTTGAGCAACTAACACGCAATCAAGGAAGATATACTTAGAGACCGAATTATCTAGTGTTGATGCAGGATAGTGTCAGTTGGTGCAGAAAAGAAGAATCAATGTTGGAGGTTGACAAAGAAGCAGTGAAAAGGCCTTGGAAGAATACATAGGTCAAGGTTCTACGTCTTGGTCATGATACTTGTCATCTAAAATGTATATAAGAAGAATTTATCGTGGGTTTTCCTCTCCAAGAGGGAGAGGTTTTTCCCTGGCTCAAGGAGCCTAATTTTGTGTTTCTTATGTTTTGGTAATTGACTTAATGAAAGATTAAATAAGCTAAGAAGAAAATATATAAGTAAATCAAATAAGCTCACAAGTAATTATCAAGAAGAGAATTTGAATTAATCACGAGCCCTCCAAATTCTCAACATGGGATCAGAGCTAAGGTGCTGAACACAGGGTCTAATTTTCAAAGAGGACACTCCACGAAGAAAAGATCAAATTTTGGGTTGAAAAGTAAAATCTATTTGCAAGGAAGACTCTCAAGCTATTTCAAGAAAGATCTTCTATCCCATTCAAAGGATCAACTCATTCAAATAATATTTGCCATCAAAGATTTACATTCAAGACATTGTTAGAAGAGGATATAATCTTTTGAAGATATCCCTTATCATCAAGGATCCAAGAACACCTACATTGGAGATTTCAATCTTAGAAGAAGCTCTTGACTTCATCTTCATCATTATCAAGGAAGTCACAAGCCACTCTACTCAAGTAAGTATCTATGACCTTACTTAAATATGTCAAGATGACTTATTATAAAGAAGCAACAAGTTGGTTGGGTCATCAAAATTTAGTGCATGAAAGAAGAGGGAAAATTTGAATTTAATTGAAGACAAAGTTATGGACTACATCGAAGGATCTACAATTCAACCACCAAAAGAATATTCTCCAGTGCATGCCAAGTATATGAAGGGGGAAATCAAAGCCCAAAGGATTCTCATATAATCCATTAAGGACTCACTCATTCCCTATGTATCAAAAATAAAGTCTACAAAAGAAATATATGAGAAATTGGTGCAGCTATTCTCTATGAGTATTGTAGGAGAAGCAATCTCTCTGAGAAAAGAACTATACAAAATGAAATTGGCAAGATAATAAGGAATCACTTCATACTATATGAGGATTTCTGAAATAAGAGATAAATTACATGAACTAGGAAAAGTAATGTATGACATAGAGATGACTACAATGGTGTTGAATGCTCTACCAGAATAATGGGGAAACTTCACTTCAAGTTTATATGGGCATAAAGAAGCCACACAATTCCATGATTTATGGTCTCTATGTAAAATATAGGAAACATGATTGAAAGCCAAAGCTGATATGGGATCAAGTGAAGGTAATCAACCTTTTGCAGCCATATCTAGGAAGAAAGGAAGATTCGAAAAATTTGGTCCTCAGAATAAAAGAAGAAATATGGACAAAGTACAATGCTTTGGATGTAATGAACTTGGGCATTATAAAATATATTGTCCTAAATCTGAAAAGGACAAGAGGAAAAGGGAAGAAGCTCATATCTAAGATATGAGGGAAGAACCTGACGTAAAGAAATCTAAGAAAGGAGAAGTAATAGATCTCTATTATGATTGAGATCATCTTCCTCTTTACTAGTGATTTTTGTTGATTGTAAAATAGTATGATAGGTAGCAATGTATATTGATAGCATCGTGAGAGAAGCATGATAGGAGCTCTTGGTGAAACAGCTTCGGGAAAACCTCACTGATAACACTATTGATGGAAGCCAGTCATCAAGATCAAGTTTCATCATGGAAATAGTTGCTGACATTTTCTAATGGAATTCTCTATGAATTCACTGATTATAAAGAAATCAGAATGGTTTCATCAAGAATTCTATGCTACATAATTATGGGATGTGATAACATATTGATGAAGTGGGTCAAAGAAATGAAGCTCTTCATTCTAGTGAAATTGCTACAGGATGACTCAAAGGAAAAAGATATGAGGTGTGTATATATATATATATATATATATATATATATATATATATATGCTGACACTGGATGTTGTGAAGTCATGTCATATCGTTGTAGGTAATGGACTTCTATATTTAGAAGTATGATCTATGGAGGAGGATCTCTCTCGGTGCACTGACAGATGAAATCAACATAATATGAGGTGGTTGTATATGTAATATGAGGTGGTTGTATATGAACAAGGAACTGAAATTTATAAGTTCCTGGAAATGAAGATGTGTAGAAGGGAAGAGATCACATTAGGGGAATTTTGAGGTCTAAAATGGGCCTCCTAAGAAAAATGTACAACAAAAATAAACTTTATAACAACCAATAGGATTCAAGATGATGATGTCAACCATGGGGGATGATTCACCATTTTTTAAATAAAAGGGTAAAAATATTATAAAATAATAAAATAATAAAACTACTTTTTCAACTCGTATTTTCAACTTATCTCCCAAAATTTTTACTCAAATTTCGAGCGGGAGTACTCGTTGGATGCGAAATTTAATTCCTCATCCAAGGAGTACCCATGTTGCATACTTTCGATGAACTCTACTACACGAAAAATGAGAAATACATAAAAAAACGTGATTGTAATCACGTTTTTTTATGTATTTCTCATTTTTCGTGTAGTAGGACCCATCAAAAGTATGCAACATGGGTACTCCTTGGATGGAGAATTAAATTTCGCATCCAACGAGTACTCCCGCTCGAAATTTGAGTAAAAGCTTTGGGAGATAAGTTGAAAATATGAGTTGAAAAAGTAGTTTTTCCATTTTTCCCTCTAAAATTTGATGATGTCATCAAATCTTATTTGATTTTTTCCACTATTATTTAATAATTTCCTTAGGAGGCCCATTTTAGACCTCAAAATTCCCCTAATGTGAAGTGCAACCATGTCAAGAGTTTTTTATCATCTGGAAGCCAAGAAGATGTGACTGGAATATCTCCTGGAGGATATGTAGACTCTGATAGAAGTATGGTAAAGAAGAAGACCCTTGACAACACATATCATGAGGAGATGTGTCAATCTGAATAGAGGATGTCGATGCCTATAGGAAGATGTCATGGTGAAATATCATCACTGAGGTAACCTTTTGTTCTTAAATTTTCATACGTATATGTTAATCTAGATGAATTTGTGTAGGGTTGCTAATCATGTGAAAGGATGTAAGATCCTTGGAGATGATTCGAAAGAAAGCAGCATGGCATAAAAGGTGGACTAGACAATAAAGACATATGAATCACTTTCTGGTAGATCACGTGACTCATGAATGAAATTTATAGATGATTTGTGCCCTATGGAGCTAAATTTGAAGATTCCTCAATATCGAAATCCATGACATCGAGGAAATGAATTCTTCATGAGCAGTTGGGTGTCTCACCATTACTACTACATGTCCCGGATTGAGAGGGAGCCTGGTGATAAGTTTCTTACATGGAAGAAACAGGGTAATTCCTAAGAATGAGCTTAGATACATTCCTTATACAGGTCTAAGTACATTCCCTTGTGGAATAGATCCTCCCTGGCTGAGAGGGAGAGATAGACACATTATTCTGGTCTTCACTTGGGAAGATAGAATGGAGGATTGGGTAATCATATGACATTTGATACTCTTTGAGAATGTGATAGGGAATTTAGGATAAGAGTAGTCAAGGACCAATATTCTTTGAGGGCTAGCTACCCAAGATAAGAATAGTCCAAGAAGGTCATACTTTGGGAACACCTAGGTGGAGTATGTACCTTGGAGAGACAATGACTTTGGTGTCTATAAGTCATGTGTTTCGCCAGCATTCTAGCCCATTGTCTTGTTGAGAGATGGGGTTGTTAGTCAAGACCTTGCACTAGGACAATGCTGGTTGATATGATGCTATATAGATGTGATTACCAATCCGATTCTTTTTATGAGATTATTTAGTTTGAAAGTGACCATGTATCTATATGAATACCTCCCTAGTTAAGAGGGAGTGTTGAAAAGTGTAACTAGGATCGGTCTTAATATTGACTATGTAATTATGTATTTATGTAAAGAAAAAGACAAAGATAATAAAATATATTTTGTATATACTTCCTTCATGGGTTTCATGAGCAAGAAGTTTTATTATAAGTCAAAGACTTCTTCTTGAAGTCTTTAGGGATTTGTCTAGTCATAAATATAATTAGAGTCATGGAGTCATGTTACACTTAAGATAGGACAAATTGATATATGCTCGAAGACCTTGTCACTTGGCTCCTTAAAGGTAGCTTGAAGGTAATGGAAATGCTCCTTGAAAAGTCAGCTTCATTATGTTGGTAAATAACACCTGAAAGATCGGCTCAAATAGACACAATTGTTCACTGAAAGGATGGCTAACTTACAGGTGGAAACAACTATATATACCCTATAGTTTCTGCACAGAAAAGAAAGAACTCAGATAATTTTTTCAGTGAAAAAGTGCGAGCTTCAGGACTGAAAAAGTGTGAGCTTCAGGACTGAATAAGTGTGAGCTTCAGGGTTGTGTTCAACAGAATTAAAGTGTTGTTCAGACAGTGTTAAAGTGTGAATTCCTCCGTAGTTTCACAGTGATCCACAATGTGTATTTAAGAGAAGGAATAGTGTGTATTTAAGAGAAGAAACAATGTGGATTTAAGAGAAGAAAGAAGTGCGGATTTCAGGAGAAAAGTCTAATATATATTTGTATAAGGGTAAATAATTTCAGATTGTTTTGAAGTGTGAAAGAAGTCTGCAGTTAGCTCTGACATTCAAGTGTTGTACAGTGAATACAGATCTGTGTCTAAGTGTTGTACAGTGAAGAAGAGGCAACATATCTCAAGTAAAGTAACCTCAATGTTATGCAAAGTGAAGGGTCCCAGGTGACCTAGTACAATATCTGAATAGAAAGAAATTTGTGGAAAAACACTTCCATAGAACAACTAGTAAGGTGTGTTTTGAGCAACTAAGACGAAATCAAGGAAGATAGGCTTAGAGACTGATTTCTCTAGTGTTGATGCAGGACAATGCCGGTTGGTGCAGAAAAGAAGAATCAGTGTTGGAGGTCGAAAAAGAAGCAGTGACAAGGTCTTGGAAGCATACATAGGTAAAGGGTCTAAGTCTTGGGCATGGTACTTGTCATCTGAAAGATCTAGAAGAAGAATTTCTTGTGGGTTTTCTTCTCCAAGAGGGCGAGTTTTTGCCCTGGCTCAAGGAGCCTAATTTTGTGTTTCTTATGTTTTGGAAATTGAATTGATGAAAGACAAAATAAGCTCACAAGTAATTATCAAGAAGAGAATTTGAACTAATCATCAACCCTCCAAATTCTCAAGATAAACCAACCAAGAAATTTATACTCCTCCAAACAGAAGTGCAACACTCCTTTATTATATTCCTTATTTTATTTGTTATTAACATTTTTTCAAATTTTAATAAGTATGATTATGCGCTCATTCATTTAATTGAATGAATAAATTAAAGAAATAGCACAATAATATATAAGAAGTTAATTATGTGTATAATAGTTAATTGTTTAAAAAGAATGCTTGCAATGTCCTAAGTTACATGTTTTACATGCTTTACACTTGTCCAATGTGACTATTTCACCTTGAACCCTGGATGTTTGAGTGGTACTAATGTTTCAATGTTACACCCTGGGTTGGTTTACATATTAAACATCCAAAATATTTAACTCGCTAGAATGAAATCCAGAAAAAAATGAAATTCGATTGCATCCTTTTACCGACCCTCTGATCAGTTTTTGGACATAGGAGTACTTAGACCCTTACTAATGTTAGACATTAGTGGACTGAATATCTTCTGTAAGTGTCTTTCACCGATTGTAGGGATACATTTTCTGGGGCTACTTTATCTTAGTTCAGTTATTCGCGGGTTGAAAGCTTCTTGTTTGGTTTCGCCAGTCCATGCAGATGATGGATGTTTTCCCTCTCTCTACTGTGGATGTTGTTCACTTGAAAAATAAATATGTGGGTAAAAGGGTTTTTGGCTTCAGCTACCTTATTGGAACTAGATATTCTTGGATTGTAAGTGTGTTTAACTTCACCTTGTGTTGAACCCTTAGTTAAACTGAGAGTGGGGGGTGAATCAGTTTAACACATACATGGACTTTTAAAACTTTTCCTTAAAACTTATTTACACCTTCATTTCATGATCAACTTAATATGTGAGCAATCTTAATTTTTGAGCTGCAAGTATCAAACAGATTTGTTAATGTAACAGTAGTCTTAACATGTGAGCAACAAGTATTAAGCAGATTAGATAAACCACATCAACACATAGACATCATGCACAGAGACACCAGGTATAAGTGGAAACCCATGAGAAGGCCACATCTTATTATACTGTGCTGATGCAAAGGAAGCTCAACTCCCTCTCACCAACGATTCTGTGAGACAACGACCTATAGGAAGCCTGCCTCATTCTGCCAGCTACAACTTGCAAGGAAGCTCCAACTCCCATCAATTTTCTGCAGGCACCAACCTACAGGAGGCTCCAACCTCAGTCAGCTACAACTGACATTTCATCAAGCTACAACTTGATGTGGAAGCACCAACTCCCATCAATTTTCTGCAGGCACCAACTTACAGGAGGCTCCTACCTCAGTCAGCTACAACTAACATCTATCAAGCTACAACTTGATAGGGAAGCTCCAACTTCCTTACTCTTTCAAAAGAGAAACGCTTGCTTATTTACCTTGGATATCAACTCTGTTCTGTTCCATCTGCTCTGCTGTTCATTTATTCTCATGTCTGCCCTGTATCATCTCTGCATCTTCTCATATTCTCTATCAGCTTCTCCTTCTTCTCTGCTCAGCTCCTCTTTCTTCTCTGCTCAGCTCCTCTTTCTTCTCTGCCTCACTGCTTCATTTCTGCATTCTCTTCACTCACTCTCTAACCTTCTTTATGCATATCAAGTTGATATTATATATAGAGTTCATCACATGACTTTTTACATTCCTCAGGGAATTTGAAGTGAATAGTCCTGACTTTTTGCCTTCTGCCTACTCATTTCTTTTACCCGCTCATTCAGAAAAATATAACAATATGCATTAATTTCAATACTACAGTGGGAGTTTTGTTTTCCTACCGGAGACTTGCCAATGCATCACAAACAATAAAAAATTAATTACAACATTTACATTCACATTTTCAGTTACACATTTCAATTTCACTCAACTCCTTTTCTGGATTTTGGCTTTACTGGATTTGAATTTTCTGCTGCTGTTAAGTAACTGATCTACATACTTCTGTTCATCATGCCTGCAAAATTCCCTGTGATTTTTCCAGTTCTTACATTCTTTGTTTACCTCTGTCAGGCCTTAGACTTCCTCTTTCTGTATGCATATAAAATGTATACAGCAAATTTGTACTCAATCCAACTGTCAATCTGGGCAATTTCAATACTCTATTTTCTAGGCTGGCAATTTAAATAATTAAAACTTACTTGCACATAAAATCACCTGCACTCAATTTAGTACTTAACCCAATTTCCAATCTGAGCAATTTCGAATTTATGTTGAAGTTTACCTCCTTGAAGAATCTATGGCTTAAACCATAGTCGAATCAACTCGGACCAATCAATTTAGCATTGGTTAAATGACCAGGTTTCCACACATCACATATATGGTGAATTTTTGCTTAACTCTCCCTTTATTAAAAAGGATGACCTTGCATTCTAACGTTCAACACTTCTTTTAGTCCGCACTCTGGTTACAATTTATGAGTTCGACCATGGCAAATATCACCAACTTAACTCGTTCTAAACTTCATATCTCAATCTTCGACTTGGGATTTTATATTCAACTGTGTATGGTTTAAAATAAACCTCAATGCTCCAGGCATACGCAGAGGAAACCTTTGAATAGACCCACTAAATTACATTTTGTTAAATTTGCAAACCTTAATAATGATCAGCACACACGTACGCATGGGCCCCAACGCTAACAACCTTCCTCATCCAATGGCGGACAAGATGTCGCATCGGCCTTGACGATCCAATGGATATCGCACGGTGAAGATGCACGGACGATAATGCGCGATGTCGCGCTATGGAAGCGGTTTTGCGAATTCGTTTAGGGACGCGTGTCGCCTATCCTATGGAATTGCTCTGATTTCATAAATATTGCTTGCCCGATGAAAGCGGTGCGATGAAAACCGGAAACCCCCTTCACTGTTCATTCCGCTCGTGGTTCCTCTCCTTCGCTCAAGGTTCCGTCTTCCGAGTTCCGTCTTCCGTAATCCGGTTCAATCTAGTACAAAGTTCTGCTCCCTTTTGGCTTAGGTTTCCGTTCAACGCTTCAACGTTTTATTGTAATTAATTCCGCCTACGACTATGCACTGAACCACTCCAATTCACGACTCTGCTCTTGAATTACTTCTGGTCGACACCATTCATGAAGCTGCCTTTCTATTTTGTTTTATTCTTGGCTCACCTTATCACTCCACCATTCGATCGCCCATCGAGCCCATTCATCAGTCCTCCATACGATATCTGCAAGATATCTCAAGGAGCTATCCCCAAACCTCACAGCTCTTACGAATTCCTCAATCTCAGATTCTCACCCTTACATACTGAAGGCAGTTCAAACCCACATTATGTTCAAACAATTTGATTCGATCTTTTTCGGCGCTTTTGTGCAACATTGTCCCTTTGATTCTCAGTTAGAGACTGCCCAAATCTTTAATACACTGCGCTCCTTTGGCTCTTCAATCCACTGACTCATTGTGATCCTTGATTCACGAGTTTGGTTTTCGAACTGTGTCTTTGCTCATTATTAGTTTCTTTGACCACTTCATGGTTTCCTTGCCATTTAAGCAATGCTCCAACTCATCCCCAAGCATATTAAGTCTTTACCATAGGGTTTTAGTCTTCAATCAAAGTCTATGCCATACAAACTCAATTAATGAATAATTGCTCAATAATTCATCTACAAACTGTATTAAACCCCTAATTCATAAATAAACCTCTGTATTAAACTCCTTCAGGCCCTTTCAACTTCACTGCTCTGTCTCTAATTCCTCTGTTGCTTCTGCTTCAATTCTTCTGTTTCATCTGCTACCTCTGCTATCTCTCTGTCTCTTTTGCCTTATGGATGGTTTAGGCGCTGCTCCTGTCTTTACCTTTGCCATCAATGCCAACATTTCCAACACCTTGACTTCTAGTGATTACCTCATCAAAAATATCAGCATCATCAACTTTTCCAACACATGTTCCTTTTCCAAGCCCATGAGTTTCAAATTCTTAGAAAACAAAAAAATTATCGACTTCTCAATTCAGTTTAACATTAAATCATGGATCAAACTCGGTAATGGAAATAAGCACTTACTTTTAATGCTATGCTATATTGTAATCTTGCAGCCGTTTCATACTCTATTGCAACCAATTCCTGAAGGTGTGCCCCCTTGAAAAACTTTGGAAGAACATATTGTCTTGCAGGAATTAGGAGCATTATAAGAAGCGGGAATATGACACCAAATACTGAAATCCATGTAATCCTAAAACAGACCAGCAAATAGCATGTCTGGAAAATTGTGAAAATGACAATCTAAACAAATGAAGCATGAGACTCCTCAAGAACTCTGTGACAAAAATTAAAAATAGAATTGATTAAGTTCAATGCCACGTATTGCAATGGATGACAATGTCTGAACTGCAGTAAAGATTCCATCTGAACCGCATTTTATTTTTTAAGTCTAAATACCATGTATTACTAAAGCATGGCAAGATGATAAAAGAGAACATTAACACCTAATTGTATTGAGCTTTTTGCTGTCTTTTTTCAATTTTTCTTTATAAGCATATTGACCTTCTAAGTGATTGTCTGACTTTATAATGAAATGCGTTCGAAATATTTCACCATATCTATGCTTATAATCTTTCAGATAAGTCTTATGTTTTTCTCATAAAACTATTGAAGATCTGCCTATAATGAAGGTTGGTTAGCAAATACCACTATATCACGAAGATTATCCTTTCCAATACTCCTACTGCGTAGTCATGATCAGAAAGACAAACTCAATTTAGAGAGCATCAAAAAAGGATCAACTTACTTGTGCTTTCGTCTAGTTGTTCTCCAAAAGAAATTACTGGAATACCATAAGCAAAGAATATGTATTTTGTAGGAGAAAGAATCTTGTTCAAGCACCATTATTTCAGTAGTTATTTAGGTTATATAAGAAAGTACATCTGCATAAATTTCATTGGAGTTTGGACATGCTCACTATATATCTGAATTTAAGAAACAAATAGAAATATTTATTTTTAAAAAAAATCCAAATATGGTAGATATGAGCAGTACTCAAAGAAAGAAGAGGATTCAGTAATGGTTACAGTGGAAAATGCTAAATTGTTTAGACTCAATTCCATAATATTATTCCATGATCATTATAATTAGCTCATCTTGAACTAAATACCTGAATCCTGCATTGATGCCATCGGTCCAGTCTTGTTTGTAACATAGCAACCTTCGCTTCAGGTCATTCTTGATTCCTTGGAATGGCGCAAAAGTCTCCTCCATGACAAAACGTGACTGGTGCAAAGTTGCACAGGATCGTTGGATAATCTCCCTTTGAAATATAAAATGTTGAATGAGAAGCGCAAACCAAAGTCTGCATAGGATTATTGGATAATCTCCCTTTGAAATCTAAAATGTTGAATGAGAAACGCAAAGAAAAGTCTGCACAAAAAGTTTTTGTGCACACGACAATAGATCGTGCTTTGTATTCACAGGGTTTAATGTCCGAAATAATAACGAAAAATTATGGATATCCACTATTCATAGTCACAGATCTGAACTTCACAACGGCCAATGCAAAGAAAAAAACACAAAGCTATGGATGTCGAGCATTGAAAAATCTGCTTGATAGATAAACATGTCGAGCGTTTCTCATTCAACTATCCTTAGTTGGGTCACAAGACAAATGATAGGACAACCAATATAGAATTTCATTCATATCATCTTGTTTTCTAAACACCAGTAAAGATTTCATGAAAAAAAATAATTATGCACACACAATATCTCATGTTGGCAAAATTAACAAGGATACCAAGCATAAAATATCACCCAACACGCAACATAAAGCAAATTGCTTCATAGTTAATTGCAGACTGATGAAGAAAAAAAATTTTGCTTCATAGCAAATTGTAAACTGAAAATGAATATCGGCAAGGACTACAGCTATGCCAGATGCTCTTGTTAAATTTACCCACTTGAGGAACATCACCTTTTTCAACTCCTTTACAATAATACTCCACATAGACATATTCGAATTTTTCATTAAGAAAATCACTTTTGGTTGGATGGATTTCTCATCCAAACTACGTTGTCAAAATTAACCTACGTGTGCTCATTTCAGCAACAAAAATATACTCTCTTTATTTCTTAGCAATAACTTTGGTAACTGACATGGCCTTGTGTTTATCTACAAATCCATTTTTATACTTTGTTTTATAAATTCACAATAACAAATTTATTTTCAGTTCGAGGAAGATGAGTGATTTTCAATTAGTGTTCTTCCAATAAGCCATTGTATTTATTACACATGAAATATTTCCTTTCATGCCTCTTAATATATTTCTTATATCTCTCTTTTCTTCCTCTTTAACTATAATACTTTCTTCAATATAAAGAACTTTGATCTATCTTGATTTATCTAAATGGTCATTTCCATAAAAAAAAATGGGTATCCTCACTATAAATTCTCTTTATAACAACCCAATTAGAAAATACACTACATGTGTTTTGGCATCCATATTTTGTCTTTTCTCTTCGATATTTTCCTTAAAGTTGTCCATATATTGTTTTTGTGGGACTTATTTTTAAAATCCACATGGTTGTATTTACTACCATAATCCAAATTTTATGATTCATATGTTGGGTGTGTGTCACAAGGAGGGACGCAGCCCCCTTATTACTGGGTTTGCAGGGGCGGTAGTCCTTCTGCACAGGGTCTGCGGAAGCGCTCCCATAAAAAAAAAAATAATAATAATAAATAAAAATATATTGGACCCTATATTAGGTGGATGGACTTACCTATGGTTTTGTGCATGGGTTTAGCACATGGTTTTGGGCATGATGGTTTTCTGCCCATGGTATTTTGTAGATCTAGCCAATGGAACTACAGTTATGTTCTAATCTAGGGTTAATGGGTTGGGATTTATGAATGCTTTGGCATGTATATATATGTGTTGTAACATTGAAAGGAATATAATGAAAAATCAATCTAGTAGTTCTGGTTTTGGAATCTAGGGGAAAATCTCTTTGTATCTTTGTTTTATGTTTTATGCTCTCGCTATTGTTTGTTTTTTGTTTTAAGAGTTCTTTTGCAGATAATTTCTATACAGGGTTAAAACCTACATCATATTTGCACATTTAAGTGTGGTTCTTGACATTTTGACAATTATTATATTATTGATATGTTATTATTTCGAGGTATGTAAGTATTAATCATTTTTTCCTATATCCATGAGACTTATAATAATTATTAAACTATTTTGTACTAAATTTTTCATCATTTCTCTTGCAATTATAAGTTCATGCAACTCCTCCATGTTTGTAGGGGAAGTCAATAACTACCGATGGCAAGCAAAGGTTTATAACCCTTGTTTTTCACCTGCATTTGCATGATAACTTTGAGCTTTAGGTTTCCATAATTCACGCAATGGAGCTAGAAATTAATGGTCTGTGTGTCGGATCTTTCACTAGGAGCATGGAAAATGAAGCAAGGACTATGCATGACACCTTGTTTTCAGGTCATCGAAGTTCTTGTTTGGCATGCAACCCTCACTGTTATACATGATTTCTCTTACAATTACAGTTATTATCTCATTAATCACTAAAAAAACGTTCTCAAGTCGAAAATCAGATAATTGCATGCCTTTGCTCTTCCTCATAGACTCCCTGATAGAGCCTCTGTCGAAATTTACGATCTTTGGCAGAGCTTGGACAACAATTTATTCAACCCTCACACTACGTTGTTTTGTATATTGATAATAGTGATTTATGGTGATAATTACAAGTTTCAACTGTCGATTTCCATATAAGGGAAGAATGCAAGCCAAGTGTTTGCTGAAAAACCTGAACAAAATGCCTACTAGGGAAATGGAACAGGTGAGAAATAAAGCAATGTGTTTGATAAAATTCATCAATCAAATCGAGAAGGAAACAAGGATAGTTCTCTCCAAATTTTTCCATTTTTTTCCTTATCCCTTTCTAGTAAATCCCTCTACTTCATGGTCAATACAGTTGATGGTGTATTCATGCACAAAGACAAAATTAAATCGTTGACAGGATTTCAGGTGGGTTCGTTCAAGATCCTTTACAAAGGACGACAACTACAAACGAATCATGTACTCAGAGATTATGGAACTGTGAAGGATGCCTGCATATCTCTTGATGCATGCCTGAATGTCAATGTTAGGGCTTGTGGGGCATCTTTGGCTTCAAAGTAACTTTCCTTCAAGGATGTTCTCAAGTCAATATCTAGCTCTCAACAGGGCCACGTGGCACCTAGGCCATTCCAGGTGGACAAATTTGAGGATGTTCCATCTGTAGAAATTTCGCACCCAACTTTGGAGGACTTCCTTCAGCTCTACTTTTAGAACAACCTCATTTGTCACTCCAATGGCTTATGGCCACATTCAACAGACATTTCTAAGTAGATTCAAGAGGGCTAGACTTTGAATGTAAGGTTATCTTCTTCTCTAAGGGTTTCTTTATAGTGTTGTTTACTAAACCAGAGGATTACCAGAAGGCCCTAACTGGTGGACCTTGGTTTTGGGGTACATTCAGTTTGTTCATTACCCCTTGGTTTCCCAATTTCAATCCCTCTACAATAGACATCACCAAACTTCCAATATTGTTTCATCTTCCAAATTTTTCTGCCCATCTATGGCATTTTTCAATACTTTAGGGTATTGGTAATTCCTTGGGTCGTTATCTTGCCACGGATACCTCCTGAGGATAGTATAGCTTGTACACCTATGGAAGAATCTGTGTGGAAATTGACATTAGTAAAGGGTTCTTGGATAAAATAAATTTAAAAATAGATAATTACCATTGGACCACATCCATGGATTATGAGAATACAACGTTTCGGTGCCATGTTTGTCTTCAAACTGGGTATTTACAAAATTCCTACCCTAGGTCAATCTACACCAAGAAGTGGCACAATGAAATGTCTGAATCAAAAAGTTGGAAACCTTGTGACCGGCCCCCTATGGAGGGTGAGCCTTCTTCTCCTTATAATCAAGAGGATGAGGGTGATAATGATGATATTCTTATGGGATATCAGGATTAAATTGTCACTACACATTAGCCTTATGAGGACTTAGTTGGGATCCCATTTCACCCTATAAACATGGAATTGGTTATTAAATATGACTCTTCAGGTATGTTGAAGCATGTTCATGAATCTTCTTCTTCTAACTCCGATAAGGAAACACCTTCATCCCTCAACAATAGCCTACAAATTACCTTGGTTGATCTGCCTCCTATAGGCTATACCAAGGTTGTGAGAAAGAAATGAAAGAAGATTCATTCTGAAGACAATCCCCAAGTCAGATGATGATGTACAGTCTGTTAATTCCATGGTAGCTTCTACTTCGAGTCTGTGTCAAAGTCCTTAGATGGATAGTTGTTATCACAATGTATTCATGTTTTCTAATAATAGGAAATATCAATTTACAAAAAATTGATTGTCATCATTGTTTATACATTGGTCTAGAAACCATTTTACTTCTCACAAAAATATTAAAATTTGTGAATCCTCGAAATTTTCTAAATTGAGCTTCAATAAATATATCCAAATTCTTGATAATTCATTAAAAAATGTCAAAAATAAAATGATAAAATAACAATCAACAAATGAACATCTAAATATACCAATTCAAGTTAAAAAACTATTCTCAACATATTGTTCTTAAAAATATATTCTCAATGTATTGTTCAAATGCAATCACAAATTTATCTAGAAATGGTCTAAGGAAATTGTTCATGAGGCACATGAATGTAGTGGGTGAATTAGTAACCCCAAATCGGTGAAATACGAATTCATAGTGTCCACAAAATGTACAAAATGTTGTCTTATGTATGTCCTCATTCTTAATTATGATTTTATGATATCCTGATCTTAGATCAATTATTAGAGAAAATAGAATCCCCTCTAATTTTATCAAATAGATCATCTATTCTTGGAAGGGGATATTTATTTTTGACAATCATATTGTTCAGTTGTATGTAATCTATGCATAGTCTTAAGGTACCATCTTTCTTTTTTACAAACAATATTGGTGCTTCCCAAGGGGACACACTTGGCCTTATATACTTTTTGTCTAAAAGTTCTTGCAATTGAACTTCCAGTTCCATTAACTCGGGGATACTCATTTTGTATGGGGATTTGGACCCTAGAACAACACCAGGTATAAGATAAATGGTAAAATCAATATATCTCCTTAGAGGAAACCTTGGTATTTCCTCTGAAAATACATCTTTGTACTACTCTAATATAGGATATTCTTCTAATGATGATTGTTTTTTATTTTCAAACAAATCTTGTACTTGGAAAATGAACAGTTGGCATCCCTTTCTAGCATACTTTTTCATTTTTATTACATAATTTTTCCTAAAAGATATTTTCTTGGAATACCTCTAACCATGCAAGCTTCCCCTTTGTTATTAACACAAGTAAAGGACTTTTCCAAAAAATTTAATATCAATTTATGTGTTTCTAACTAGTCCATTCCAATAAGGACATCATAAGATCCCAAGGGTAGAATATTCAAGTTAAATGTAGTACAAATTCCATTTAGGTTTACTGCATTTTTTTCTTATTTCAGTCACTTTTCTCTTCGTCCCCATGACCAACTGCACTAGCCAAAGTTTATATTATTTTTATTTTCCAGCTTATACTTTTCAACTACATTGGGGGGATGTAACTTAGTGTAGATCCTGGATCTATAAGTATAGAGACTTAATTGTCTATAATCTTACCTTGAACTTCCACCGTAGTGGATCGATGGTTTGCTTCTCTTCCATCGAATGTTGCACTAATTTATGGTATGTTACATACAACATTTTTTATAATAGATTATTCATGAATATGATTCAATGTTGTCTTCTTATTTAATGAGTTTTGTGGACAGTCTCTACATAGATGATTTTCATTATAACCCCAACATTTTATTGGTGGTTTCATTGATTCATTGAAAATTTTACTCCCTATTTCCTAGGCTCCTTTATGCCTCATGTTTTGATTAGCATTTTTTTTACAATTTATTGGTTGCATATTCCTAGAAGAATTAGTTTTCTTGAACCTTTAGAATTAGTTTTCTTGAACCTTTTTTTCTTAATATTGAACATGTCTTATTTCTTTATTATCCAACCCTTAGAATTTTTGGTTTCTGTTTACTTTGATTAAAATGAAGCTTTTCCTTTCTAATGGTCTCATCCATATTCTTTGGGTTGTCGAATTCAATTCTTTCTTTGTAAGAAAATGGAAGACAACTGACAAATATATGTATTTTAGCTTTCTCCTCCTTAAATATGGGACATATTTGCAGCAGACTCATAAACTTATTTAAAAATTCATCAATGGTTGACTAACCCAATCTAAGTTCATGGAATTCTCTAGCTTTTTCGTCAAAATACCTTTATGTGATGTACTTTCTTTTGAATTCCTTTTTAGATAACTTCCACGTTAATTCTTTTCTTTTTATATTCTTAATAATTTTATTTTCCTCCCACCATATAGTTATCTTTCCATATAGCTGATAAGTAGCCAACCTAGCCTTCAGATTATTAGGATAGTTATAGACTTTGAAATCTTTGAATGTATTAAAAAGCCATGTTTATGCCCCTTCTTCAGATTCTCCATCAAAAATAGGGTGTTTTATTTTCTCAAATTCCCCTTATAATTATGGTTAAATTTTCTTCTTTTTCTTTTCTGTGATTGAAATGCTACTATTATATTCTGATATTTCTTCTTCAGATTCAGTTGCATCGCCTTCACTAGAAGTTTTATAATTTGTTTGATAAGAAGATTCATTTCTACCCCTTTGTTTATTTCTTCCAACTTCTTAAGTATGTAATGATTCAAATTTTTTGGTTCTTCTTTAGTTTGCGTTGGTCTTTCTTGATTAGCTTTGATTTATCTAAATCTACTTTCAAATGATAAACCACCTGTAAAATTTTCAGTTCAGAATCTCCTCTTATAATTCTCATTTCAGTGTTTTGCTCTTCGCATTCATTTGATGATCTGATAGATGTTTTCCCATTATCTTCCTCAACCATACTGTGGAGATTTGACTAATTTACTTGATTATCTTAAACAAAATGTATTTATTGAAGTTAAGACCCATGATGGCCCAATGTAGTAAACTGGGCTCTGATACCACTTGTAAAAACCCCAACTTGCCCCTATTTTCTTTTAGGTGAGTTTGCACTCAATTTCATATTGTAATAAAATTTATGATCATTTCTCTATGAGTATAGATTAAAAAACCCAACTTGCTCTCAAATTTGTTTACATAAAATAACTATATTAACCTAGTAATATTAAGAAATATTTTAGTAACTACTAATAAATAGCAAGAATGAACAATATGGTACAAAGTGAAATATTGAATGATTAAAGGATTTAAAACTCAATTACTCAACATTAAAATTTTAAGAAGAAATTATGTATGAAAAACTAAGAGGAGTAGATCTTTTAAATAAGAGACAAAATTTTATATAAACCAAATAGAGAAAAATTGTATAGTAATAATAATAATAATAATAAAATGATTATTATATCTTTTTTAAATAAAACGACATATCCTATCGCCAAAAAAATATGACTATATATGTGTATCAAGGATTATATATGTGTATCAAGGATTAAATTCCTGTAGAAAATGTGTATATATTAAATATATAATGGTGAGGAACTCCATCCTGGAATATCCTATAGCCAAAAAAATATGACTATATGTGTGTAGCAAGGATTAAATTCCTGTAGAAAATGTGTATAGATTAAATATATAATGGTGAGGAGCTCCATCATAAGCATCCTGGAATATTTATAAGTTAATAAATGACAAAAATGGAACTCACCCAGAGAAACCCTTCGGGAGAATCAAGTAACATGGGCATTTGCAGGAATATCACGTAAAATTGACATTTGCAGGAATAGGTTAAAGGAAATTGGACTTGTAAAATAAAGATCTTGATAAAACAACGAGTAAAGAGGAGAGTTGTTGGAATGATACACTTCTTTTACACATTCATGGGTTTTCACCATGAATATGTAAACGAAATAGTACTTGACAAAAGAATAAGAATGCAGAATAGTTTTAAAAAATTGGTTTTATCCTTAAATCAAAAATATATTTATAATAATATAAATAAATAGAAAATACATTATAGAGAATTATTTGTCCAAGCAAATATATATAGTTGAATCCCTCGATATTTAGAAGTTCAATACATTTGGATTAGTTATTGATAAAGAACTTTGCTACAAAAGTAGTGAACATGGAAAAATTTTTATAATTTCAACTATATGAAAATAAACTCATTCCTCAATTTTCAACAATTATATATATATATATATATAAACCCATTCCTCAATTTTAGAATGGAAAGGAAGCCACAAGTAGTTACAAAAATCTAGGTAAGTTTTACTGCGACATTCTCCACCTAGGACTTAAATTACCAAAATTATAGTATGAAATGGAGTGGGGACTTACATAAAAAGAAAAAGAAAGTTGTTTAAAGTGAGATACCTTCTTATTAAAACTGTATAATTGCACTAATCCCAATTTATTGAACTGCTAATACTCATGTATTTCAGTTATATGGATTTTCTTATCTATATAACCTTAAACAGGTTTAAAGATTTCAGCTATATGGATTTGGTTAGACAGGTTGTTTAAACCGGGTTGTATCATTGCATTAATCCTAGTTTATTGGAATGCTAAATAAGCAGGGATTTCAACTATATGGATTTGCTTGGACGGGTAATTCTATTTCAGTTTAATTTCTCGATAATGTATTTTCTATTTATTTATATTATTATAAATATATTTTTGATTGGAGTTGGCTTAAGTGTGACTTTTTGGAGTTTCAGGTGCTGGAATCTAGTGAAACAAATTGAGATAAAATATTGATTTCTGTTATTTAAACTGATTTTTTGACTGTATATATGGATTCAGCACCCTAAAAAACCCTTAGGACACTTCGATTGTGCAAGGTTACCCATCAAATTTCTATTTTCACTAAATTCCTACTAGAATTTAGAGAAATTAAACCGGAAAAACTACCGTAAAAACCTTTGAAAAGTCGCATTATAGACTACTGCGAAAATTTGTATTCCCTTTTATTCCCATCTACCATTCTCCTTAGGGAGTTGTCTACCCAGGCAACGGAATAGCCCGGACGACAGTTTTTTGCCAGAATCCACGCAACTAAAATTCAAGAAATGAGGTAGTTAGAGTGTTTGGAATCTATTTTTGATAGTGGAAATGGATTCAGCACTATCAAAAACCCCTAAGACACTCAAAATACTAAAGTTTAACAATTGTAAACATGATTCTGATAAAATCTTTGTCGGATTTTTTTAAAATCTTTGCCGAATTCTGGGCCAAAACGTTGCCTGGAAAAACTACGACCTTCTCCTTAGTGGTTAACAAGTACCTCCACCTATCCATAGGTCTTTTTAGTGGTTAACAAGTACCTCCACCTCTCTATAAGTGGCAAGTGGCAAGTAGTTGTTAGCTCAATAATGAGCTTCTGTCTTCTAGTCCCCTAGAAAATCCATGTCTTTCGTTAATTGACCAGTTTCATAATTCTTTAATAATCTAACCATCCCAAAATTTGTCAATTCCATAACTCTTTAACAATCTAACCATCCCATCTTAGATGTCTAGGTCTTTGTGATGGGTATTAATAACAATTTTGCAGCCTTTAACTCATACAACCATTTGTTGTCCAAAAATAAAATTTTCAAATTTATTTATCATTTATAAACAACATATATACAAATCTATAATTTGATTATTATCAGTAATAATTACTGATAATAAAATTACATAGGAAATAGTAATAATTACTTGATTATTATCAGTAATAATTACTGATAATAAAATTACATAGGAAATAGTAATAATTACTGATAATAAAATTACATAAGTATATTTCCTAGTTCAAATGCCAAACGGAAAAATACACATCTATGTACAAATAAATACATATGCCATTAGGTCATGAGATATCAACAGCAATATAACTCACTTGTAGAACCATGTTTTAGTCCCACTGTCATTATCCAAGATGTTGCAACCAACATGCATGTATCTAAGCCTCAATTTCAATGCTCAATCATATATTTTATTCTTTAGACATTGTCTTTTAAGGTTCCTTTAGTTATCTAATTTAGCGGCAGTGATGTTTTCGCCCTAATTCCCTTTCCTTGAATTCTTTGCTTTGTGTTCTCAAATATTTTTTGACCTCCACCTCCATTAATCTTCAGTTAGAGACAAAATATTAAACTAAACCTTCATTATTGAACTCATTCAATATGTGTTCCTTATATTAACACTTCATTGAACGAATCAAAAAAATATTTGAGGAACATCATAAGATTTTGAGGCAAACAATTAAGAATAATTATAATACAATTTTAGTCTTAATTTTTTTTTCTAGTGGCATAATATTTTATTTTATTTTTTATTTTTATTTTCTGAATAAGACTAGATTCTATTATATAATACAAAAAATTATAGAGGTATAGTCTAGCTTACAGACCGAGATTGTTGAGCTAGCCAATCCCAGTGGGAAAGAGATAATTCAAAATAGCAAAAATGGGGTTGCCTCTTGGGGGGAAACCAGCCCATAAAGCAGTCCACAGAACATAGAAATAGCTGTCCCTTATGGGGAAACGAGCCTTAAACAGAAGACCCCAATAGCAATTTTTTTTGTGCAAAATGTAAATCGACATCGAGACTAAAGTAAAGCTAGAAAAAACTGGAAAAGGAGGAACCATGGCACTAGACATTCTTGTCCTTTGCATCTTGAATTTGTTGAGGAGGCTGCTCTTCCTCTATGTAGCATCCATATTCGAAGGGGTCATCCTCTTGCTTGGAGAGATAAGGGTCCAGCACTGGCGTGGAGATGGAATGAGCCCCCATATCTTCTATCTTACCCCCTTCAGCGGAGTTTCTACTACCTTTGTTGTCAAATGATTCCTCCATAGGTTTGACGAGCAGAGCCACCATTTTTTGAGGCTGCTAGGGGGGAGAATGAGATAGAGTTGATTTCCACATCCTTTTCCTAAACCCCGAACCAGAATGGCGTGGCTAAGATTCGGGAATTCGAAGAGAGAAATGGGCTGAGAGGAGCTGAGGGTCATGAACCTCTGGCGCTTCCATAGCCAATGAGAAATCCACAGAGCGCTCTACCATGGCGGAGATGAGAGTGCGGGAGGGCGAACCTTGGCTTCTACCTCTGTGACAGCGACGAAGCATGGATTCGGCAGAATTCTGAGAATGCAGGTGAGGCGGATGAACAAAGGGAGATGGACGAGTCGAAAGGCAGTATGCGGTGTGGATCAAATGAGCAGAGGGCGACTGAAAAGTTGAGAGAGGGGTGGAGGTGCAGCCAAGATCAGCAAAGCCGAGAGTAGGATTTTGGAGAGCAAACTTGACAGAGAAATGGAGGGAAAATTGCTGGGAGGAGATGTCGCCATTGCCCATAAATGGTCAGCATGCTCTGCAAGCCGAACGCACAAGAATTAATGCATAGAAAGTGAAATTGAATACCAGGTAAGGCATTGGGTCGCGAACCAACGAGGTGCATTTAAGGCTCCCGTGCCAGGGCCATGTGATGCCTCGTGGCAAGGACAACTGCTTGTCAATGGAGAGCCCATGTGGCGAGCTAGCTGAGCACTACAAAGCACCCGCATCTGGGGTTTCTAGTAGCATAATTAATTTGTAATGTTTTCTGAATTTATTGAATTATTAATTCCTTAACCATATTTTTACATATTTGTATTTTTCAATTGATTTCTAAAAAATAGCAATATTCATTTATTAGAAATTTCACTCAAAACCTTAAGAATTTTTCACACTTCATTAGACACTTGTATATCAATAATTTGGGTAATCATATTGTCATAGATGACCATGATTATTGTGGCTAAAAATTTCCTTCCTAGTTAAATTTTTTGGATACATTATTTTGTTTCTTTTATAAGGAACATTTTGACCATAAGAATACTCTTGATATTCACCATCCAAATTGGTTAAATTCCCATTTAACCTATGTTAAAATAAAATAATAGGAATAAAATAACTAGACATTTGTAGCAAAAACTTTAAGTTCGCCATATGAAATGGGGTATGAATAAGTCTCTCGATGAAATCCACTATTTCCATTATGAAAACTCCTTAAACCTTTGTTGACTAAAACACTAAATCTTAAATGAGAAAGTGAAGAATTAAGGTATCACTTCCAAACATCAAATAATAAGATACAACGCATTATGAGGTTTTTATTTTTCATTATCAATCTTTAGAGAGTGAATTTAATTGGAAAATTATCTAAAATAAATAGGGAATTGCAACTTGTCATGAGGAAAATAAATCTGCACCACCAATGCAATGATAAGATGCCATGAAAAAAGTATTTATGAGTTCAAAAGGCTATCCTACACATCACATTGCAAGATGCAACAACTGTACCACATATTTAATTCAATTAAGTTGCACTATCTCCTACCCCTTGTGGCTGGAGATCTCATTCACCCACCAAAATGATAAGCCTCTGAACACAATTTAAAGCATCATGAAGAGTATGCTACTACAAGGTCTCTTCAATAGGTCATCAACAAGTCTTCAAGATGTCTTCAATAACTGCTTCAAAATATTCTCCAATGGTCAAGTTGCTTCAACAAATCTTCAAACTATGCTTCAAGGTCTTCAATAAGTTGCCCCAAGACTTTCCAAGTTGCTACAAAAGGTATTCAAAATTCTCTCCAAACAAGTCTTTAACACTTCAATTCTCTTAAGCAGCTCCAACATACTTTAATAAATATATCACTAGATTCCTCCAAGAGCTGCTCAATCAAGGCCTTCTAGATAGCTCTTCAATGTGTGATATTAATGTAGCTTCAACAAGATAATTTTTTGTCCCCAAGATGTCTTCTAGAGGTGTCTTCAAGATGCTTCAACTATATTTCAAAGTTCCACACAAGTGACTAACCACAGGTTTATAATTTTGATCCTCAATCCTCCACAAGAGACTGTTCACATATAGTTTTGAGCTCCACAATGAATAATCTGAATTACAATGGTGATTGTAACTCCAGATCACAGGTTCGAGGCTTGTGTTTTTTTACCACAAGTTTGACCGAGCTATACTAGTATTCAATTATGAGAATATATATATGTGCCTTCACAGACTAATCCAAACTGTCATATATGTCTTACTCCACAGGTGACTAGACAGAAATATACCAAGACAATAATCGAAAGTCTTCATTGTTGACTGTCTTAAGGTATACCACTATTTCAAGCTTTACTGAGCTTTAGTCTCCTCCAGAGGCTTGTCTTGTCCGAGCTTCAAAACAATCATTAGTGTGCACTTGAGGTAAGGTAACTTGAGTTTTTAAGGAATATCCAACAGATTAACCGAAGTCTGCTTCTATTCACAACATCAAGCACAGATCCAAGCTCAGAATTTCTACCACAGGTGACTAGTATAATCTGTCGCTGAAGTCTTCACATCAAATAGGTTGAAACCCTTAGGATAGTCCTCCTCTACAAGTTACCTATCACAGGTGGCTACCACAGTTTGGTATGATTGTTCCTCCACAGATCCGCAGTCACAGGTGGCTACCACAGCTACAAGTTCAAGCCTTTATTCTAGTCTCAGATCCGAACCACAGGCAGTTGTCCCAACAAAATTAATCCATCTGTCTGAGCTTCAAGTCCTCCTCATCCTTGGTTGTTGTTCCTTGTCTTTTGAGATGTTTTTCACCGAAATTCCTTAGTCAAATGAATAGTCTGAGCCTCCTTTTTATATGAGTTTTACGTCAAGATGAAAGGATGTGTCTTTCTGGAGGTAGGCCAACATGTGTAGTCTAGCACGGGTTGGCTCAAGGACAGAATTATTTCCTTAACTTGAAAAATTCATATCTCCCAAACCACTTGGATTTTTCAGCCAAGTAAGAGCTCGTTAGAAAGCTAAAATTATGCTCTAAATGGTAGTGTAGGTGTCATAGTGAAATTCTTCCTCTAAGATAGCAAAAATTATTTTTCTTTATAGCTGTCCTTGAATTTTTATGTGCAGAAAGTGATTGGGACAGCAAGAGGTCATTAGGTCTTCTTCATTTTTATGGCTCCAACAATGCTTTTATATTATTTCCATGTCATCATGAGGTATTCCATGTCTTCTTATTTCATCGAGTGATTCATCATAGTCTCATCATGTATTCATGACATAGTGCAGTGATATGACATAGGCAACTTCATCTTAGGAAAGTTCCAAGATAGTAAGATAGTCTTCCAACCATCAAATGAGATATTCCATGTCATCATCACATGTAGTTTTCCATATGTCATCAAATATTAAGGCCTAGATCATCAATTGCATGCAACATTAGTTCAACTACTTCTTAGGGCTTCCTTCATTAGTGGTTTGACTTCTTCATTGATGGTATCCTAGTCAACCAAGAGTCACGGCATCATCATCTGGAACCAAGCATCTCAAGAATATTGACATCTCAGTCAATGCCATATTTCCATCAATGACAACCTTGATTAACAATCTCCCCCTTTGTCATTTATGGAAATATTCTTGCCCTTCCAATATTCTCTCCCTCTTTGACATCAATGGTAAATGGGGTGCTCAAGTACTCCCCCTATCAAGTTGCTTCTTTTCTTCATCAATAGTAATTATTCATAACTATATTACTCCCCCTGTCATGGTGCTCTTCCTTCTGGAAATGTGGTCTGTGATAGATGTGTATTTCTTTATGTGATGAACCAACTCCCCATGCTTGCATAACCTCCTCCAGCTTCAAGAAAGATTTAGGACTTGTGATCGGGTGGAAGAAGTCAATATTGGAATCATGTTCTTCAATGGAGCTGCTCCTGAGAGATTATCTATCAAATATTGTCCATGTGTAACTTATCAAGTATTTCATAGGACTCTTCACAGATTGTGTCTGCAAGAATAGTCACAAGTCACCAGCTCCCCCTAACAGTATGCATGGTCTCCTTTTTGGCAGAGTCTCATCATCAAACCCTTGGAATATCAAGGATGACTTCATCAAGTCAACAACATGAGTTGTTGGCCGGAATGTTCAAGGGACTTCCGAATTCAACTTGCTTCCTTCTCCATACTTGTGTAACTTTATTCTCTGGATCGGTTCTCATGGATTTAGCTTGTTTAGGAACCCAAGTCAAGTTACAATCATGTGCCATATGTCCAATGTTATGGAAGTTGAAGCACTCTATCTTATTCATGAATGAAATATCATGACTTCTTCTTGCAAAGTTTCTTCTAGGAAACTGACGGGGACCATCATATTTTTCCTTGTGGTATACCCTACAATCCTTTGCCATGTGCCCAAAATTTGTGCAAGAATAACAATAACCAAAAAATATACTTTTGTACCTGGAGGATGGAGATTGCCTTGATGTACTTCTAAAATAATTCTGTCTTGGGATCCTTTGTTCAAATTTGTTGCCTCTAGCATTCTTGACACCATCAACATATCTTCTTGGAGTAGGGTTTCTTACAATATCATCTTCACTCTTCTTCTTGCCTTTGCTGGAACTGGGGGCATCAATATTTCTTCCAAGATTTTCCACGTCCTTGTTGTTTGAAGCATTAGGGATTGCATCATTCTTGTTTCAAGATTCACTTGCATAACCAAGACCCGATTTATCAAAAGGAGGTCTTTGATGACTCAAGATGTTATCTAGGGTTTGGGAGCTCTTTAAGCTCTTGTTCAAATGATCAACTTCATTTTTAAGGATATCAATTTCTTCTTTCATTTTCTTGCATTCTTCATCCTTCTTTGATAGATCGATCGCCATTTCTTCCTTCATCTTGGTTGCTTCACATGATTGGGCCTTGAGAAGATTGATGTCTAATTTTAGTTTGAATATTTCTTCATCCTTTTCTTCTAGTTGACATATCATGGTGTTTCTCTCCTTTTATACTTCATCAACTTGTCCTTCTATGAATGCCAAATTTTCCATCACCTTCTCAGCTCCTTGTGCTTGTTTCCTTTCTTCTTTTAGTTGAGATCTAAGAGAAGAGACTTCTTCCTTGTATTGACCAATTTCTGCTTCAATATTGTTCAAGCTCTTAAGTCTTTGTTCAAGGTGGCTTGACAAAGTTTCTTCCCTTTTCTTTGCCTTATCCAATTGATTTTTCATATATATGACTTCTTCATGATGCTTTCTTTTGTTTTGATGAAATTCCTCCTTAAGTTTGGCGAGCTCTTCATTTCTTTCTTGAACTTGAAGCTTGACAAGGTCAACTTCCTTCCTTATCTTTTTTTGGTCACCAACTTGCGTTTTCTTCTTAAGTTCCTCATTTTCTTTTTTCAACCTGTTAATCTGTTCCATGGAAGCCATAAGTTTATTCAAAATATTTTCTTCAAATTCTTCTTTGTTCTCTTCATCTTCTAGATCTTCTTTAGCCTTGTTGTCATATCTCTTATCTTCAGCTTCCTTGATGGATTCTAGACTTATTTCTTATTTTCCATCATCGTCTTGACTAGAGATCATTCTCAACCCTCCTTTTGAGTGAATATCATGAAGTTTGTCCCATATGACTTTTGCTGACGAACATTTTTCAAAATTGGCCTTCACAGAATTTGGTAACCCATTCAAAATTGCCTTCATTGCTCTTGTATTGTACTCCTTGGATTCTTCATCCATCGTGTCATTAGTAATCACTGATTTCCAAACTTCAATTCCTTGAGTTTTCAAGAAATTCCTCATTCTTGCCTCCCATATATCAAAATTTCCATTGAAAAATGGAGCCTTCGCAAATTGATTGACTTCAATTTCGATGGTTGTGGAAGACATATCTTTAGGAGGATTGGAGACTTTCTTCCTTGGCTTTGTCATTTGTGTTCTAATGATCAACCTTCAAGTGTTAGGCTTTGAGTGAAGATACTGGCTCTGATACCAATTGTTGGAAATACTGAGAGGGGGAGTGAATCAGTCTCACTATTTCTTTTCAATTGTTAATTTTACCAGTTAGATCCCTTGTATTTAGAACACAAAATGAACAATGATGGAATAGATACTATTATTAATTTCTTCTTTACAATAATTAAAGTACAATAATGATATAGGGCTCCAACCCTAGATGAAGACTCCAATATTCCAGGCTCCAACCTGTATTGTGCCAAGCACTGACTTGGTTTTTCCAAGGCTCCAACCTTGTCAATTTATGGCACCAAACTCTAGGGCTCCAACCCTATCAATTTGAGGCACCAACCTCTAGGGCTCTATTGAAGCCTCGAAAATCGTTGCGACAACATTGGGGGATAACCACTGGGTCCAGACCTTAGAGCAGTTCCCTTTCCGTTTGGAGTAGTGGCTCCGACTGGTTTGACTAGGTCCAATTACCTTTTCCCTATCGCTATTGGTTTAAGATGTATCTTTAACTACCAATAGACAGGGATATTAGATCACTTCTTCTTGTTGATCGGGCAAGAAAATGACCCTTACGCTGATTTGGGTTCAGCTAAACCACAACTAAGATTTTTCCTCTTCGATAAGAGGACTTAAAAGAATGTAGAACTTAATCTATGACTTGCAAATAAATCTAAAACTAACCCAGGTATTAAATATGAACACGACTTAAATATTGTTTCAATTAAACAAATAACCATGAAAATGTATTATTTACTTTTAAAAAAAAGATGCAGTATCATATAATGATAACTCTGTTTAAAAATTTAAACAGAGTTATAATAGCACATCGCATTCATAAATTTATATTGTTTACACACACTATGAAAGATGATATTCCTCTATCTTCAAAAATGATATGATAAAGAAATATTTGAGAAACAAGTTTATATAAGCGATAGCAAATTTTAATGAAAATATTTCATCACATAAAGAAAATAAAACGAAATCGATAGAAATACCAGATACATTTGATATCTTCCTGATGTAATTTGATATTCTGATCCTATGCTTTAACTTAGGAAAATCTTCAAGGTACAGAAATGCAACTTTAAAAAATAATCCACCATGAAATTACAGGAATCCTGCGCTTTAACTTAGAACAATCTTCAAGGTACAGAAATGCAACTCTCAAAAATAATTCACGATGAAATCACAGGATGTGATCATTTATAGAAATAAAAGGAGTGCAGAAATATATTGTCTAAGACCAAAATATTACAAATTCAGGACCTTAGAGCAGCTCCTTTACATTACTTGAATTTCTACTTTCAAAAATAGAGCTGCAGAAATGCTAACTTTGCCCATCATACATAATTCAAGATATAAAGAAAAACTCTCAATAATGTTCAGATCTGAAATTTTCTCTCCTCTCTCCTACAACTCTAGATTCCTATTACAGAAATGCTTTTAGAAGTCTAGAATTGCAGAGGAGAGCAGTCTGATTTCCCATTCTACAATCTTCCATTTATAATATTTCCAAAAGAATTTTGAGAGGAGAATTTATTGAAGAAAAATCTGCCCAATCCAATTTTAATTGCTCAAAAATTCCAATCTTTAATTACTAGAGTCTTCTCATTGATTGAGATCTTTTTCTCCATATCCCTTCTACTGTTTTTCCTGAAAAAGAAATCAAAATGAAACAATAAAATCAAAATATTATTTTTGGCATTAAAACAAATCCAATCAAATTCTATTTGAATAAATAATTAAAAATAAAATCTAAGCTCTCTATTAATGCATGGAATGGTTTAATTGGCCAAGGATATCATTGATAAGTGAATCTGCAATTATAAGAGGCTTTGGGCAAATGAAAATGAAGAAAATAAAACTCATAAAATTGATTTTGTTTTGGAAATTCGGAGCTTGATTTTCTGCCTGATTTTTTACCTAATAAATGACCAAATATGTTAGTGAAACCTCCTCAGAAATGTTCTCCTTGATTTTCTCTTTCAAATGAGCCGTCCTAGACCTCATTTGGCCAAGTAAAACTCAATCTATGAGCCTCCAAAGTTGATAAGTCAAATTTGATATAAATCTGGAAATTCTGTTTCTGGGCTAAAAATCAAAATTTTAATTAAAATTCTAATCCTAAATTGGACTTTTAATTATTTAATAATTAATCCTAATTTAATTGTTAATTATAAACTAAACTAATTATTATTAATCTAACTAACTAATATAATTAACTAAACAAATTAATATAATTAATAATTAATTATAATTTAATTAAATTAATTATATTTTAAATATTAATTAATTTAATCTAAAATTAAAATAACTAAACGAACACTAAACTATACTAAACTAACACTAACGTATACTAACTTAACACTATGCTAATATTAAATTAAAACAATATTTATCACTTTACTCACAACTTCACTCACGTATGAGTGAATTTTGTGAACTTATACAAATAGCTTATGTTTTTGATATCGCAATCGGCAATCGAGAGGGTGAGGGCCATCGGGTTTTATCATTTAAAACCTCTGATGCGATGTAACTCACGTGTACAAACTCTATTGATTTACCATTTCATACGTATGAGTGTTAGCTTGAAACTTAAATGCAACTTGTAATGCCTTTTGACTTCAGTGATCGAGGGATCGGGGAACGAAGGTCATCGAAGTTTCAAAGAAATGCACCCATTGAAAACTCCCGATGCGATGATGCGATATAATTTTTATTTTTTTTATTTGTTATATATATATATATATATATATATATATATATATATATATATTTGGTTTTATATTAAATTTTAATTTAATTAATTTAATTATTGTTAATATAGTTAATTTAATTAATTTAAAATTTAATGTTAAATATTGGTTTTTTTGTTTTGGTTTTATTTTAATGATGTTAAGTTGTGAAATTATCTAAGGGATGATTTGTCTAAATAAACTACAGCCACTTTAATGAAAAAATAAAAATTAAATTACAGCCACTTTAATATTTTGAGTTTTCGAGATTAGTAATTTATTTGAAAATAGAAAATTGAAATAAATGATTGAAATCCCGATACTTTATGATTTGGCTGTATAAGTAAAAAAATGAAAAATGTTAGTAATAACAAACTACGGGTTAATATTTAAACTAAATGCATTATTGAACTAATTTAATTAAAAAATGGAATGTTGTACATTTTATGCATTTTTAACCGAGACGACATAAATGATTAGACTTCAAAGGGGTGCCATTTACAAACCGGTTAACCAAATGAGGTGAAACAAGCATCAACGGAAAGCTTATAAAAAATCGATTTCAACCAAGCAATCAAAACAAAAATCTAAAGAAAATGAAAAATTAATAAAATCATGAGGTAAGTAACTTAATAAAAATCCTAAAAGGCATTTAGCCAAAAATTTTACAGAAAGGGTCCCCATTATTTGAAGTGAACAAGTCAAAAATGGGGGGGGTTGTGTTTTACCACAACAAACTCCAACCCTATCTTTGGTACAAGCTCCGGCCTAGTTTCTTGAGAACTCCAATCCTCTAGAGCTCCAACCCTATCTTCCAAGGCACTGACCTCTATGAGGATCCAACCTCTTAGGCTCCAACCCGCAACTTCACTTCGTCAAAATTTGTTTGGTTATTCTTCACGAGTCCCAAAGTCTTCTTCAATGAGCCCTAACAATCTTTAGCAATGCCTTCACTTAGTATCCACATCACATCATCAATGGCAACTTTATCTTCTCAGAAGTTGTCACCACAACTCTTCATTTCACTCAAACAATTTCTCCAAGGTCACATCATGAAGGCCTTCAACCATGCATCATAAGGTCAACAATTAACTCCAAGATATGCTACTACAAGGTCTTTTCAATAGGTCATCAACAATATTGCTTCAAGATGTATTCAGTAACTGCTTCAAAACATTCTCCAATGGTCAAGTTGCTTCAAAAAATCTTCAAACTATGCTTCAAGGTCTTCAATAAGCTGCCCCAAGGCTTTCCAAGTTGCTACAAAAGGTCTTCAAAATTCTCTCCAAGCAATTCTTCAACACTTCAATTCTCTTAAGCGGCTCCAACATACTTTAATAAATCTATCACTAGATTCCTCCAAGAGTTGCTCAATCAAGGCCTTCTAGATAGCTCTTCAATGTGTGATATTAATGTAGCTTCTACAAGATAATTGTTTGTCTCCGAGATGTCTTCTAGAGGTGTCTTCAAGATGCTTCAACTATATTTCAAAGTTCCACACAAGTGACTAACCACAGGTTTATAATTATGATCCTCAATCCTCCACAAGAAACTGTTCACATGTAGTTTTGAGCTCCACAACGACTAATCTGAAATGCAATGGTGACTGTAACTCCAGATCACAGGTTCGAGGCTTGTGTCTTTTTACCACAGGTTTTACCAAGATATACGAGTTTTTAATTATGAGAATATAGATCTATGCCTTCACACACTAATCCGAACTGTCATATATGTCTTACTCCACAGGTGGCTAGACATAAATATACCAAGACAATAATCGAAAGTCTTCACTGTTGACTGTCTTAAGGTATACCACTATTCCGAGCTTTACTGAGCTTTAGTCTCCTCCAGAGGCATGTCCAATCTGAGCTTCAAAACAATCATTAGTGTGCACTCGAGGTAAGGTAACTTGAGTTTTTAAGGAATATCCAACAAACTAACCAAAGTCTGCTTCTATTCACAACGTCAAGTACAGATCCGAGCTCAGAATTGCTACCACGGGTAACTAGTATAATCTTTAGTTAAAGTCTTCACATCAAATAGGTTGGAACCCTTAGGATAGTCCTCCTCCACAAGTTACCTATCACAGGTGGCTGCCACAGTTTGGTATGATTGTTCCTCCACAGATCCGCAGTCACAGGTGGCTGCCACAGCTACAGGTCCTTATTTTTCTTTATAACTGTCCTTGAATTTTTATGTGTAGAAAGTGATTAGGACAGCAAGAGGTCATTGGGTCTTCTTCATTGTTATGGCTCCAACAATGATTTTATATTATTTCCAAGTCATCATGAGGTATTCCATGTCTTCTTATGTCTCCAAGTAATTCATCATAGTCTCATCATGTATTCATGACATAGTGCAGTGATATGACATAGGAAACTTCATCATTAGGAAAGTTCCAAGATAGTAAGATAGTCTTCCAACCATCAAATGAGGTACTCCATGTCATCATCACATGTAGTTCACCATATGTCATCAAATATTAAGGCCTAGATCATCAAGTGCATGCAATATTAGATCAACTACTTCTTAGGGCTTCCTTCATTAGTGGTTTGACTTCTTCATTGATGGTATCCTAGTCAACCAAGAGTCATGGCATCATCATCTCAAACCAAGCATCTCAAGAATATTGACATCTTGGTCAATGCCATATTGACATCAATGGCAACCTTGATTAACCCATCAATGAAAATCTCAATCAATTCCCATAACCCATATTGTTGGACATTGGGTTCAACGCTTCCCGTGTGTTTCGTGACATGAACTAACCGCCTCTCGTGGATCCTAACTCTGGCGATTGTAGCAGAGACTAATGCCTGCAGGTTTTGGTCTAATGGCAATCGTGGTTCCAACAAGTGGTATCAGAGTGACACGTCTTGAGTTCAAAACTCACCCAGCTCGGGTTGGGGGGGAGATTGTTGGACATTGGGTCCAACGCTTCCCGTGTGTTTCGCGACATGGACTAACCGCCTCTCGTGGATCCTAACTCTGGATATTGTAGCGGAGACTAATTCATGCGGGTTTTGGTCTAACGGCAATCATGATTCCAATAGTAGGTTCATATACCCATTTGGGTGGAACATATGGGCACACACATAATGTTGAAGTGTGTGCATAGGATTTGCATCTTTGGCAATATGAATCTAGCTCAATGTTACTAAAATTGTTGAAGTTTATGCATGGGATTTGTATCCTTTGCAATATGAATCGAGGTCAATGTTACTAAACTATTGTACTCTTATATTTATCAATACTTATGAACCTAGAAACTTAGTGTTGGCTCAAGATGGATTTCCAATTTCAGACACTGCATAGAAAAAACTATCAAAAACTATTATCACTTTGGGGAAACCCCTAACCTTTAAATCAGTTAACATATAAAAAGACATCTCTTCATACATATAAAGTCTTAATTTAAAAATTGAAAGGGGAAAAAAGAAGAATAATATAGTGAATATGGGAAAAATAGCATGGATCTTACATATTATGATGATAAAAGTAGATATAAAGGTAAACGAGAAGAAGAGAGTAATAGTGTAAATAATAAAGAAAAATATAGAGATAACAAAAAATATCATCATTCTTATATGTTTTCTTAGGCTTCCCTATTTTCTAGCACTTCACCTATTTCCTATATATGCCTATCCCCAAATTATTATTTTGAGAAACTAGTTTTATACCGTTTCACTTTCCCTAATAATCATTCTCGGGCACCAAGATAATATGATTGGAGAACATTATTATCATGCACGAGATGATTTGTATTTCTTCATTTTAAAGAGTGGAAACTCCCATATAAAGTTGAAATTTGTAACAACCCTGATTTAAAATATACAAATAATTACATCAATTTATATTGTTAATAATCAACACCCAATTATTTAACTATTTAACGTAGAATTATCAAAAACATGAGTAGAGATGACTTACTTGTATCCACAATATTTCTTACCTGTGCTTTTGGAGTTGAATCCTCTTTGAATTCTGTTAACTGCAAAAAATATTTTGGGGACAACTCTCCACCCAACTATAGACTCAGCTGCATGTAATCTTTCTACAGCTGGCCACCCCCGAGCCCTCAATCAATGTACCACTGTCAGGGAATCCTTTGACTCGCAACACTTTTCTCCCAAGTGAATTGATGAAGGAAATATGAATCTCATCTTCCTTATTGTCCATTATATAGATCAAATAATGGAAAGGGGTTTGCATGCACACATTCCATGTATCAACATGCAACTTTATTTCTTTATTTTAAGTTTTACTTAATTTAATATTTCTCTTAATTTAAATATTTCTTATTTTATTCCTTTTTACTTTTTGTTAACTTCACTTATTTTTACTATATATATATATATAACTCCATTTTATTATTTACTATTTTATTTATTATTATTATATTCTCTTCATTATTTATTATGCATTTACTATTATTAACTGATTATTTATTTACTATTTATTTTAATATTATATGATTTTATTCCCCTGATTGGGGTGTGAGCTGGAGGGAAATACCATAATGGTGATTTAATGGGTTCTCCTCGAAGTACAGGCCCACCACCCTCCACATGCTCCAAGCATATGGCGAGATGGTTTCATGCATGGGTGGTATTAAGGTCTCCAGCGATGGTGGCAGCGGCATTATTTTATGACATTTTGAAAGTCTCTCGGTGTGCGAGCTTGGTCATTCAGTGCTTGTAATTGTTTCATTGAGGGGTGGTGGAATTGGGCTCTGTGTGTCGATGCAGAAGCGGGCATGGGATTAGTTTGGCTTCCCCTCGTGCTAGTTAATCGGTATGTGGTCTACCTTTCTTTTCTCTCCTCCATGCAATGGTTGCACTGTTTGATGGAATTAGGTTTGTTTGATCTTGAATTTTTGGGGTTCCAGAGGAAGAGGGGCTCCATGCATCTGCATGTGTCAGTTTGGGATCTAAGGCAGGTCCAAACGTCTTGTATTGTTTCTGTTTCTATCATTTTTGGTGTTTTTTTGTCTCGGATGGGGTTATATCGAGAATCCATCTATGGGGTATGTCTCTAGGTTTTCCTTCTGTCTCAGCCTAACCTCGAAAGGGCTTGGGGTTTTGTATGTCTCAACTTTGTTTATGGGTTATGTATTGAAATTTAGTAGGCAAGGTCGGGGTCATACATGTGGCTGCACTGGAGCAGGGCCAGTATTTGTGGGTTCCACCTCTGAGAGCATTATGGTCCCTTCCCTTATGAGTTTGGCCTTTGGTGTATGATTGTGTCTCACCTCGGCTCTATGAACAGGGCTAATTTTTTTGGGTTAAGTCTTTTTGGTTCCCCCAAGCTAATTATCGTTTGTTTTTTCATTCGATCGTTGATAAGAAAGAGAGACAATTCTGGGTTAATGGGGGTTGTATGGTTTGGGTCGGTCAGTCATGGATGTCTCTAGAAATTACTAGTTCATGTTCCCTGTATGGCAGGTTTGCGGGGCGGTGGTCTGCCTTGGAAGTGGGGTGGTTCTAGGCTCAGGCTACCACCTGCACTAGTTACAAGTCTTATCTTAGTTCCCACAACAAAGTGTAGGTGCAAGGAGATGGTTCAGTCGACAGCAGCAAATTCATTAGGCCCATATTCGAGAGGTTGTGGAAAAAAGAACTAGGGAGTCCCCGGTGCCCTGTCATCCCAATTCCTCTAGAGGAAGAACTCGGGGCCATAATCTTGCCTCCACCATCATAAACGAAGTAGTTTTAGCCTATCACGAGGGTACGTCCGAGGAAATACAACAACTAATGGAAGAATGGGAAGTAGACCTGAACATGCAGGTCATCTCAATGGAGATTGATGTGGAAGATTGGCAGGCTATGGTGTCAGACCTAGGGCACACTTGTGGCCACGTCACTCAATTTAAACAAGCTATGTTTGTATACTGGTCCATGAAGGGTGTCTTGGTGAAAGCTCTGGAACACATTTATGTGGGTATGGTAGCAGCAATGCAAGACTTCCCATATTATAAACAGGAATTTTAGAAGCTCTAATTCCAGTTGCAGAAGAAGGACGGTTGACTTCAACGTATTGAAGAGCATATACCTTGTATTCTCCCACAAACAGAGTAGTTGGGGTCTACTTCTAAAGACTCGGCTCTGGTGGAGTCCGTGTATGTCGATGGTGTTGAGTAGTTTTATGAGTGGCCACACAGTTTTTTCTTTTCTTAATGCGGGAAGCATTTAGTTTTCAGTATGTTGTAAATAATGTTGTTAGATATTTATAATATAGGTAATGTGAAGACACTCATACTTATTTAGCTTGGTTATAAAGATGTATTATTTTTTGCTATTGGATGGCATATCACGATGTTAGGTGTCCAACAAACTTGGTTTCCCTTTGGACAAGTTGAGGCCACCTAACGAACTGTATGTGGATGTAACTTGCTTTTATATATTAATGAAAAAGGAAGGACCTACCAAGCTTACAAAAAAAAAATATTATATGAATTTATTTATTTATTATTTTTATTATTATTATTATTACGGGACATTACATACTCCCCCTATTTGAGGAACTTTATCCTGAAGTTAAGTTGAATCATTTAACATTTTATTTATTTTAGTTATTTATTACTTCACTTTTTCCCTACACTCTCTGTTGAACTAGTATAACCAACTAGAAACGAAAATTTCCACAACACCCGGGAAATCCCAAGGAATATTTGTCATTTTTCTCATTTTCGGAACCAAGCATAAGCCCCATCGATCTATACCCTAGCCTATGGCTAGCTCCAAGGCTCGCACCAAGGCTTAGACCTCGTCTACCCCAAGGCAAGCATATAGTCCCAGTAATCAATGACTCCAGGCATCTCGCAAGGTTGGCCCACTCCCTCCACACTCACTAAGGTGCATAGCCCCAAGCATCAAAGTCGTTACACCCCCACCAGACTTTGGCATCCCAATCCAATATCAGGCACTTGGCATAAAAAATCAAGCACTTGGCCTCCTCAAAATGGTCCCACATCCCCTCAAGAGCTATACAAGACAAAGGAACCACTGGCATATGTAATATTGACTCATTTTTCCCCGTCCCATATGGTGTTACATATTCTCCCTCGTAGGTATGGGCTCCCACGAGATCACCAGATAAACCGACCCTCTCAGCCCATTTGTGGAGTTTCTTTCAATCACCACATCTCAACATGCACCCAATGCATTAGTTATAATCATAACATCACATGTGAACTATTGCATGACACCATGATCATAGCATAACATCATTGTTAATTACCACATTATGAATAGTAAATAACTACATACTCTTGCATGTCATAAAATTTGCATGAAATTACAACATGCTGCACCTTATGAAATACCATCATAAGTTATAACATCACCATATGAACATCAAAGACATAGAATGACGTCACATAATAAATGAACCATGTGTCAATATACATCATATCGTAACATCATAATCACTATGCATATCATATCCATCATGAGCATACAACATCATTATCATATCAACTAAAAAACCACATGTGCATCATTATCTGCATACCATCATATCATGAAACATCATCAATATGACAATCATCTCAACGCTTATCAAATATAGAACAATAATATATTATAAGCATTCTTATCATGATTAATCATAAAAATCAATTTCGTTTTCTCCTATTAAAAAAAATGAACACCAATGATGAAATAAGATTATTCAATTAGGTTATCTAATAAAATACTATTAGTATCATGTTTTCATCAAGATACCAATTACTTTTCTATGATCATTTCTCATTCTTTCTACTAGGAAGTTGTATATTTACATTGTATTTATAGTCATTTAAGTATAGTATAGTATGTATAGTCATCATCTTGAGCTTTAATAAATATTCATGTATTCTTCCTTCCCAGAGGAAATTTAGTGAAATTCATCATTGAGATATTATTGGTTGTATAATCATTCTTTGAATCATCTATATCAAATTAAAATTCCATGATCACTATACATATTTTTTTAATCCAAATGGCACACATACCCTAGGTCATCCTTATTTAGGGCTTATGTCATGCTTTTTCCACCTACATTAGGGTAGGTTGTCCCCTGTTGATTTATCCAATGTTCACATAATTTCCATTATCCATCCTAAAAATAGTTGCTTATCAAATTACCACTTGATCTCTTTTATCGTAGATTCACCCATCTTCAAGTTGAACTACGGATTCTTCCACTTTAACTATAACTTTTTACATCTTTAAACGCTTGGAACCACTACCACCATTATAATCCATGAAATATTTGGTATGCCTAATGTGTTTGGAAATAATTTATTTCAATACTAATGACACACTAGTAAGTTTTTTATATAAAGTAACAATAGATCATCAATCGACTCGTGAGTGATATTTATTCAAATACACCCTTCATTAGTTGATTCTCACTTCTTTTTCAATTTATGTGTAATCCTTCTCAACTTTCATTATAGAATTGCCAACAATATTTTTTCCTACGACTGTGTGCTCGGTGTTTTCTCGTTAGTCTACATATTGTATTTCTTTTTCCAAAAGTTAAACAATTGTTATCATTGAACATTTTCCTATTTAATCACTTGTCATCTCTCACCAATTACAAGTGCTTAGTACTTCCTATCTTGACATTTCTAAATTATATAGCCTGTCATCCTTGAACTTTACCAATCATGTTAATCAATCCACTCATCAATATCCTTAAGAGAAATTTCTTCTCTATAGAATCACCCGTTCACTTCCTCCCACTAAACATTTATAGATATATTTTTGTTTTCTCCAATATTCAATTTCCTGCATCTACTAGCTTCAAATATGGAAATATTATCAAATTGACCTTGATTTCTCACCTTGAGTCATCATGGTTTCTTTTCTGCCTCTAGTAAATGCATAAAATTATTACACTTGGAAATGTTGTTACCATTCGTCTAATCACATAATTTATTTTCCTCCAATTGATAAATTTTATCATGGATTCACTTCTTAATCAATGTTATCATACCTTTAAGGGCCCTTGAAAATGACAGTGATGGGGCATAGGAAGGTTTCGATACCGAGTGGTCAATGAAAAATTTCCTTCCATTGTTATTCAACTTCATTAGTTGATCACCATCGTTTCCTTCCTTATATGAATCATCCTTAAATCAAAATTATAGTGATTCTCGTGATCATTGTTATTATATGGAAATAATTATATGATTCCAAAACCATTTTCCACCAAGTTGTTTACTCGAAGAATACCTTTAGAGTGTTATAAAATTATATATTATAGAGCAATGGAACACATAAAATATGTGGAAACACAAACACAGAAATAACATAGAAAAAAATAGAGACACAAATATATGTGGTTCACGCAACTTCAGTTATGTCCACGGAAATAGCCAATCCTTCCTTTATATTATCCAGCAAAATGAAGAGACACAACCTACAGCAGATCCATTGTAGTATTCTTTACTCCCTCACACAATCCCCCTTGTTATTTCTCTCTCAAAATATACACATAATACATAGCCGCAATACAATACCCTCTTAGAAAACGAGTTTCCTTCTACGGAAAAAAACCCTACATTAAACATAACTTCTGCCGTCAGATCATCTGCCTAATGAACGGCCCAAATTGGCTACGAAATTACAATATTTTACAAGGAAATTTTACATTTTTTTTTAGCTTCAGGAGTGTTGCCCCCGAAATGCCCCGCAAGGGGGGGGCTCGTAAAATCACCATTGCCCCCCTGCCGGAGATTAAATGACGGGTCGCTTTTCCGCCCTATTAAGGGCATGGGTCCAACGCGGAAATACGAAAGAAGATAATCAGGTTCCACACCCAAGAATCTCCCACTTGGATACTGATTGTAGAAACTCCACCGCTACTTCATTTGTTGGACAATAACTCCACTTTGGACCTGGTTTTTTCTCATTTTCATCATCATACTTGAAGATCAATTAAAACTTATCAGAATCTCGGTTTCTCCCTGGTTACAACTTTTGTTAACATATTTGTAGGATTTTGGCTAATGTGTATATTTTCCAGCTTCAACTGTCCATCTTCCAACACTAACCGTATGAAATGGTACTTGTGTTGTATGTGTTTAGTCCTGGAATAAAATGTTGAGTTCTTTGCAAGATGAATGGCACCTTGGCTATCACTATATAACCTTCCCATCTCCTAGTTCTTACCCAATTCATCCATAAACCTTTGTAACCAAATCATTTCTTTACTAGCCTCTATAGCAGCAACATAATCTGCTTCTGTTATTGAAAGTGCATCAACACTTTGCAGTTTTGAAACCCAACTGACAGTTGTTCCACCTACAGTAAATACATACCTTGTAGTGCTTCTCATGTTATCTCTATCACCTCCCATATCTGCATCAACATATACTTTTAGAGCAATGTTTGAACCACCAAAGCATAATTCTTGATTTTTGGTACCTCTCAAATATCTGAGAATCCATTTCATTGTCATCCAATGTTCTTTTCCTAGATTGTTCATGTACCTACTTACAACTCCCACTGCATGTGCAATATCATGCCTTGTGCATACCATTGCATACATTAAGCTTCCAATTGTTGATGCATATGGAAATTTAGACATATAATCCATTTCTTCTTGGCTCTTGGGGCACATCTCCTTACTATGTTTGAAATGGATAGCCAAAGGTGTACTGACTGGTTTTGCATTATGCATATTAAATATTTTCAACACTTTTTGTATGTACTCATTCTGAGATAATGTTAATTTACGATTTTTCTTGTCTCTAGTTATTCTTATACCAAGTATTTGTTTTGCAGCTCCCAAATATTTCATTGCAAATGAATTTTCCAATTTTCTTTTGAGAACATTTATTTCCTGCAAGTTAGACCCTGCAACAAGCATGTCATCTACATACAATAACAATACAATATGGTTGCCATCATTTTTCTTTTTCAAATAAACACAATGATCAGAGTGACATCTAGTATAACTTTGTTCAGACATAAACCTGTCAAATTTAAGATACCACTGCCTCGGAGCCTGTTTTAAGCCATACAAGCTCTTCTTCAACCTGCACACTAATTTTTCCTGCCCTTTGACCTCATATCCTTGTGGTTGTTGCATATACATATCTTCCTCCAAATATCCATGGAGAAAGGATATATTCACATCTAACTGTTAAAGATGCAAATATTCTTCTACTACAAGACTTAAAATAGTTCTGATTGAAGTCATTTTCACAACAGAAGAAAATATTTCATCAAATTCAATACCTTTCTTTTGTGCAAACCCCTTCACCACAAGTTTAGCTTTGTACCTTTGTTTTCCTCCATCTTCTTCCTTCAACCTGTAAACCCATTTATTTTTCAATGTTGTTTTACCTGCAGGACCTGACCAATTCCCAAGTCTGGTTATGTATTAAGGAGTCCATCTCTTCTTTCATGGCTAGCTCCCACTTCTTCCTGGTTTCTACCGGCATTTCTTCTTCATAACATTCGGGTTCACCAGAATCACTCAACAATAAATAATATAATGAAGGAGAGTATCGTTCAAGGGGTCGACTTATCCTAGTGGGTCTTCTAACACCACTTTCAGGTGTTTGAGGTGCATGTTGTTGTTGTGGTGGTTGTTGTTGATGTGGTTGTTGATTATTATTATTTTCAGACACCTTTAATTTTTCTGTGATCTCATCAAGAACTATGTATTCTTTGTTTCTTTTTCCTGTTTATTTCTCTGCAACTGATCCTTATACAAGACCTTTTCATTGAATATTATATCTTTGGTCCTAATGATTTTTTAATTTTCATAATCATATAAGCAATAACCAAAATCATTAACACCATATCTAATAAAGGTACATTTCTTTGATTTTGCCTCAAGCTTTGTTCTATTTTCTTTAGTAATATGGACAAAGACCTCACAACCAAAATGCTTTAAAAATGAGTAGTTTACCGTTTTAATTATCCATGCCTCCTCTGGAATACCTCCATCCATGAACTTGAAGGCCTTATGTCTATTAGATAAATAGTAGTATCTACAACATTTGCCAAAAATTTTAAAGGAAATCTTGCATGCAATCTCATGCACCTTGCACGCTCCATGATTTTCATGTTCATCCTTTCTGACACACGATTTTCATGTTGTGTTCCTGGAACTTCCTTATCTCTGTGAATTCCATGCTCTGAACAATACCTATCAAACTCTTTTCTGTAATATTCACCTCCATTGTCTGATCTTAGGCACTTTAACTTATTTCTTGTCTCAATCTCAACCAAAAATTTCCATTTCTTGAAAGTATCAAATACATCATATTTATTCTTAATACAATAAATCCATTTTTTTCTAGTTGCATCATCAATAAAAGTAACATAATAACCAGACCCACTGAGAGATGATACCTAAGTAGGTCCCCATACATCTATATGCACAAGCTCTAATTTTTCGCTCTTCTTTTCTTTCCCAACTCTAAGAAATATGACTCTCTTTTTTTTTCCATAAACACAATTCTCACAGAAATCCAAATCAATATTCTTCAAACCTAGCAACTGCATAAATTATACAACATGCATGTATATCTTGGATTCAATTCGATCTAACAATGTACTAAAGTTAAATACTGAATCGCTTCTACAAAAATTTTGCGGAATTAAAAAATAAATAAATAAAAACACAATCGTTGATCACATCAAGTAAAGAAGAATCAAATCAAACACAACACAGATAATTTCCCAGGGAAATCTTATTGCTCAAAACCCCACTATCTTCTATTGTATATTCAGCATGGATCATGAAACAATTACATACAAAAATCTTCTCACAAAAGCCCTCGAGTAATCAGCTAGTTATCTCACACTATCATACAAAAAATAACCAATACTTAGCCAATTTACTGCCTCCAAACATCCTACCTTGCTTGGACAATTCCTGATGAATGAAATCCCTAAAAGATAGGAATTTTGGCCTTCCTTGACTGCGCAAGTATCATGGGCTCTCCAAATGGGTGTTTGGTTGCATGGGTGCAACCCAATAATCCTACAACTGATAGTCAACTTCCCTTTCACCTAGATCTCAATTGGGCCTCCACTAGATCTGACATGCATGTAGCTAATAATAGTAAATCCTTAGTTGCATGTGAGATCACTGATTGTGAATTAATTAATATTTAATTCACTTGATTTCTCACTAGTGTATCAAGAAGTTACAACTAGCACAATTGGTTTTAACTCACTTAACTGAGTTAAATTGATTATAACATGCATTAACTAATGCAATCACCGTACTTCGAACTTTGTTACAACTAGAATTACTCGCATGCCTCACCAACTACCTCTAACTCGAAATCCACTAGCTAACTAAGTTTATCACTTTGAGTTTAACTATTATTAGACTAAATTACATTTTATTGTCCATCTTAATTAAGGGATAACTAAAAATAGACATGCACCAAAAAATAGCACTATGGGCCCCACCCTAATGTAGGTGCTTAATGCACTCGGGCATGGGTGTTGAAATTTTCTTGTTGAATCTCAACACTCCCTCTCAACAATAGGGGGATTATCCTTCACCTCGATCCTGTCTCTATGGTATTCAAATTTTCTCCTGGTGAGCGCCTTCTTTAGAATATCTACATTCCGATCTTCGTGGGAATGTCTTTTGAAGCAACATTATTCTTCTCTTGCACACAATATATGAGATGATGGTATCATATATTTATGTGCTTGGACCTATCATGAAACACATGATTAATCGAGAGTTTAGTGCAACTCGATTATCACAATGAATCATCGTTGGATCCATCCGAGAACCAAACAAACCAACCAAGATCTTTCTCATCCGGATAGCCTCACATGCGGCTTGAATTGCTGCCACGTATTATGATTCCAGCTGAGCTGAGTGCCATAGATTGTTGTTTCTGTTGTACCAGGAAATTGTTGTCGATCCTATGTTGAAGATCCCTCTCGATGTGCTTTTTATGTCCGATGGACTTCCTGCCCAATCTGCATCCTTGAAGCCTTGAAGCTTCACTCCTCTATCCGTCCGTACCATATACCATACTACGATGTGCTCCTTAGGTATCTCAAGACATTCTTCCCCGCCTTCCGGAAGAGCTTGGTAGGCTTAACCATAGCTTGACTCGATCTGGTTAAGCGTAGTAGCAAATGTTTGGTATGTTGTTCACTAGATACATCAATGAACCAACTAAGTAGCATCCTCTTTCCTCCAATTTCCGGAAGAGGAGTATCCATGGGTTTTCAGCTCTCCGTGTGAAACTTACCTAGTATCTCCTTTGCATACTTGCCTTGAGACACAAAAATTTCACCATCTCGCTACCATATTTCCAATCCAAAGAAATAATGAAGGAGTCACATGTCCTTCCTTTCGAACTCTCTTGCAAGATCCTCCTTGCATGAGTGTATCATCTTCTCATCACTAGTCAAATTTAGATCATCAACATAAAGAACAATAATCAATATCTTACCCTCAACCACAATATGGTACGGGGTTTGCATACTGCTTCACTTTTAGTGAAGCCCGAGTCCCAGTGAAATAGTTGTCTATTCGATTGTACCAAGCACGGGGTGCTTGCTTCAGCTCATACAGGTCCTCTTTTTGAGTCGGCACACATGCGACTCGTTGTTTAAGATCTCAAAACCTTCGAGTTTGCTCTATGTACACCTCTTCCTCGGATATCCCATTGAGAAACATAGTTTTCACATCCATCCGATGAATGCGTCAACCCATCTGCGCTCGAGAGTGCAAGGATGGATATTATGGAAGAGTACCTTGCAACAGGTGAGAAAAGTCTCATCATAATCTATCCCCTCGATATGTGAGAATCCCCGGGCCACAATTTGGCCTTGTACTTCTCCACACCCCCATCGGGGGAGCTTGCTTTACCTTGTAGATCCATCTTGATCCAACCACCGATTTGTCGACGGTCTTGGGAAAATCTCCCATGCACTCGGGTCTTGACAATGGAGTCATACTCCTCCACCATTGCATCAACCCAAGTTGGTTGTTGCACTCGCTTCCCCGAAAGGAAGATGGTTCGATCACAATACATTTGCTCATAAGAGCCATGTATCCAATAAATAGGTCGGGGAAATTGTCTCTCGTCACGAGTTTGTGAAGTAGGGGCTCCTACATTTTCCGCGGCATCAAGTCTCAATCTATTAGCTTCCGTGGTGTGACTTCTTCCATTTCGATGGATGGCTCTGCATGAGTGTTTTCCTCCACTCCATGATCCTCCGCATGTGGCCGATACACATCTTGAGGCTCATCCTTAGGGACCAACGAGTTCCTCCTCTCGCATGCAAGTCCAACTCCCTCTCAAGGGACAACCGCATGGCTTTCTCCTCATCAAATTTTATATCCCATCGCACAACGGTCATTTTGTTGTTTTGAAAATACACTCAATAATTATGGGGTGTTTCGAGTGTACCACGCAAAAATCCCGATCTTAGTCAGTCGGTTCTAGCTTCTTCTTGGCGTCTTTGGTCACATGCACATAAATAGATGAGCCAAAAATCTTAAAGTGTCAAACATCAAGTTTCTTACCCAGGTGAAAGCATCTTCATGTGTACTCATGCCAAGTACTCTACGAGGACAACAATTTTGCACATAAACCACGGTGTTGCATGCTTCCACCCACGGATGCATCGGTCGGCCTTGATCATGCAACATCGCTCTTGCTACACCCATGATCATTCCGTTCTTTATTTCCGCGACCCCATTCCGCTATGGGTTATGAGGCGTTATCAATTCCCTTCGAATTCCTTCTTTGCTTTCGAAGAAGTTCTTGAATTCGTTAGAGATTTATTCACCACCATTATTGCTCCTAAGAGCCTTCACTTGCTTCCCACGAATCTTTCTCCACGAGTGCCTTAAACTCAAGAAACTTAGAGATTGTCTTATATTTCTTACGCATGAAGAAGATCCATCACTTACGAGAAAATTCATCAACAAATATTACATAGTACTTATGTTTTGTTGTTGAAGCAACAAAGAAAGGGCCACACACATCTGTGTGCACTCTCTCAAGGATCCCTCGAAGATCGGTTCTTCTTCTCATGAAAGGTGGCCTTTACATATTTTCCCATAGTACATCCCTTGCATGTGTCCGTTGCTAGCAAGTGTACCCTTGGGAAGACCAGTAGAAATCGTTGCATGACTTTCAAGGCTCCATGGTGGAGATGGCCCAATCTCTCTCGTGCCATAATTCGCTTTCATCCCGACTCACCACTTGATCCGCCTTGCCCATCATTGTTGTGTAGCCATCTACCTCCAGCTTGTAGAGATTCTTAACTCGAATCCCTATCCTCTTGGATTTTCCTATTGTTTTGTGTCGTAGGAAGGATTTTCCTTCACTAAAATCAACATCATAGCCTCTATCCTCCAACATTGCGACTGAGACTAAATTTTTTCTTCAAACCTGGTACATGCATTACATATTTTAATTGAAAGGGTTTACTTGATTGCCTATGAAATGTAATGGTACCAATCTCGGTAGCACTCTGTACCACCCGTCATTGCCCATTTCAATATGCATATGGAGATCCTTCTCCTCCAAGTCACCGAAAAAATTTCCTTGTTTCTGTCGTGTGAAAGGAAGCACCGCTATCCAAATACCATAGAGATCCCAATGCACTTGACACCGAGGCATGAAGTCAAGCTCAAATTGTGAAGCCAAGGCCTCACCAGCTGCAGATCCTCTTGTTCTTCTTCTTTTTTGGACGAGTTAGTAGCAAAATTCTCATGCTCGTGACGGTGAAAACACTTCACCTTGGACATGTCCTGCTTCTTGCTTTTCTTGGACTCGGATTTGGAATGGAATTTCTTCCCCTTCTTCACCTTAGCGACCAAAGCACAATATTCTTCATCTTCATTCTTAGATGAAGATCCATCTCTGGTGTTCCGTCCGAACTCCTCCCTCGCACCGGGATCCGACCACAGTCATTCCCAATTTGGAAAATTTTCCCTTCCATTGACAAAGTCTTGATAATCGTGCCAACTCTTGGGAAGTCCTAGGAGAGCCAAGCTCACCAAATCATCATTAGCAATAGTTATACCAATGCTCCCCATTTCATCCCGACATTAGACAAAATTTGTTAGATATTTTGGTATGGAGTTGCCCTTCTCCATCTTGATCTTCCCTGAGTTTATCTTTGAGCACCAATTTCCTATGGTCGTTCTGTTGCTCTAGAATAGATCCCTCAAAGCCTTCCACATTTCATATGGTGTGTCTTTCCCATGGAGGCTTGAGACAATGTGGTCTCATACTCCCTCCAACAGGGATCCTCCTCGCCTTTGTCACTTTCTTTTTTCCATGCATCAAGATTTGCGAAAGATCTCGTCACAACAGAGTTTAGGAACATCATTGTCAATGAATTCCTTCAAGTCATTGTCTTCGCGTCTGCCTCCATCCTATCCTTGCAAGCGGTATAGTTTGAGTTTCCCTCGAGTGCATACTCCAACCTCAAGCCATTGAAATCCATTTCGATCTTGAATCAACTATAGCACCAAGAAAGTCTTTCTCGCAAATTCGAATTCTATCCCTGTCACAAACTCGACTCGTTGAAAATGCAGCAAGATGATGGAGCTTAGTGAAATGAAGTCGCCTTCACTAAGTGGGCCCGCGAGCAAATTTTGGCGCAAAGTCTATTTTTTAGACTATGTCTATTTTTAGACATATGGAGCATGGTCCCAGGGGGTTGCGGTATGTTATTCTTGGAGTATTGGTCATGTTGGTAAAAATATATGGACCTCTATTTTTTTGGACCTATAGGTCGAAGTCTATTTTTAGGCTTGCCTATCCTAAAAATAGGGAAGTCAAATATTATTCACCCTTAATAATATTTGGACTCTAAAATTCAGTTTACTCTCTTGGATCACTTCGGTTCGAGCTACGAAGTGGCTCATGTATCCGACGGAGGAATTACGCTATTCCTAGGGGTTTGGTGAGCTCATGCATGGTTGACTTCGGTTAGGACTTCAGATGGCGAAGTTTGGTGGAGTTGATGAGACAAGTTGGTGGAGTTGTGTTCGGTTTAACTTAGTTGAACTAGTTGAGATTAGTTTAACTAGCTAATCAACTAGTAAATGAGTGGAGTGAATTAAATATTATTTAATTCATTAATTAGTAACTCATTATTCAACTCAAGAACACATCGAGTTCACTATAGTGCATGGACGAGTTCAGTGGAGACCGATGAAAGAGGTAGATGAAAGGGTGAGTACAACTATCGGTTGTGACATCGGTTGTGCATGAGATTTGCACCACACTTGGAGGCAATTGCCCATGATGATTGTGTCTGTCAAGCCAAGGAGATTCGAACCTTGGATCTCTATTTAGACAGGCCATGATTGCGCAATAGAGGCAGGGCAATTATTGGATGTGTTTTGAACCCGTGACTTGTTCAAAACCAAGCTAGTTTGTGTGTAACTTCATGAGATAGTACTGAGTACTTGTGAGGAGTATTGTACTGAGTTTGTTACATGTTTTCTCCATTATAATATACACAATAGCTGCGGGGGTTTTCAGCTATAAGCTTTCCCCATACATATTGTGTTAACGTGTATGATGATTTGATGTGCTATCGCTTGTTTTATTTCCGCATGTGTGATGATCCGAGTGGAAGAGATTATGTGTTGCATATGAATTTGAATTGATATGTGATCGGGATAGTCTCGGTGGATAATTAATCATTATTCAACAAATTTCTACAAGCTCCTCCTTCACGAGTTGTGATTTCTCGTGCTACGATACCATGTAGAAATTATACAACGTGCATGTATATCTTGGATTCAACCCGATCTAACAATGTACTAAAGTTAAATACTCGAATCACTTCTACAAATATAATTTTACGGAAATTAAAAACACAATCGCCAATCACATGAAGTAAAGAAGAATAAAATCAAACCACAACAAAGATAATTTCCCAGGGGAAATCTTGCTACTCAAAAACCCAACTATCTTCCATTTTATATTCAGCATGGATCATGAAACAATTACATACAAAAATCTTCTCACAAGAGCCCTCCGGTACTCGCTAATTGTCTCACATTTTCATACACAAAACTAACCAATACTTAGCCAATTTATCGCCTCCAAACAACTTGCCTTTCTTGCGCAATCCATGATGAATGCAATCCCTAAAAGATAGGAATTATGGCCTTCCTTGACCGTTCAAGTATCATGGGCACTCCAATGGGTGTTTGGTTGCATGGGTGCAACCCAATAATCCTACCAATGGTAGTCAAATTACCTTTCACCAAGATCTCAACTGGGTCTCCACTAGATCTAACATCCATGCAACTAATAATAATAAATCCTCGGTTGCATGTAAGATCACCGATTGTGAATTAATTAATATTTAATTCACTTGATCTCTCACTAGTGTATCGAGCGATTACAACTAGCACAACTAAGTTAAGCGATTACAACCTCGCATTAACTAATGCATCACTACACTTCGAACTCTGTTACAACTAGAGTTACTCTGCATGCCTCACCAACTACCTCTAACTCGAAATCCACTAGCTAACCGAGTTTATCACTCTCGGTTAACTATTACAATTTATTTTTTAGACTAGATTACATTTTATTGTCCATCTTAATTAAGGGATAACTAAAAATAGACATGCACCAAAAATAGCACCGTGGGCCCCCACCCTAGTGTAGGTGCTTAATGCCTTTGGGTGTGGGTGCTGAAATTTTCTTGTTGAATCTCAACAAATTTCACATAACATTTTTACATTTAATAAAATTTGTCTTATGATTGATTAGTTTCACGTTTTGAAAAAACAATCTTAATGTTTTTTTACATTACAAGCAAAACCCAATGTAATTGGAATGAGCAATGGAGTGTTGGTAAGATTTACACTCTCGTTAATTTGTTATCCCAATGTGAAGCAAGGAAAAAATTTATAGACAAATAATTTCATTTCATTACTATATGTTACAAATTAAATAGATTAAGAATTTTTTAAAGATGAAACATACTTTAACTTTAGCAATGATACACCTTTGTTGAACGGACATTATACTCTTTTTTGTTTTCTTGAACTTTATCAACACTTAATTTCCTTTTGTGATTAACAATATAATTGACAATACATTCCACAGGGAGCTAGATTGGGGTTGCACTGAGCCCTTTTCACTAGTACATTTGGCGGAAATTTCGACACTCTTGACCAAATGTCAGAAATTTCCCCAAATTTTATCAATTTTTCAAATCCCGCCTACAACTGCCGCTATACCAACGTTTGGAGACAAGTGTTGGTATTGCAACACTTAGAGGTAAATTTCGGTCTTGCAACGTTTGGAGAAAAGAGTCGGAATTGCGACGGATTGGAGGAAAGTGTCGGTCTAGCGACACTTAGAGCTAAGTGTCGCTATTGCGACATTTGGAGAAAAGCGTTGGAATTGTGACGGATTGGAGGAATGCGTCGCAAGACTGACACTTTCCACCAATCTGTTGCAATTCCGATGCTTTTCTCCAAACGTCGCAATAGTGACAATTATCTCTAAGTGTCGCTATTGCGACATTTGGAGAAAAGAATTGGAATTGCGACGGATTGGAGGAAAGTGTTGGTCTTGTGACACATTCCTCGAATCCGTCGTAATTTCAACGCTTTTCTCCCTCCAAACATCGCAATAGTAAAGGCAAAGTTAATTTCTCATTTTATATCGTGGGTTAATTGCTTCGGTGAACAACTTTTGGTCAAAGTTTCTTTATAAAATGAACGATTATTTATAAAATACAAGTAAGTGGATAGGGGTCAAACACCTACCAAGATCATGTAAATTTCGCCATTGTAGTATAGTTATATGTAGCTCATAGAATTCTTCATTTTTATGGATATTGTATAGTTTAATTACTCCCGAAAGCATAAAGCATCGGCCAAATTGAAGAAAATTGTACGGTGGATCTCCAAAAAACCCTGATGAAAAAACAAACGAGACAAGCTGGATTTTGCAACTCCAAAAAATTAGGTTGAACTCTATATGTTGGTTGTACATCAAACAAAAATTGAAGTGTCATCTTTCATTTTTAGTAGTAAATTAATAGATCACCTAAATCGAATCGGATGGAAATTTTCTTGTCAACGTCCAAGCGAGTTGAAATAGAGACACAAATATGTAAGAATCGGTAACTTTCCTAGATCTATAGAAATAAGTGCTCAAATTTTGTTATTTGAGTGAGGTCGCTCGATCGGGTGCGTTCAGAGTTGGGTCGTTTCGTTCGAGGGTGCCCGTATCGGTTTTTCTAAGTTGTGATTGCCCACGTGCCTTGTGCACGTTCGAAAGCGACTTCGTTTGCCATTTTCTCCCTTGTGGCATCGTTCGGTCGAGCGCACCGTGTCGCACCGTGTGAGGTCGCCCAACCAGGCATGTTTGGGTTGGTTCGTTTCATTCGAGGGCACCCGTATTAGTTTTGTTAAGTTATGACCGCCCGGGTTCCTTGTGCACATTCGGGGCGCCCATTTTCCGATTGCTCCGGCCTTGTGGCATCGTTCGGCCGGGCGTGCCGTGTCGCGCTGTGTGAGGGTGCCCGACCAAGCACATTCGGGTTGGGTCATTTCATTCTAGGGCGCCCGTATCAGTTTTGCTAAGTTGTGACCGCCCGGGTGCCTTATGTACGTTCAGGCGGCCCATTTTTCGTTTGCTCCCTTGTGGAATCATTTGGTCGGGCGCGCCATGTCGCGCTGTGTGAGGTCACTCGACTGGGCACATTCGGGTTGGGATGTTTGATTCGAGAGCACCCGTATTAGTTTTGCTAAGTTGTGACCACTCGGGTGCGGCCTTGTGCATGTTCGGGCGACACATCTTCCGTTTGCTCCCTTGCGGCATCGTTCGGTCATTCAACTATCCCTTTTGGGTCGGGTCAGGTCGTGCCGTGTGAGGTTGCCCAAGGAAACGCGTTCGGGCGTGTCGAGTTGGGTTTGGTTGGGTCGTGTCGTGTGAGGTCGCCAAAGGAAACACGTTCGTACGGTTCGGGTCGAGTTGGGTCTGGTCGAGTCGTGTCGTGTGAGGCCGCCCAAGGAAACACGTTCGTACGGGTCGGGTCGAGTCATGTACTGATGGCGCTCAAGGAAACGCGTTCGAGCGGGTCATGTTGGGTCTGGTGATCGGATCTTGTCATGTGAGGCCGCCTAAGGAAACACATTCGTACGGGTCAGGTGGAGTCATGTGATGGCGCCGGCCAATTAGCTGGAAACGAGTTTGAGTTAGGTCAGGTCGGTTCGTGCCATATTGTAATTAAGGGCGCTCAAGGAAACACGTTTGGGCGGGTTGGGTCGGGTCAAGTCGGGTCGAGTCGGGGTCATGCCGTGTGAGGCCGCCCGAGGAAATGTGTTCGGGCGGGTCGAGTTGGGTCCCGAGTCGGGTCGTGTCGTGTGAGGCCGCCCAAGGAAATGCGTTCGGGTGGGTTGAGTTAGGTCGGGTTGGGTCATATGAGGGTAATCGTATCAAAAAATTTTAAGTTGTGACCACCCATGTTTCTTGTGCACGTTTGTGCGATCCCTTTTCCATTTCCTCCCTTGTGCGCCCTTTGTTCGGGTGGGTCGGGTCATGCCATGTGAGGGGGCGCGCCACAGGGAAACTCGTTCGAGTCAAATCATGTGAGGGAGGTCGTATAAAAAAAATGCTAAGTTGTGACCGCCCATGTACATTGTGCACGTTCATGCGACCCATTTGTCATTTTCTCCCTCATGCCTTTGACGTTCAGGAGGTCTGGTCAGGTTGGGTCATGTGATGTCGCCCAAGGAACATGTCCGTAGGGTCGGGTCCGTGTCGGGGGGCGAGTGTCATGAGGGCGCCCGAAGTACGTGTTCGGGTGGGTCGGTTCGAGGTCATGTGCGATGCGCGGGGAAACGCATTCGGGTGGCTCGGGGTCGGGTCATGCCATATTGTGAGGGCACCCAAGGAAACACGTTTGGCGGGTCGGAGTCGGGTCGGGTGAGGTCGGGTCATGTACGTCATCTAGCCGCTAAGGAAACACATTCGGGCGGGTCAGATCGGTTTGGGTTTGGTCATTTGAGGGTGGTCTTATAAAAAATGCTAAATTGTGACTGCCTTAAAATCCAGTGCCTCCTCATAAAATCCTCTCCTCGTATAATCGACCACCATTATAGACGTTTACACCACATTTGGTTTAGAAATTTAGTAGGTAGGTAGGGTGCCCCTATCTCTCATCTCCATATAGTTAATTTGGTCACATATTCTTTCTTCTATGATACTGGTTCCTCTCTCTTAAGTCCTATCTCTTAATAAATAAAGAATACATGGCAAAAAGCAGCAATACTTACAAAATTATTACATTAAGATGCAAAGAATAAGAAAATAATGTGCAAAAACAGAGACCAATAAAACTATCATCTTAACCCCTAACCCCTTAAACACTAATTCCCAACCCTTAACCCATTTAACCCCCTAAACCTCTAAACCCCTAACCCATTTAACCCCTAAACCATAAACCTATAAACCCTTAACCCCTATCCCCTAAATGCTTAACCTCTAACCCATTTAACCCCCTAAACCCCTAGTAAACCCCTAACCCATTTAACCCCCTAAACCCTAAACCTATAAACCCTTAACCCCTAACCCATTAAACCCTAAACCATTAAACCCTTAACCCTAACCCCTTAAACCTTAATTAATGACCCCTAACCCAACTAATCCCCTAAAACCTAACCCCGTTAGCCCCTAAATTCTAACCCCTAAAATCCTTGACTGCTAAATCCCCTAACCCCCTAAACCCCTAACCCATTTAACCTTGTAAACCCTCAACCTATAACCCCTTAACCCCCTAAACCTCTAAACCCCTAACCCATTTAGCCTCTAAACCATAAACCTCTAAACCCTTAACCCCTAACCCCCTAAACCATAAATATCTAAACCTGTAACCCCTTAACCCCTTAACCCATAAGCCCTAGCTAAAATCATTAACTGCTAAATCCCCTAAGCCCCTAAAACTCTAAATGCCTAATCCATTTAACCCCCTAAACCCTAAAACTCTAACACTTAACCCCTAACCCCTAACCCCTTAAACACTAATTCCCAACCCCCAACCCATTTGACCCACTAAAACCCTAAAACCCTAACCCATTTAACCTCCTAAACCCTAGCCCCTAACCCCTAACCCCAAATCCCCTAAGCCCTCCAAATTCGAATTAGCTTTGAAGAAGTAACTATTTTCTTACTTCTGTCTAATTCACTATATAATTAGATCATGAATGTGAGAAGGTTGTTTGTAGATTATATTATTAATTGTATCAACAGTGTAATTATTTCTGTGTAGTTATAAAACCTCATCTGCAGAAATAATTTCTTGTCATTTTCAAAATTGACTGCTTCATTGAGCACAACATGTAGCTTATCTAATACTTTATTGAAGCTAAAAGCTCCACCTTTTGGGGCAAGCTACTTTCTGGGCGCTAACTCCACTATGTGTGGGGTTAATTAACCCTATGCCTACAATGTTTATTATTTGCATATCAGATTATGTGGGGGTAGATAACTTATAGCAATGTCACATAGGCCCCATTCACTTACGAAGGTTCCCCAAACTCGGCCCCCAATTTGGTTGATCTTGTTGATCAGCTTGAAAATTTTGAATTTTCACTGATGATTGATTTTCCTCTCACTCGAATGCAAAAGGAAGATGAATTTAATATTTTTCCTCCATAATTTCCACATTCAACATCTATTGTAGCTATTCACCTATGCTCATCTGGAATAACCACAAGTTGTACTTTTTTTTGGCAATGGATTCTTGATGTTGATCTTGACGAGATTTCTCCTCCTCAAAAAACATATCCTGGTTGTAAGCATGGTTGTGGTATGTTGATGTTCAGATGAAAACTATAACTTGTAGCCCTTGATATGCTAGGGGCTGGTTACTTTGATATTAATGGTGGTGTATTCATACTCCTTCTGAATAACAAATAAAGGGTCAAGGAAATTGACCAATATGTTGTCAAGTTTTATCTTATCCATCTCTGGGGCAAGCTGCTTTTCAGCTAACTCCACTTATTTTGATCTTAATTTTTCCAATTTCTTCCTTCTCTCATATGATACCTGAGCCTTTGCCTTTCTATTCCCTTCTAATTCCATAATAGTGTCATAATGATGCTAGCCAACTTCTTTTGAAAGCCTTCCTAGCTAGCAGACAATACTTGTGACCTGGCTGAAGCCTCAACGCTTTCAGAGCATCTGGATTGACCATTCTCTTCTTCCAGTCATATGGTGGGGGAACCCCTTCAAAAGCCCTTCGGGTGGCCCATTTTCCATTTTCTCCCTTGTGGCATCATTCGGTCGGGCGCGCCATGTCGCGCTGTGCGAGGTCGCCCGATTGGGCATGTTCGGGTTGGGTCGTTTCGTTTGAGGGTGCCCGTATAATTTTTGCCAAGTTGTGACTGCCTAGGTTCCTTGTGCACATTCAGGTAGCCCATTTGCAGTTTTCTCCCTTGTGGCATCGTTTGGTAGGGTGCGCCATGTCACGCCGTGCGTGGTCGCCCAACCAGGCACGTTCAAGTCGGGTCATTTTGTTCGAGGGTGCTCGTATCATTTTTGCTAAGTTGTGACCACCCAGGTGCCTTGTGCACGTTCAGGTGACCCGTTTTCCATTTAATTCCTTGTGGCATCATTCGGTTGAGCACGTCGTGTCGCGCTGTGGGAGGTCACCCGACTGGGCGCGTTCGGTTCAGGCCGTTTTGTTTGAGGGCGCTGGTATCAGTTTTGCTAAGTTGTGACCGCATGGGTGCCTTGTGCATGTTTGGGTGGCCTGTTTTCCGTTCGCTCCCTTGTGGCATCATTCGGTTAGGCGCACCGTGTCGCGCCGTGCGAGGTCACCCGACTGAGCGCATTCAGGTCGGGATGTTTCATTCAAGGGCGCCTGTATCTATTCTGCTAATTTGTGACCGCTCGGGTGCCTTGTGCAAATTTAGGTGGCCCATTTTCCATTTTATCCATTGTGGCATCGTTCGGTTGGGTGCACCGTGTTGCCTCATCTGAGGTCGCCCGACCGAGTGCGCTCGGGTCTGGCAGTTTCGTTCGAGGGTGCCCGTATCAGTTTTGCTAAGTTGTGACCGCCCGGGTGCCTTGTGCACGTTCAAGCCGCCCATTTTTCATTTTCTCCCATGTGGCATCGTTCGGTCGGGCATGTCGTGTCGTGCCGTGTGAGGTCGCCGGACCGGGCGCATTCGGGTTGGGCCGTTTTGTTCAAGGGTGCCCGTATCAGTTTTTCTAAGTTGTGACCGCCCGGGTGCTTTGTGCACATTCGAGCGGCCCATTTTTCGTTTTCTCCATTGTGGAATTGTTCAGTTGGCGTGCTATGTCGCGCCATGTGAGGTCGCCCGACTGGGCGTGTTCGAGTCAGGCCATTTCGTTCGAGGGCGCTCGTATCAGTTTTGCTAAGTTGTGACTGCCCGTGTGCCTTGTGCACGTTCGGGCGGCCCGTTTGCCATTTTCTCCCCCGTGGCATCATTCTTTGTGTCACGTCGTGTGAGGTTGCTCGACCGGGCACGCTCGGGCCAGGTCGTTTCGTTCAAGGGCGCCCGTATCAGTTATGCTAAGTTGTGACCGCCCGAGTGCCTTGTGCATGTTCGAGCGGCCCATTTGCCATTTTCTCCCTTGTGGCATCATTTGGTCGGGCACGCTGTGTGAGGTCACCCGATCAGGTGCATTCGGGTCAGGTCATTTTGTTCAAGGGCGCCTGTATCAGTTTTCCTAAGTTGTGACTGCCCGGGTGCCTTGTTCACATTCGAGCAACCTGTTTTCCATTTGCTCGCTTGTTGCATCATTCGGTCGGGTGCGCCATGTTGTGCCATGTAAGGTCGCCTGACTGGGCACGTTCAATTTGGGTCATTTTGTTCGAGGACGCCGTATCAGTTTTGCTAAGTTGTGACTGCCCGGGTGCCTTGTGCACATTTGACCGGCCTATTTGCCATTTGCTCCTCTGTGGCATCGTTCGCTTGATTATCCTTACTAAACCAAAAATTTCATTGAAAATAATCATTCATACCATAACATTACTACTTCCCTTTTAACCACATAAAACTTATTTTTAAGTTACCATACTTCATCTTTAATATCACATAATTAGATTAAAAAATCAACCAAAATCCCTAGTTTATGAAATAAAAATTCAACAATTTTATATAATTAATAATTTAAATAAATGTCTTAGATTTAATCTCATTAATAATTATTTATAATCAACAATACCACTTATTTACCCAAACCCCTTATTAACCCCAAGAAAAGTCTCACACATTTTATTTAATGGAATTTTGAGTGGCCTTAAAAAAACACACGTATTTCATTTCAAAATGTCAAAAATTTTAAAACATCAAAAGTTTTAATTTCCCTCGTACATTTCCCTCTGGTTGCATGGTTTGTCTAGGGAAGGAGGGAGGATGCGGAAAATCCTGTTTGGAGGGGCAGTTCAGGGTTAAAACAAAGTCTCTTTATCTATTAGCTCTGCGGCCAAAGGTTTTCAAATAAGCGGAAGTTGCAAAAGGGTTTTTGAGCCATCTTTGATATTGGGGTTTCGTTGTTCTTTTGGTTTGGTTTCTGTGGGTTTCCTTGAGTTTTCTTGCAGGTTCTGAAGTCTGAGGCATCACACGCAACATCATCACATCTACAGGCATCGCATCTATATATTTGGCACTTCAATTATAATAGTCACATCACATCCATAATCTTGGAGACTAGCATTATCTTTGTGAGGAAATATGTATGTAATAAAAAGACTGGAACATTGACCTGAAGCCATATGTCCTGCATCAAAAACACAATAAGTGATCTTCATATTCGTTGATTGCATCCTAGAGGAGTTACACGCAGATCAACTGAAATAGGAAGCAACCTAATGATGCTTTTCTTACCTTAATCACTGAGCGATCTTCTGCAACAATTCTTGATGTATTGAGTGGTGACAGAGGGCTAGTTCAGATCTGATCCAAATCTGAGTTCGGTCGATAGCAAAAATGCGAGAGATCCTTCAGATCCTTCACATTCAGGGGGGCCAATGTGGCAACCAGATCGGCTCCAAGTTCTGGGAAGTGGTCTGTGAAGAACACGGGATCGATCCTACTGGGAGATATCAGGGCACTTCAGATCTACAGCTTGAAAGGGTTAATGTTTACTACAATGAGGCGAGCTGTGGGAGATTTGTGCCCCGAGCCGTGCTCATGGATCTGGAGCCTGGCACCATGGACAGTGTGAGGACCGGGCCTTATGGACAGGTCTTCAGACCTGATAACTTCATTTTTGGCCAATCCGGGGCTAGAAACAACTGGGCCAAGGGGCATTACACAGAAGGAGCTGAGCTCATTGATTCTGTGCTTAATGTCGTTAGGAAGGAGGCTGAGAACTGTGATTGCCTGCAAGGTATGTGTCTTTTTCAGATTCGAATCCTTGACCTTGTGTTTTTGAAATGTAGGATTTCATTTGCTAAAATGATGTGGGTTTTTGTTGTGTACAGGGTTGCAAGTGTGTCACTCTTTGGGAGGAGGTACTGGATCTGGGATGGGAACCCTCTTGATCTCCAAGATTAGGGAGGAATACCCTAATAGAATGATGCTCACATTCTATGTTTTCCCGTCTCCTAAGGTGTCAGACATAGTGGTGGAGCCTTACAATGCCACACTCTCTATTCATCAACTGGTAGAAAATGCAGACGAATGTATGGTGCTTGACAATGAGGCTCTCTATGATATTTGCTTCAAGACTCTTAAGATCACCACAACTAGCTGTAAGTACTCTTGGTTTTGGGATCTTAGCAAGTTTGGTTTTTTTATGAAATTTATTAATTTTTAATGACATTGAAGTTAACAGGGAGGTGTTTTAAATCTATTTATATGCCTTTAAATACGATTACCAGTTTAAAAAATTGTCAGTTTGTTTGGGTTCACTTAGGAGGTTTATTTTTTCGTTTTGATTTCTTGTTCTATCGAATGAAAAATATTCATTTATGTGGTCATATTTTCAAGATTTTGTTTAATTCTACTCAGTAGGACATTTTATTTTTATACTTGAAGGTCCAAGTTTGAAATATCTAGGTCTCATTTTAGACAAATTCCTCATAATTTTCCATAGATATCGTTCTTAGGTAGGGAGAACATCCAATGGTTTATCACTTTGAAGACCTGTTGCATGCCAAGCTAGGTTATGCTGCCTATGATAAGGAATTTTTTTTCATAGTTTAAGCAATTAAACATTGGTGGCACTTCTTCCTCGGAAAAGGAAAATATTCTACGTACAAACCATCAACCATTGAAATTCTACAATTCGTCAATTCAAACACATATCCATACAGAACAGGCATAATGTCTACAATAATTACATCATTATCTAATAACATAATGAATCCACAGACGAGATAATAGAGTCTATAACTTCTCAGCCATCCCCGTAGGGATACTTGTTAGCAGATTAATCATTAGACATCATATGCAGTAATTATGATGACTAAAAATTGGTTTATCCTACTTATCCATATTTTGTACTCATTTTGCAGAATTTACCTTTCCTGAATTATACTCTTCAATAAGTTATTGTACAAATTGAAATATTCATGTGTGTTAGTTGGTGCTAAATAAACTACTCAAAGAATCTCATTCCTTCTCCTTGGAAGGCACCTTTCAATCGATGAGGCTCTTCAATTCCTTCTGCAACATATTGCCGAATCATGCTAAATAATATTAATGATTATATATATCAGTGCTCTCATTGTAGATTGTCTATACCTCCCAATCAAAAGCTTGGCATATGTTAGCATCTACCAGTGCCTTCTTAACCATCAGAATATAGTTAAATGAATTTCATTGTTGGAAAGTCTACGAATCAACATAATCATGATTACATCTTCATAATAGTGTGTTGTTTTTTCCAACATGGTTTGTTGATTCCCTACAACAATAACAATGATGCACCAAAAGCTGCAATACTAATCTTCCAACAAATTTGGATACACTTCAGGTTGCTTCTCTCCCTATGTTTTTTAGTCTTAGACTGACGACCATACTGAGATTATTAATAAGACAATTGTGCACAACTTATCATTAAATCATCAATCCAACAAACATTGGGACAAATACCTCCATGTCAAAGTTATGTTAGAACACCACATGTTTGCATTGATCATTCAAATAATAGTTTGTTTTAGAAGTTTCAACCCCTTGCATCACATTAGCTTTCAGTGTCCCTCTTTGCCTCTTGCACATCACATGAGCAGATAGAGTAGGACAAAGACATTGCTTTCATAGAGCTCTTGTTGCAAGGTTTAGCTCAGATTTCTTGAGCATGTTTTTTGGTATCAAGCCCCTCTAAGTGTTTAGTATATGGCACATTTCTATTATTTCAAGTTGACTTCACCACGACATTATCTTATTACACCTACTGCAAGGCATGCTATATTGCATTTGATTTGCATTGACTGCTATTAGTTTGGGCATTGACCAAAAATTTTGCCCAATTCTCCTGAGGGTTACATTAGGCATCAGTTTTTTATTTTATTTTTTCCCAATATTTAAATGCATTTATCTCTCATGCCAATGGTTGATCAACTGGGGGTCTTATTTTGGAGCCATCAACGGCCATCTTGGGACAGAGTAAAATTCCATATTTCCAACCTCCTCTTCGAGAAGATGTATTATATCAAAACAAGGACCACCAAAAATAGGTAGACTTCAATACATCTACTCTATAGAAAAGCGAGTGTGTCTTTCCAGGTTGACTGGATCTCACAATACAAATTTAAGCATTAGCTTCCCTATTTATTACAGAAATCAAGGAAAAATTCATGTTAAGCAAGGATTATATGGTAAGGACCTTAAATTTCCTTCATGAATTTTATTGTATATCTCAAGTGTATAATTTAGCAGTTTCTCTTGTAGTGGTTTGTCCCTAGTGAGATGCTCTGGTAGACATTGACATCTAGTGTGTTTGTAATTCCTATATCTATATGGCACATTAGATTTGTAACTTGATTAGAGATACTTGACATCATCTTTTAGTGTCATTCTTCTAAGAGAGGTCTTCACCTTTAAGGTCTTTCTATTATTTTGAGCAAGTGCAAATTTTTGTTTCGAGTGTGCATAGAAACTTAAAGTTAATGAAAATATCATCTTGTGTTTTTTGAACAAGTTTTCCACCTTTACATTTTACAATATATATCTTTGGTTTGCTCATCTTGCTTCATATTTTCCTTTATCACTTAGTAAAAACTCTAGAAAAAATATTCTTTGTAATTTTCACACTAAGCTTCCTGGGAGATTTTGTTGTCTAATTCTCGGCCAAAGATGGAGATATTTTTAATATATACAAAATTTTCATTTATTGTTAAGAAAAGAAGTTGGCATTCTACTAGATGCATCATCAATGGAATTTACAAATAACCTTGCACCAACATGCCATATAGTTTGCAGTGGCTTACATATGTTGTTGTCTATATGAATCAATTCAAGAAGTCCTTTAAAAGGGATTGTGGTATCTTTAAGGAATTTTCCTAATGATGCTTACCTTTAAAATGGATTTTGGTATCTTTAAGGAATCATCCTAATGATGCTTGCCATAAAATAAATTTATAGACGACTACAAAATTTATGATGAATCCACATCCCACCCATAACCAAGTTTTCCTCATCTCTACTAGTTTCTACATAGATGGCCCAATCTACAGTGTCACAACTCCACACTTGCAATACCACGTCTAGTAAATGCTGTGTAAACTACTTGTATAAATTTTTATACCATGGTCCGGGAGATTGCACTTTCTACGATATGGCAAAAAAATTATAGTACGCGGAGAAACTCTGAAAGTGTGTGTTTATTATTGTCTTTGAAGAATTGTAATCTCGGCGGTCCAAGAGAACCGAGCCTATGGCAACAAAGCACTAGTGCAAAAGTCTTCATTAAAGCTATGGGTCACTACGCACGCTGAAGTTGTCATTTGCGCTACATTCCGGTTGATGAAGAGTGAAGGAGGCAGGTGCAAGTTTAAAAACACACTCCTCTTTATTCTTATAGGAACCTTTTTTTTTCAAAGAGAATAAACAGCTTTGTCTTAAGGAGGTTATAACATTTGCAAAAATATGAAGTCCTAGAAAAACTAGATACTCCGGAAGGAAAGATTCCCTCGAGAATATAACCAAAAAAACCCCCGAAATCTATAGTATCATCGGGGCCCATGTAGAGAAAAATACGAGAGCCAATACAGGGCCATCGAGAAAGTTGGAATACAAACTTCACAAATGACTTCTAAATCCGATGGAACCGGACACAAGTGTACACAGATCCATCGAAACGAAAGACCATCGATTTTGAAGCTATATCGCATCTAAAAAAGCAATGAAAGAAGACCAGCACAACCTCTAATATATGAAACCGCCCTAAAAGCCACGGGGGCACTCACGACAATGGGGGTGTAGTTGATTATGCCTAGTCCATCCTTCAACGAAGAAAAGTTTCATTTAAAAAAAATAAATTTAAATAGTCATCTATCTTTCGACGCTTCTTTATAAGCGTCGGTATTGCGACACTTATAAAACGTCGGTATTGCGACACTTATCAAAACGTCGGTATTGCAACACTTATAAAACATCGGTATTGCGACACTTATAAAACGTTGGTATTATTGTGACACTTATAAAACGTCGATATTGTGACACTTATAAAAGATCGATATTGCGACACTTATAAAATGTCGGTATTGCGACACTTATAAGATGTTGGTATTGCGACACTTAACGTCGATATTGCGACGCTTATAAAACGTCGGAATAGCGATGCTTTGGATAACGTCCGAAGACCAACGAAAATCTGCAAACGTCGGAACAAGTGTCGCTCTTCCGACGCTTTATTGAAGTGTCGGAATTGCGACATAATGGATAACCACATTTTGCACTGTCGTAAAATTGTAGCTCTTGCGACGCTTATGTGTCGGAATAGCGATGAATTGGCCTGTCGGAAATTAGGCCAAATGTGCTAGTGTTTCTTTCTAAGAGGGAGTGTTAGAAATTGTAGCAAGAAAAGTTTTCATTTTGACTTGTGCTTTAGACAAATTAAGTAATTCGATTTTCCACCATCACACAATCAATCTCCCTCCAAAACTGCGTTGTACCTTCATCAAGGCCACTCCTCCATGATAACGTGTTTGATTTGGTCAAGGTTGACCTCTTCAACTTGCTTCAACCCTTTTCACACCTAAGGGTCTTCAATCCAACTCACATATAGTTGTCTAGACTGATCCTCATTCATATTGAGCTATTTTTTATCGATGATCCACTCCTCCTACATTTATGTTGTTGACTTGATCAAACTTGACTTTGTCCACAAGCAAATGCCCCTTTTCACACATGAGGGTGTGAAATCCATCCATAATAATGATCCCTTTTCACATCATAAGGGATATTATTCCTATTTCTGAAATATATGGGCCTCCTTACCCATTTATTCAGCTCCTAGGTGTAAAAATACAAAAATCAATATTCCAATTAGCTACATGCTAAATTTGGACTATTGTAGTCCTCCCCTCCCAAATGTTGCTTGTCTTCAAGAAACTACAAGGATATAACTGAGAAGTCTCCCCTCCTCTTGTTGTATCATCCACATATGATAAAATTCTCCAAGGAAAGAGATGTTGTCTCATCAATAAATCTCCATATTGCTCCCTCCCAAGCATGCAAGCTAGCTGAATAGCTATCATCATGAACAAGTAGAGTACTCAAGGAGGCAATAAGGTATTGCCTAGAGGTCCCTTTGAGGCATGGGATTTGAAATGTATTAGGGAATCATCATTCCCATGTGGATCCTCCATCCCTAAGAAATCATCCACACAAAATGAGTCACCTCCCAACATGGCAACTCCTCGAAAATTCTTCTCCACCTTTGGCTCCTGCCAATGTAGGTGGGCTGAAAATCTCATCATGGTAGAAAAAGTAGCCTACCCCACGTTGTCCTCCTCTCCACCTATGATAAGTGTAGAGTGTCCGTTGATCTTGGGCTATAATAAATTTTCCCTCAAGTGGCAAGAAAGAGACTAGACCTCCAAAGATCTCCTCTCCAACATTGTGAATCGAGGGCTGGCCCAAACCATCCCATATGTGATGGATAGGAAATCATCACCATATGGCATCCAATCAATATCATGGCCCACCTCATAAAGAAACAAGTGTTTTTCTGTGGTGGCCATATCTCCTCCCATGCTCCCATTAGAACATGTAATGCAAAAAGTGTGGGAATCCTCCTTCGCAAAGAACACATCCAACCAATGTGTTTCTCCCCCAATCATGCTCCCAATAAAAGTAAGAACAACATCAGCAAATGGAATCATGATTAGCATCAAAATGAGGGAAATGCTGAAGGTTTCATGTGGTCTGGAAGGTACCAAAAATTTCCCAAGTGGTCACAACGCAGTTTTCCCCCATCTGAGCCTTGAGAAAAATAGCACGCAAGTTGTTTCTTGACAAATGGCTAGTTGTGTAAGTCATCACATCTACTAGTAAATAGTAAATGGCTGAGTGTATCAACTGAGCATACAATAAGTAACCAAACACTTTCCCAAAGTCATACAAAAGATGGTTGTCTGCATCATAATATTTGGCCAAAAATTTCCCATGGAGCTCAATAAGAAGCTTGCCCCCTTATAGAGCAATGCACTTGAATAGAAATGGTAAGAGAATGCAAATATTGTGTTAGATAATCAATATATGAAAAAACAATATTATTACCGTGTGCTAAAAGTAAGATGATGCATGGATCCGGGCATACTCCCATGAAGAGGAATGAACCATGTGATGCATGAAGATCCTCCTTCTTATGCTTGGAAATCCAATTCAATAAGAACATATCACGGTAATAGATGTCTCCATCAACTATTCCATCACTCTCACCTCCTCCTTGTCCACCAAGTGCATCAATTGTGAAATTACCACGGGGACACTCCATCAATAAGTCCAAGCTCCAAAGTGACAACATTTTTTGGCCTATGCAAATAGGCTCCTGCCCAACTCATAACTCCATTCTTTGACATGCTTATTGTCAAAGACATCTCCCATAATGCTGCTACATAAAGTTTCTTCCAAAGTGGACGTACTTTCAGATCATTCAAGGCTAAGGAGTAGCCCCTTTGCACCATGATAGTGCCATCTCCTACTCCTGCAACATCATGAAAAGTGTGAGAGCAAATCGCCCACTGCTCTCCCAAGAACAACCAAAACGACAAAATTTTTTGTCGCCTCCTCACACCTCCATCATACAAATCATGTGGTGAAAACATAATCATTGATATGAAGAATCTCATATCAACACAATGCATCCATACTCCTTGCTTCCCTATGATGCAAGTATCTCGCTAAACTTCCTTCACCCACATACCCTTTGAAAGAGGATATGTCACATGATGGAAAAACTCTTTTAAGAGTAGCCAACACGACCCAAAGCCTCCTGCTGCCCAATGTAATATATTTACAAGTAGATTTCCAGCCTCTTTCTCTCCATCCATACCCATTCATCCCATTGTAGGTGCCTCCCATCATTCTCTACCTTGGTACCCTTCCAAAGAAGACTACCATCCTCCCAAATCATATTTTTTCCCCTTTCATTTCATGGGATGTTGAAATGCCACTCCTTGGAGATCCCTTAGAAAAGATCTCGCACCCATGACCATCTTGAATCCATAAGGATCCAAGTGAGATTAAAGCAAAACCTCCTCACTATTGGTTATTGACAGTCTTTGTTAATCTCCTCCATGGTTTTTTTGGGCTGTCTCATGTCCCAACTCAAGGATGAACATATGGTTTTTCATAAGTTTTTTTGCGAAAAAGTTCATCCTATCCTCCAAGATTTCACACCCCAACCCCCCAGTGTGGTGTGCAGCTCAATAGTGACTCATTATGATGATGTTTCATCCCTCGCTTGATCAAGTCAATGTTGCACAACGCATGTACCATCCTGTTGCTCCAAATCGGCACATGTGTTGACCCTTGGTCATGCGAAAGGTAGATTTCCACAACCTTCTAAAATATTTTCTATAATAATAGAAAGTGGAAATTTAATCATACCTTGATGGAACTTGGGAACACCTTGCATGGTTGTAAGAGTCTCTTCCCCCAATGCGTTGGCTCCTCCAACTCGATGATGTTGTGGGGTCGTCTCTTCCATAGCATTTGTGACAACACCAGTACAAGTCTCCTCCAATGTTGGTGAGGGCTTCTTCTCCTCCGATTTCTCTTTGCCAAATTTTCTAATAAACCTTTGAGTGAGCTCAGCAAAAAGTAGTCACTCTTGCATGAATCAAATGGCTGAACCACCAAATGTTTGCTTCACCCTCAAGGTGCAGCGTTGCAATCTCTATAGCCTCTCTTTCTACCACTAGGCGTAGTAGGAAGAATGCATCTAGTTTCCTTGCCCAAACCCTTGTTGTAGATAACCCATCAAAATTAGACAATAGAAACCTATTTCCCTTGATCCTCCCTTGGCTACAAGGTCTTCTTTCTTCCTCCAATTGAATGAACTAAGGGAAAGCTAGAGTCTCCTTGAAGGCTCTAGGTTGAGATTTGTACTCAACAAGGTATTCACTTAGAATCTTGTGATCCAAGTGCCCTCCATCTTCCTAAAATTTGTACTTCTTTTCAAAAGGAAGGGGTATGGTCCAATGGTTTGGAGCTCTCTGCAACATCTGGTTTCCTTTTTCGATCATAGGAAGTGCATGGGTCTTCCTCCTCTTGAAACCCTCTAGAAGTTTCACTACTTCTCTTCTCTTCTTTTTGTTTAACCTCCTTGGAGAGGTTCTTCATGGATCTGAAAAATGATGAGACAAAGCTCATTCTTTCCATAATTCTGATCTTCCCTTATTCTTATATAATTTTGGCTTGAATTCCATAGTCAGAGCCAAAGATCTTGCTCGATACCATTGTAATATCCCAAAATGGGAACTGTTGAGCAATGCATGCATGAAAAAACACATTTTTTAGAAATATATGCTACAGGAAAAAAAATAAAATAAAATAAAATAAAATAAGAATAAGAATAAAAAATAAAAATCAACACTTGGAACCCTTAGATCCGACAATATACCACCTAAATCCAAGAATAGACCAAAAGCAAATCAAACTAGATGAGGTAAAAAGACCTCCCACACCTAGTATAGCTCAAAAATGTTGAAACCCCAAAACTACTACAACATGAAATTATTGCATAAAGAGACAACGAAGTCTAATGAGGGTTTATACATAGGAATATCGTAGAAAAATAGATTTTATATTATATTAAACAATATGGCCCATGAACTAAGATCTAGTCTCCTCATACAAAATCTAGAGAACACTGGGAAAGGGTTTCTAGGAATCCACCCAAATACAAATGGTGATCTTCGACAAAAAAGTCGAATAATCACTTTGAAAACTAAAGCATAGGAGTATAGAAGGCTGAAATTATGTATATATGATGTATATCTGATCAAATTTCTTCCCCCATGGAAGGATCAACCCTCCAATCACAGGGAAAAACTCCCTAAAAGAACCACAAGATACACTTCTTAAATTGCCCTCTACAAATAATGCAATTCCATACGTAATAACACCTGTAAGAGATGGAAATATATTGGCCTACTTCCAAAGATCTGAAATCAGCCCAAGAACCCTCCAAAATAATCTTCCAATAGAAGGAATCCTTCCTCCTATGCAAAAACCAACTCGAGAAAAGTGGGTTTCTCGGCCCTCCACTGCAACACCTGCGCAACTCAACACAATATCCCTGCAGACTCGCACCGAAAGCGAAGATCGTAGCTTGGCACCAATGCCGGATGTGTGGAATTATAGATTAGGTCTCTCCCAGAGAGCTACTCAAAAGGGAAGAGATGGAATTCCTAAACAGGGAATACCTTAGTGCTAAACAACACCAACAATCTTAGCTAAAACGAGTTGAAGAGAGCAAAGTCTAAGCGAGACACATCAAAATATAATTCATAAGCTAACCTCAAATGGTTGCCATCCTCTTCCTTATAAACTAAGTGAGTCTTCTCACCTTGGGTCCCACTCATTAGGGTTTCCACCATCACACAATCAATCTCCCTCCAAAGCTAGTGTTGTACCTTCATCAAGGCCACTCCTCCATGGCAACGCTTTGTTTGATTTGAGTCAAGGTTGAATTCTTCAACACTGCTTGACCCTTTTCACACCTAAGGGTCTTCAATCCAGCTCACATATAGTTGTCTAGACTGATCCTCATTCATATTGAGCTATTTTTATTGATGATCCACTCCTCCTACATTTATGCTCGTTGACTTGGTCAAACTTGACTTTGTCCACAAGAAAATGTCCCTTTTCACACATAAGCGTGTGAAATCCATCCATAATAATGATCCCTTTTCACATCATAAGGGATTTTATGCCTATTTCTAAAATATATGGGCCTCCTTACCCATTTATTCATCTTCTAGGTGTAAAAGACAAAAAATCAATATTCTAATTAAGCTGCATGCTAAATTTGAAATATTACAAATTTTTATCAAATTTCACATGTCTAGTATTTATAACAAGGGCCCCCTCATTTGTAACATCACCATTCTATCATTCCATCAATTATATGTCTATCAAAACATCTATTACAAATGTATTTCTTCTTCAACATCAAATGGAATATTGTTTATTTATTACAAAAGTAAAATATGAATATAAGAAAATTAATCAAACTCAATATAAATACCAAAAAAAAACATTCTTATTTGCAAAAAATTATTTTCATGTACAATCATCAACTTATAACAAAGTAGTGTATCTAATCCATTAAAGATATCATTGTCCATAATTACATATATATAATAATATGATCTTGAGACATTCTAGTGATCATTGATTCACAAAGGAGAATGAGGATAGAAAACCAACGAATAATGTTGTCTCTATTATAAAACTTAAGATCAAAGAAGATGACAAGTCAAGTAATAAAAAAAAATGCTTTCCCTTGAATAACAAAACACACTATAAAGCATTAATGCATGAAATCTTTATGCAATAATATAAGTTCAAAGATGACAATGGGGGAGCCTAGTAGGGAAAATGTTCAAAGTAGCTATGAAAATAAATTATGTTCAATATAAATATTGAAAAAAAATTATATGCCAAATTTTTTTTCTTGTACAATAATCCATTTACAGCAAAGTAGTGTACCCAATCCATTAAAGATATTGTGAACCATAATTTTAGATACATAATGAAATGATCATAACATATTCTAGTGGGTTTCAATTCCAAAGAGGGGCCATAAAAAATCAATATATCAACACTTCTTCATCTCAAACTATCGAGGAATTACACATGAAAGATAAAGAAAAAAAAGGCTTTGTTGTTAACTTGGAATTGCAATTGCAATTTCAATAGAATTAATTCTAGTTTCTATATGTGGGTGAGATTATGGAGACACTAGCACCAATATATTATTCCTCTCGACTTCCCAAAATATATTCCCTTGGGTCTTGAGGATCCCAACTCTTTGTTCGTCTTAATTCTTGGTTTAAATAAAGAATATATAAAGTGACCATGTTTGAGTATGTCAAACCATTTAATTTACATTTCAATATAATAATTTTATACTAGATCATTTATGAGAAAGTCATAGACTGTATTTCTTTGATTAAATTTCTCTTTTTTATTTAGTTCCACAACAATATCTCGACCATATTGTTGATTTAAGAGTCAATTTGATATTTCAAGAAGAAAATTAATATATTGTGTACAAATTCCTAAATCACAACAAGATACATTGAGCCAAGAGTTCATCTGACATGGTTAACATTGAGCACTGATTCTTGGGCCCACTTGTTGAAGAAACAAACATTCTCTTCCTTTAAACTAATGCCTTTTATTGTTCGCAAGCATATCTCCAAATTCCATATTATGGTTAATTTTGTTATCATGTAATGTCCAAGTGGCTTCACAATATATATTAAATGCATAGGCTCTTCTTTCAAGTTGTTCAAACATCCTTTAACAAATAATGAACAATATGCATAAAACAAGGTTTTTCATAGAAAATTTTAATGTTTCATTTTGCTTGGACACACTACTTGTCGAGTCCTATTATCATGGATACACCTTCATTGGATCATATATCTCACGCCATTTCCAACTAGTTTTCATGTGCCTAACTTGGGCACCTATAATGCAATATATAACTCCTTGAAGCATGCACTACAATTGTTGTGGATTTGTACCCATATCAAAATCAAATCGTCAAATCTACCCATTGGTGATTTATACCACATTGATTGTGTGAAACAACTCGTTAAAATTTATATTGAAAATTGATTTCCCGTTGTATTTGGGTAATAATCCCATAATATGCCCCCTTGTATCTCACCTACCATACAAATGTGTTTGGCTCCATGTCTTGACATCCACGCCACATCACACTTGCTAGGTAATAATATAATTACCATGTTATTAGTAACACTCGCATGTCATTATCATGTTCAACAACCTATTTGATGAGTCCTCTTATCTATCATGTTGCATCATGTCACACCATATTTCTAGTTTTTGGCTTACTTATTTGAGCCTTCACATGGAGTAGCCCTTTGTTGGGGTTTTCCATGAGAGCACCCCGACCTTGTAATTAGAAACCCCTTAACACTCATAACAATATGTTTTCTTGACATAATGTCATTATCCCTCCTCGGGTATTCCCCTAAAATGGGTAGGGGTTCTATATAAAAAACCTTAGCTCTAAATATTTTATGTGTGGTATATATATGCCTCTTAAGTGAGTATAGGGGTTCTACAATAAAAAACCTAATCCTAAAGGATATGTGAGTAGTGTATCCATGCCTTTCCATGGGCCTTACATGTTGAAGTCTAAAATTGACTTCTTTTTTTATAAGCCTTTTGATTTTCTTTCCATCATTTTCATGATATTTTTTCTACATTTACAAGTTGAAAGGTCACCTCATATATGCTCAAACATCATAAAAAGTATCAATATTTCATGGTTTATAATCGTTATCTCTTTGTGAAATTTAATGAAAACATTCTCATAGCTACTGAATTGCACTTATTCTACAGCTAACCAAAGATCATGAAAGCTACATCTATGGTTAGAATGGTTCTAGCACACTTGAGAAGGAATAAAGGATATAGGGTAGATGGAAAATGGCCAACATATGGACATCCACCTATCACAATGATCGGCAATTCACTTGGTTCGAGAGATTTAATGGTCAAAATAGAATTCAACTTTGGTTATAATACTCCAACGAGTGCACATGATTTGAAGGAGGATCATGACATTATCAAGAGAGCGTGGGAATTGGATGAGAATAATTTGGAATCATAAGTTACGATATGTCAAATCAAAATATTCTCTTTATCTTCTCTTTTAGTATAAAAATCATGCGAATAAAGACTCCAATTTTGATTTAATATCTCGAGTTGTTAAATTCGAAACTTGATTCTCGACTTATAACTCTTAAGATTGTTATTTAACATAGGATTATAAAAGGCTTTAAGGTGAATTAATAGACATCATTACTCTTTTTTAAACTTGTAATCATTTTTTATTGAAGGCTTCGACATTTAATACAAATTACTCGTTACTTTGGTGATCAATGTGTGGGTGAATAGTTTGATAGTGGATTTCGTGCTTGCACTCAACGGTGAGGCCCCCCTTGGAGAGTTGTAATTTAGTTTAGTATTTGGTTATGTTAATCTTAACTCGTTTCATGAATAATATCTTATTAATTGCAATTAGTTGATGTTTTCGATTGGTATTTTTCTCACCGATTTAGGGGTTAATCTCCAGTTGTTTTGAAACAGTGAGCACTTATAAAAAGACAAAGATACTTCATTTTCATAGAGTTTTATTCGGTTGTTTTTATTTAGACTTCATGAGTAATGGACAAAGAAATTCTAATCATAACTACACACATCTATAATCCTTCAAAGTTACATTTCAATTTGCTATGAAGTGATTAGATTTGATTTAATTTTCCTCTTCTATTGAATAGAATAGAAATTTTGATTTGCAAGAGCATTTAGAATAATATTTCAATTTCCTATAAGTAGAATTAAAATTTCAATTCTTCCCATTAGAATATATTTTTCAATTTAGTTCAAATAGAACAATTTTTAATTGTTATTGCAGTAGATTAAATTTCAATTCGGGTTTGATAGTTATAATTTTTCAATTGATTTCACCTTGAAGTTTGATTTTATTTTAAAGAGTAATTTTGATGGAAAGAACATGTGAGAAAGAATGTTTTGAGTTAATCTAGTTCCACTTATACTTAATTCAATTCCATCTTGTAAAATAAAAAAAATAGAACTCCTAGCATATCTTGTGCACATGCACTTAACAAGTAGGCGAACCTTGGTTGCAAATTAATGAAGTAATTTAACCATCAATTAAATTACCCAACGTTTTGGTGTTGTTGTTGGGGAACTATATATATGAATTTATTTTTGGTTTGCATATCATCTTAGATGCATTTATCATATAAATTCATAATTAAATCATGTTAAAAAATCATTTAGAATGCATGAATAGAGAAAAAACATTCTAGGGGTAGATTTATATGTAGATGTAGAGGACAAAGTTCAATTCCAACATCTCGAGTCACCTCCACTAGACCATGTAGTGCCACACCATCCACTAACACTCACATAGTAGGTAGACACAAAATTCTTGAGGTGAATAGGTTTGAAATTCAAACTAAGGATTCGCCAACATCTTCCATCGAAAGTCTGTAGTTGAATAACCTATATCCCCTACTAAAGGAGTTATATTTATCTCTTCAATAGGATAAAAACTCGTAGGATAGGATTTAGAAGTGCCTAGCGAGGGAAGAGGAAGAAATTCATTACGAAATACCATTAGTAGAAGAACCAAACGAAGAGTTAGACAATCCTATTGTTGAACCTTATATTAACTTTGATGAATCTACAATAGCAAGAGAAGTACACGGTGTAAATGGTGAACTTAGGGATTGGAGGTAGAAGAGTCCAATGAGGTAATAGAGGAAGTGGCGAAGGACGAGGTGGTATAGGAGGTAGGGGAGAAACATATTATTATGGATTTCATTTCTTTGATGAGGATACCATGGCCACAATGAAAAATATCTCACCTTCTATTATTCATAATTTTCATGGCTTAAGAGCGAGGATCCAAAGATATATATTTTTTGATTTTGAAGTATTATGTAGATCCTATGACTATTTACTTGATACTAAAAAAATGGAATTATTTACAGCTACTCTAAAATATGGAGCCCTTAAATGGTTTATGGGTCTAGGAAGACACACTATTAGAACATGGGAAGAAATAGAAGAGGGTGTTCTGGAAAAATATAAAGAATATTGTATGCCCCATAACCTTAAGGATGAAGTCTTTGAGATGATGCAAAAAGGAGGATGAAAGCCTTGAAGACTTAGTGGAAATATTTTCTTACAATATTAATGGGCTAGGATGCATCATTTAGATGAAGAAGCATTGAAATATACTTTGTTAAAAGCTATAAGAGATGAGAGGATTGACCTCCTCAACTTTTTCGAAATGATTGTATTAGTTTTTTCTGCTAAGTGTCTTTCAGTTTTAAAAAACATGTGCATAATCGGTTCATTAGTTTCCATAAGGTTTAAGGATTTTTCCATGATATGTAGATTTTTAGTGAATTATAAGCATGAAATAAGCATAAATAACATCTGAATAACGATGTAAAAGCAGAAAAATAAGTCACCACATGAAATTTACACGACGGAGCATGATGAGGCGAGTTTCACCCCTCCTGGGCTACATTTGCTTTGGTCCAACTCCCAATGGCATGTCCATCTTTCATTATGCTCAAAATTTTGCTATTACATGTAGCAATAGTGCCCTAATGGTTGTTTTATCTACACCAATGGTTCCGGAATGTTCCAATTAGTCAAAAATGACTCTTCATTCACTTAGAATGGGCGAAAATTGGGCCTCCCACACTTTTGCCTAGTTTCACCTCGGAAAGATCCACTAAAAGTGGAGAAATCTACTGACTTGGAGATAAAATAGCTATATCCACCACTTTAGGCGTGCCCCTAAACTTTACGTCGAATCTAGCGTTGCATTAAATGTTGCGGTTGGGGGGTGCCACATACGCACCCCCCAAAGCTGCGATCATCATGGTGGTTAGTGGAACTAATGCAATAAAATTCGGTTGAACACGTTTGAAATTGCGGGTTGAAGGTTTGGTTAGCGTTATACACGCAGTTTGGAGTTTACAATTGTTGTTTTCCATGTGACAATGTTTGTGGAACTGCTGGTGGGTTAGGACCTTCGGCGGTTCCCAACCCTCGAATTCCATTACAACACACGTTAACATAAACCCGTTGCCCATAGATGTTAAGTATCAAGCGTAGCTCGAACGATAAGGCACATGTGCATGCCCGGGTAGGGAGGTCTCGGGGTCAATTCCTGCGGACCCTCAACAAAATTTTTAACACGCCATTTCGGGGGACATGTGGCGGCCTCGGGGGCCCGACCATGTGGCACCTTTAATTGGCTCCTCCAAACCCCCGTACGACAAATAGTACATTGACACTTGTCAAACTATGATTGGTTTGGTGGAGGGAATATTTTGAGGAATGTTCCCTTTTTTGCTGTTGTATATCCACCATCTGCTTTGTGCATCCCAGATCGAAACTTGGTCGAAACTATCGAAAATTTACTTGTTTGGCATTTCGATCAAAACGTGATATCTTCCTCATACGACATCGATTTTTCGAACTTGTTTGCGGTGCCAGAATTAGGAAGATGATATCTATACAACCATCCTAGTTTTCAACCCAATCTTGTAACTTTAAATTTTTAGAAAAAATTATGAACTCCTAATCATTCCTCCCAATCTGGGAAGCTTTTTACACCCCAAAAGACTTGATTACACTATTCGGTGAGATGAGGGTACAACTCCCTCACCTTTCCGATCTCCATCCATTTTTTCCTTGCTTGGTTTAGTGCCTTTGAGCCCAACTCGAAGGTAGTCAATACTTCCCCTCTTTGATGCTCTTGTCCTCTTATCAAGAATTGTATCTTCTTTGAGCCCATCCAAAAATTATGGCAATAAAATCTTCAATAGAAGGTAGTTGAACATCACTTCCTTGATCATCGATCAAAGGTGGCTCATACAAGCGTAAGTTTTCAACATTAACAACTCGAATACATTTGCATGTAAGAAGGCAAGTCAGGTGAAATGCATTATTACCAACTCGTTTTATGATCTTGAAAGGACCATAGCGAGATGGGTTTGAGCTTTTCACCTTCCCCTTGCATCCTTTCTTTGCTAATTTGCAACCATACCTCATCTCCCTCTTGAAACTTGTGATAAACCCGATGTTTTTCATGCCTCTCTTTGTATTTGATTTGGTATTCTCATGTTTTTCTTGAACTTGTTGATGTATCATCCGAATTTTCTCAATGAACTTTCAAGCGTTATCAATGTCACTATGGTCATCAATTTCAACATCCTTCCCAAAGATGAATTCTAATGGAGATTTTGGAAAATATCCAAAGCATACTTCAAAAAGGTGAGTTTTTGGTTAAAGAGTTCTTTTCCTAGTTGTAAGTGTGCTTTGAATGTATACGAGTTTTTCATCCCACAACTTGGGATGTTTGCTGCAAATATCCTCTCAATAGATGCACAACTTTTTTGTTCACCTCCTCGGTTTGTCCATATGTTTGTGGATGAAAAAGCGACACTCTTTTTGATTTGTGTCCATCATTCTCCATATATTTGACCAAAAATTCCCAATGAACACTGGAATCCTCGTCACTAACAATAGAAGTTGGAAATCCAAAATGAACCCAAACATTTTGAAAATAAAGTTCGATAGTTTTTTCGTGAGTAATGGTTTTCTTACATGGCATAAGAATGCACATTTTCATTGAATCTATCCACAACTACATAAAGATAATCATGTTGCTTTCTTGACATAGGTAGACCTCCAACAAAGTCCATGGAGACACTCCCTCCCATGGCCTTGATGGTACCGGTAGTGGCATATACAATCCAAGCTTCCTATTACTAGGCTTACTTGTTGCACACATAGAACAACCTATTATAAAAAAGTGACACACTATCATCATGCGAGGCCAATAACAATACCTCTGATAGATGTGCCATCTGTTTTGCTTACCCCAAAGTGTCCAACAATAAGAGAAGAATTAGGTTCTCTCATTACACTTAGCCTCTCTCCTTGTGGAATACATAGCTTGCCCAAATGAAACAAAAAATTGTTATGCATGTGATAATATTTTTCTTCAACTTGATTTCCCCTTCACTCAACTTCTGCATACACATCTTGTAAATCAATGTCATGTGCATATTGTTCTATGTGACTCTCATGTACAATAGAATCATTTTTTGAGTAAAGTAGAAGCACTAATGGTTGGTCTTCAAAGCATATCTGCAACTTTATTGAATATAATGCTTTCTTGTACCTTATAGCCAGGTGAATTTGTTGAAGAAATCCCATCCACCGAAATGTCTTGATTGTCGTAATTTTGTTTTAGTATTTTAAGTCTTGTAATGGTTGGTGATCGGTATGTACAATAGTCTCTTTACCCATCAAGCGGTATTCCACTTATTGACACTTTGTACCAACACAAATAGTTCTTTGTCATTTGTAGGATAATTAGTCACAACACCATTAAAGGTTTTTGAATGAAAATATATAGGCTTGCCATGTTTGTAAAATCTTTCAGCCCCATGCATAATCACTAGCATCGGGTTTGTATCTCTAGAATAGGGCTGTCTCAAATTTGGTAATGAAAGGACTATAGCTGACCTGATCTTGTCTTTTAAAGCTTCGAAAGATTTCTATTGTTTGCCTCCCCATTGGAAGTCTTTCTTCACACTTGTCACTCTGCATGCATAGGAGTTGCGACGGAAGAAAAGTTAGCGATAAGAATTTCTCCAATATTGAGTTGCACCTAGAAACTTCTTACCTCGATTCTTGTTTTGGGTGTGGGCCAATTCACAATGGCCTCCACTTTAGAAGGATCAATCCTCAATTCTCCTCCTCCTACAATATGTCCCAAATAGACCAAAGAATTCTTTCCAAACTCACATTTTGACATCTTAAGAAACATTTTTTCTTTCTTCAAAATATCAAACACTCTATTCACATGCAAGACATGATATTCTCTTGTTTTGCTGAAAATAAAATGTCATCTAAGTACACAATAACAAAGTCATTAAGGAATGGTCGTAAAACATTATCCATAACTACGCATGAAAGTTGCATGTGCATTACATAAAACCAAAAGGCATAACTAGCCACTCAAAGAGACATTGTTTGGTTTTTGAGATGCGATCCATATATCTACTTTACTTGCAATTATTACTTTCGATGATATCCACTTCGTAAATCTAACTTAGTGAAAAAAAATTTCTTCTTTCTGTCGATGAAGCAAATCATCTATTCTTGGGAGTGGGTAACGGATTTTTTATCGTAATATTGTTCAAAGCTCGAAAATCTACACACATGCTGTGAAAGTCCCTATATTTCTTTGGTATCGAGACTATGGGTGAACTGCATAGCGAGTTGATTGGCCTTATGATTCCTTTATCCAACATCTCTTTGATTTGCCTCTTTATTTCATCATTCTCCATTATCGACATGCAATACATACGATGTTGGAAGAGGACAATCCTATGCATATCGAATCTCATGTTGAATTTCCCTTTTGGAGGCAATTCCGTTGGCTCGAAACATCTCATGATGTCCATTAACCACATCATATAAATTTGATTTCAACTTAGGATCACATCCTTTTAAAGATTCATGATTAACATAAGCTGAGGCTTTAATCATAAGAATGAAATTCTTACTTGAATTTACCAACCTCTTTTACTGTCCAAAATTTACCATAGCAATGTTTGTCTTCTTACGGTGTGCTCTAACAATGAACTCGTTTCCATCTTTGAATAAATTATACTTTTTCTCATGGCGATGGAAGATTTCTTTCACGTCATACAATTAAGGACTCCCTAATACAACACCAATTGCTGCAAATAGAACAACATCTAATCTCAATTGTGTCAACAAAGCTTGTTGTGATTGCAAACCTCAATATACATTTCTTTGAAACCCAGTAGATTTGCATCCTTACAAATCCAACCCAATGGATATGGTTTTGGATGTGGTATGGTATCAGGTTAAGTTTCTTGACCAAATCTTCAGAGATTAAGTTTTCTTGTGACCCATTATCAAAGCGGTGTGTCAATCTTGGTATGCTTGGATATGACCCTCACATGAAAGCTGAGTTCTATTCTTTCTTCTTCATTTGGAGTGTTTATGTGACAATTTGATGTACGATATCGGGTTTAGTTTAAATTTATTTTCCCTTCATGTTCTTCAATCCCATGGTTGTAATTTTAGATTCATCTCTGAATCGGATCCTAAATCATGTTGGTAGTCAGACGGCAATTTTATGTTTCCCTTTGTTATTGGGTTTCTTTAGCCTTAATTCAAGATGTAATTTCCAAGAATGAGTTTCATAATGGTCTTATTTTGAACAATGTTTACAAACCACCTTTTCTCCTCTCTTTCTTAATAGATGCATTCTTTTTTGTTTTTTACCTTTTCGGTGTCTTTTCCTTGGCTTTACCCTTAAAAGGTTTCTTTCTACCCTCTTTGGAAATGTTACATGATAAATAACATTTCAAGGAATGCAGATCTGTGAAGGATTTCCATCGTTTATGTTGAGATCACCTTGCCGGAGGAGGCATCCTTTGTTTGCATTGATATCAACTTCTTTGTTCGAGCATATCGTAGTATGTGGAAGAATTGGAAAGAAGAGAAGTTAAGCAAGATGAACTTTAGTCTTGGGATCTTGTTTAGGGATTTGAATTATTGAATTGATATTTCGAGTGTAGCATTTTTTATCAATATTTGAGGGATTATCCGAAGGCTTGAAGAAATCCCTAATGCCTTTCTCACAAGCAATTTGGCAAGCTTTTAATAGAGCCAAGAATTTTTTCTTGGTTATCTGTTTGCTACGCCTAGGCTCGACTAAAAACTATCTCTTCTTGTGTCATCCGAAAGTAGAGCACACCTCCAACGCTCGATGTCTCGTGGTTACCTTTGGAGGCTCCATCGAAGAAAATCATTGCTTTACCCTCGCTTCCTCCACCATACTTGAGTATTTTATCCCGAGTCCCTTAAACACCATCTCGGATTGGTGTAGGGTCAATCGAGATTTGTTTTTCGACTCGAAAAACAAATAATCCCATCCATTTCTTTTCTTTAGGAAGGAGAGCTTTGTCGGGTTTATGGGATTGATTAATCATGGTTTCAAGGAGAAGAGCTTTGGCTTTAGCGAGCAACGGTGAGGGGGACCAAGAAGTATTGTTGAAGATCTATTCACTTTCTTGCAAGTCGATTTTCTAGCATGGACATATTTGGGGATGGTGTGCAAAGAAGCCTGACTTGGAGATAGCTTGAGGGTAGTGCTCCTTCCATGTGGAAAATAAGTCCACAACGGAGATTTGGAAAGGAGTTGTGACATTGAGTCCTCGAAGAATAAAATTCCACACTTCTTTAGTGGCAAACGTAGATCCAAAAAGAGGTAATCTGTGGTTTCAAGAGCATTCTCCCGTAGAGAGCGCATCCGTGAGGGGCCAACAATACTTCTTTTTATCAAGTTTTTTCCATGTTAATATATTCTTGTGCATTAGGACCCAAAAGAAAAAAAATGATTTTGGGGAGGCCCGGGAGTCCCACACCTGTTCCAAAAGATTGTAGGTTGATTCATCTCTCGCTCTGAGTTTGTAGAAGCGAGAAAAAACCTTGCGCGACGTGTAGGTTCCGGAGGTACCCCTGACCCCCCAAAAAATCGAAGCATGCTTATGGACCGGTGCAACATCACTTAACTCCACTGCGAGTATGTTTTGTTATTTTATGTTTATTAAGCTTTGGATTTTTTACCATAATTGGAAAGTTAAAATTTATCATTTAAAAATTCTTATAATCTTAATTAATGTGTAGATAATTTTGCCAATAAAAAATCCTACACCCCAACACACTATTCCTAATCATTGTCTTTCTAAAGAAATGGATGTTAAAAAATCATTCTATATAGCAAACCATTTTATGATTGTTGAAAGTCTTTACATAGGTGTGAAAGTTGATAAAAACTACTTATAAGCAAGTCTATAATGCATATTATAGATCAATAAATTGACATGTTTACATAATTTATTTTTATAAAACTAGCAAGACATATTTTTTATTAAGAAATCTTTTAAAACCAAGAAATTAAAAAAAACTCCACAACTTGTTAAATAAAAAATAATATAACACCATTTTGTATCTATTAAACTTTATATTTTTTTGATATAATTTGAGAACATAATATCAATTAATTATAAATTTTCAATTATTATATCTTCATTGTGATGTATATATAAGTTTTTTCACTACACTTTCCTATTCACATTTTCCTTAAAATATTGTTTTTATATATAACAATAAAAAAAATTATTGATTAAAATATTGAAAGAATATTGAAATTGATAAAAGTAAATCATTAATAAATACATACATATTTTTTAAAAGTGTACAACACAACTTCTTGGGAAACAAGTTGAAATACTCAATTATCAATGTAGAAGAATGGTTGGATTGACCTCAACGCTATTACGCTTCCATCCACCTATACTTAGAAACTTGTAGCTATATTTGGGATTAGTAAATAAATAATATAATATGCCATGTTGATCACCATGTTGACCCACTTATTTCTTTATTATTAGGAAGCAAATCCCAGTTGGCACCTGGTCTTGGGCCCAATACTTTTTAACATATATATATATATATATAAGAAAAGTTGGCCTGCATAAAGTTGCTTTCATGTTGCTTTCATGAGTCATGACTTATCATGAAAAAGATGGAATTAATGGGTACTTCATAAGCATATCACTATACAATTGGAATATGACAAAATAATGGAATATGACAAAATAATGTGACATCTTCAAAATACAATTCACTATAGCAAATGTAGATTCTCAAAAATTTCAAGTGAAATATGACAAAATACTTTTGACCACTTAAAAATACAATTCATTGTATCATGTATGTTATGTATGGAACCATTTTTCTATAAAGCTAAGAGGTTCACATGATTCAATATCTTAAAGTACAATTTATATTAATATATAAAACATTCTATCAGAATATAAAATGGTAATAAAATTTTACTCTTAAATTATGTAATTTTAGCATAATTTAAGTTACGTTATAAGGCTTTAATAAAATTTTATTACGTTATGAGTATTGACTATTCTACAAACAAATCTAGATCAGTTTCTAGCTTTGTATGCAATGCGACAAGAATTATGGTTCACACATTAATTTATAATTGATTAATGTACCAAATCTTTAGATACCCCACACGATCAACGTTTTCATGGCGCCTCTTCCACTTCTAAAAGCTAACTTTGTAAATTATTTCTTTATCTTTTTTCTTCATTCATCCATTGCATTTGATCATTACAAGATTGAAATAGGGTATTGCTTTTTCCTCAATAGCTTTTTTATATAATAAAAAAGCTAGAAGGTTGTCTAGCAATTTTTGAAGTTGTTTAGATTTTAAATGAAATGTTTCATGGAATGTGATTTAGTTGGTTATGATTAAGTAAGCATAAAATCTAAATTAATTTAGAGTTTTTAATTAAGTTGGATTTAATTTAGATGGTTGGGAGGAATGTTATTCTCTTCATTGAGGTTTATTTTTATAAGTCATATGTTAAATTAAGCTCTTAATGAATTGTTTTTATAATGGTCATGTTGATAAGGCCTTAAATTTCTACAAAATCTAGTTTATTTAGGTCTTATCCTTGCAATGGGGTGGAGTACTCGACAATGTCCTAGGGATATGTATTTACTAACCACTCTCCCATCTCACCCCCAAAAAAAGAAGAAAGAAGAAAGATCTAAAGCTTTAAAATAGTGTGTTTCACAATTAAGTTTTGCAATTCTTGATGGTGAAATGGGTTTATGCTAAAGTAAATTTGAAATTATAAATTTTATCCAATAAAAAAGTGTTTGTCCTCATCCAAAAAAATAAATTAAGTGTTTGATATGTATAAGTTTTTTTAAGAAGAAAATGAGAAGGAAGCATAAAACAAAGCTTAACATAGGGAATGTGTACTTGGCCTAATATTCATCGTGGTCCACTACTTTAGCTAGCCCTCCGCGGTGGGCTTGGTGTTAGATTGTGAGTAAGGGCTGGCGTTTGACAATGTTTTTGGTTTGAAGTGATTAGGAATGATGAGCGTATGGAGATGGAAAAAAAGAAAGGTTCAATACATTATTGTAATTAAAAAGGATGTTATCACATCAATCCAAGGACTTACACCTTGAGGAGCTTGTCTTAATTATTAGAATGTATAAAATGAAGACAATGCAATTAATGATATCGATAACATTAAATTTTACATTCCTATGAATTTAGCATTAAAACCTGAAAGGACAAAAATCATTAATAAGATACCAATGAAGTTGAAATAGTACAAATATTTTATCAATCTTAATTTAGCTGGTCAAAATTGCTTTTAATATTATGCACTTAAAACAAAAAATGAATATTGTTGAAATCGAAATGATTATTAATGAACTCTATAGTGAAAATGGTCATTGGACTTATTAGCTTCCAAAACTCTATGGCAAATTATGAAGTCTCGTTCAACTCAACACAACTTTTGTGTCACTTGAGAGTTTTCCTACTATCACCACGACAACTCTCCTTTCAAATTAGGCTATGACTTTTCTTTCAGAATTCCTTTGACTCATACTTTAAACTCAAAGAATATGACAAATCAGGAAATACATGAATTTGTAGGTTGGTATTTAAATAACATGCTAGAGACTTTAAAATATTTGTGCCTAACCATTGGGTGATGGATTTTTTATGCAAAAATGGAGTTTTGAAGATTACATGGGAGAATCTTAGCAAGGTTATAACAAACATAATAATAATAATAATAATAATAAATAATAATATACATGAAAAGTTGTAAATGTGTGACTTATCCACAAAGACATGGCTATTCATATTAAAGGGCACCTTGCTTAGTATTTATAACGAGCATCCCTCATTTGTAGCAACACCATTTTTTCCTTCTCTCTCTCTCTCTCTCTCTCTCTCTCTCTCTCTATATATATATATATATATATATAGAGAGAGAGAGAGAGAGAGATTTATTACAAATATATTTTTTCTTCAATATCAAATGGAATATTGTTTGCTTATTACATTAGCATCAAACCCGCATTTTCTAATCACCTTATCTGAACCACGTTAGGCTACTATATTTATCCTAAATCATGGAAACATATTTCAAAGGATTAGTGGAATGCTATAAAACTTAAATAAAATTGTTACAAAAATGAAATAAATAATTACAAGAGGGCCAAAGGGTTTTAAAATGCTAGATTTGGCACTTACAACAGAAGTTGACACTGCATGGAAGAAACTAGCAATGAAGAATGTTCTAACCTGGAAAAGGATCTTGAACACGTTGAATTAAGAAATCCTCAGGTTGAGATAGATGAGACCCCAAAGACTAATCAAATGAGCAACAACTAGAAAAATCAAGCTTCTATATCAAAAATGGCTAAAAGTAGTGAATGTCAAATTTATGGCTTCCATGATGTGGCATTTATTAGCAATAGAAAAGACGATAGCAAGCTTCATTCTAAACATGAACCTACCAAGAAATAGGATATTGTATCCATAGAAATAGAATAGGTGGAACCAATGAAATCAACAAATTGCAACCAAACCTTGAAGAACAAATTGACATAGGAATTACTAGCAACAAATTACTTGCTAACAATAAGAATGGTGAAGGTGAAATTTATGGGAGTCATGACGCTACAATTATTAACAATATAAAAACTAAAAGAAATTTGCATTCTAAACTGAAGTTGAAAAAATATAGAGCTTTGTATCCACTAGAAACTGAATAGGTGGAACCAGGCATGAAATGGACAAAATGAGGCTGAAATCATTTGTTGAGCAATGTCTTGCTCCACCAAAGGCAAAATCATATGTGATAGATAATATAAATTCCAAAAAGGTATCTATTGGCAGTCATCAAAAGGGGCCACGTTGTCAATCTCCATGCCTAATGACTATAAGAAAATCTAGCATGAAAACTAAAAAGTTCCAAAAGTCACATGTAAAGCAACCAATTAGCATATGTTGAAACAATGGCTTAACTATATCTGAGTCCCTCACAAAAAGGATCTCTTCAATCTCTAAATGTGTGAAGGATACCCTTGGAAATGTGTTACCAACTGAGATTGGCTTAACTTTGAGTCATAAAATCTCCCCTCCAAATACACAAGATGACTTTCGTATCAGTGTTAAATCTACTTCAATACTTAGTACATCTGCATCAGAGTCTCCTCCATAATTGTTACATTGTCTCCAGGGAAAGTTTCAAGTTGAGCTATCGACTGTGTTGTTGGCAGTAGGGAGAAAAGATGGTACGCATATGGTTGTGACGAGGTTGTACAACACCTATGAAATTTGTACAATGGAGCGGATGTGGATAAATGACATAAGGGAGCAAGATAGCACGACTGACAGTTGTCATTTTCGTCAGCCTATATTATCAGTTGATCAATTGAACACAAAAAAATTAAATGGATATAATTGTACAATTCACGTTTTAAAAAGGATTTTATTATATTAAGTGCAAAAAAATAAAATATAAAAATAAAAGGGGAATAATATTTATAAAAATTTCCACAATGGGGGTGCCCAAATTAGTTTAAATGAGGGTGGTATGAGGGATTAAACCTCCCCACATGTGATCCAAAAGTCGAAGGGTGTTATTTTCAAGACAGAGTTGGATGGCGATGTGGTCTATTTGGTGCTTATCCCTCTGATGGTCGACCTCGTAGATGAGAGTTGAAGATTGGGCGATGAACTATGGGTTTGGTGAAAACATGGTGCTCTGGCTATGAAGGGAGGTCTATGAGGGAGACCCTTTTGGATTAGCAAACCATTTTCGTTCATATGTGTTGCTTGTCGACCAAAGTCATGCGAATTATACTCAGGAATTTCATCCCTAGATAGTCATCTAGGATCCTTGAGAGGTCAAGGGGGAGAGTGAGTTGTGTTGTGGCTCAAGAGGGAGTTTTGAAGGTACTTAGAGGAATAGGAAGGGAGTGTGGTGGGTCACTCACGACAACAACAACGGTGGTCCTTGCAGTTTGTTGTCACTAGGATTGTTTTGAGCAGGCTAGTAAGTCGTTGCTCCATTTTCCCTATCAACATAAGTGGTTTAATTATTTAGTTTGTGGAGTTATTGAAGGGAAGGACGACAATAAGGTCTCTACGCCCAACAAGGAATTCAAAGACACCTTCCCGATTGATCTCTTCAGTACTAAGAGGTGTTTCATCTCCTGGGCGTTTTGGGAAGAGGTTTATTTGAGGGGGTGTGGGGATGGTGGTATTATTTTAGTTGGAGGATCTGTATACTCTGTGTTAGGTCATCTTCTTGTTAAGGGGTGGTTTTCGGGTATGAATTTCTTGGGGAGCTCAGGGGAAGTTGGGAGGACACCGTTACCTAAATGAGGAGTTGCGCCTTTGTTGAACAATGTTCTGGTTTGTTTTATGAGTATTTATGAAAATAGGAGGTAGTTGCAAAGGCTATCTCTATAAGTAGTTCCAACTCTGGGTCTTAATTTTTAAGAGCGTTATTTGGAATTGAGAAAAGTTTCATAGTGAAGGTCGCCTTCGATCCAGTGGGAAACGAGGTGGGTGGTTTGTTGATATTCTTCGGACTGGAGCCATTGGGGTCTATTTTGGTGTATGGGTAGAGAAACCATGGTGGGGGGAGTGTCTAGTTCCTGCTGGGAGAGATTGCTACTTCATTGTGGAGGACGTTCTGAGGAGTTTTAGGGAGTGGTTTTTTGTAGTGGAAGGTGGTTGGGCCTGTTGTGTGCGTTCTGTGGTGGTTTGTTACGTGTGGTGTCAAAGCAAAGGGATGTTAAGACAGAGAGGTCGCTCACGTCGAGGTTGGGTCCAGAATCGTCGGGGAGGTGATAGGGTTGAGCAGGTGGATGAGGATGTGGAAATTGTGGATGAAGAGATGGGGTTGCGCAAAGGTAGAGAAACATCGTCTGATGAGTGTCATCCTATTTGCAAACCAACTGAAAGGAATTCATACCTCACTAGGTATTATCGACCGTCAAAGGTATGAAGACCGCATGGAATATATGGCATACTTTGCTTCTCTCTAAACAAGCCAAGAGGAAATTATGGAAGCCATATAAGTGGAGAAGCATCATCAACGTTGGATTATGGACAAGCTTTAGATATTGAGTCTAGGGTGGCTCATATAGAATATCGTGTCTTAGCCAATTCAAATCCTCCAACTGCCCCTCAAGTGGAAGAAAATCCACACATGTAATCCTATGGGTGTTGTTTTGTGCTTTCTTGTAATTTTGTTCATGTATATAAAGCAAGAAAAAAGGAAATTATATGCATGTAGGCATAAATATGTAGTTTTCTCATTATAGGAAAAGTCTCTCCTCAACAAAAAATATGTTCAAAGTGAGGTGAGGAGCATGGACAAAGCAAACGATGTAATCAAATTCTTTTTGAAAATATAATGAAAATAGTTTGAACGCAAAAAAAATAATAATAAATAAATAAATAAATTAAAATAATAATAATAATAATAATAATAATAATAATAATAATTATCACCAACATAGATCCATCTTAACTCTGGATCTATAAGCGTCGAGAGGGATCAAATCTTTGGAGGTGCAAACCTTTCCTCAAGTTTTGCATTCAAAAAAAAGGTTTGCACCTTGAGAGATTTGATCCCTCTGGGTGCCTGATAGATACGTAGTTAAGATGGATCTATGTTGTTTTATATATCAAAAATACTTATTGTTTTTTTACGAAAAATTTAACTCACACAAAATCGTTTTTAGCAACGATATACTAATTATTTTTTATTTCATAAAATTTACCTCACACCAACATAATTTTTTCACATAACATTTTATTTTTGTAACTATTCCAATTCCAATTTCATGTAACATTTTCATGATATTTTAGTTCCGTAAGTATTCCAATCTCATGCAACATTTTACACATAATAGGAGATGGAATTTTAGTTTTGTGAGTATTCCAATTTTGTAGAAATTATACAACATGCATGTATATCTTGGATTCAATCCGATCTAACAATGTACTAAATTTTAATACATAATCGCTTCTACAAAACTTTTGCGGAATTAAAAACACAATCACCAATCACATGAAGTAAAGAAGAATCAAATCAAACCACAAAAAAGATAATTTCCCGGGAAAGCTTGTTGCTCAAATCCCCACTATATTCTATTGTATATTCAACATGGATCATGAAACAATTACATACAAAAATAATCTCACAAGAGCCCTCCAGTACTTAGCTAATTGTCTCACACTGTCATACATACAACTAACCAATAATTAGCCAATTTGCTGCCTCCAAATAGCCTGCCTTGCTTGCGCAATCCCTAAAAGATAGGAGTTATGGCCTTCCTTGACTGCGCAAGTATCATGTGCACTCCAATGGGTGTTTGGTTGCATGGGTGCAACCCAATAATTCTAAAAATGATAGTCAACTTCCCTTTCACCTAGATCTCAACTGGGTCTCCACTAGGTCTGACATGCATGCAGCTAATAATAGTAAATCCTCAGTTGCATGTGAGATCACTGACTGTGAATTAATTAATATTTAATTCACTTGATCTCTCACTAGTATATCAAGCAATTACAACTAGCACAACTGAGTTAAACTGATTACAACCTGCATTAACTAATGCATCACTGCACTTCGAACTCTGTTACAACTAGAGTTACTCTGCATGCCTCACCAACTACCTCTAACTTGAAATCCACTAGCTAACTGAGTTTATCACTCTGAGTTTAACTATTACAAGTTATTTTTTAGACTAAATTACATTTTATTGTCCATCTTAATTAAGGGATAACTAAAAATAGACATGCACCAAAAATAGCACTGTGGGCCCCACCCTAGTGTAGGTGCTTAATGCACTGGGCATGGGTGTTGAAATTTTCTTTTTGAATCTCAACACTCCCTCTCAACAATAGGGGGATTATCCTTCACCTCGATCCTGTCTCTATGGTATTCAAATTTTCTCCTGGTGAGCGCCTTCGTTAGAATATCTACATTCTGATCTTCGGTGGGAATGTACTGAAGCAACATTATTCTTATCTGCACACAATCTATGAGATGATGGTATCAGATATTTATGTGCTTGGACCTATCATGAAACACATGATTAATCGAGAGTTTAATGCAACTTTGATTATCACAATGAATCACTGTTGGATCCATCTGAGAACCAAACAAACCAACCAAGATCTTTCTCATCCAGATAGCCTCACATGCAGCTTGACTTGCTGCCACATATTCTGATTCCGCTGAACTGAGTGCCATAGATTGTTGTTTCCTGTTGTACCAAGAAATTTTTGTCGATCCTATGTTGAAGATCCCTCCTGATGTGCTTTTTCTGTCTGATGGACTTCCCACCCAATCTGCATCCTTGAAGCCTTTAAGCTTCACTCCCTCTATCCGTCTGTACCATATACCATACTCTGATGTGCCCCTTAGGTATCTCAAGACATTCTTCCCCGCCTTCCATAAGAGCTTGGTAGGCTTAACCATAGCTTGACTCAGCTGGTTAACTGTGTAGCAAATGTTTGGTCTGTTGTTCACTAGATACATCAATGAACCAACTAAGTAGCATCCTCTTTCCTCCAATTTCCTGGAAGAGGAGTATCCATGGGTTTGCAGCTCTTCGTGTGAAACTTGCCTAGTATCTCTTTTGCATACTTTCCTTGAGACACAAAAATTTCACCATCCCGCTGCCATATTTCCAATCCAAGGAAATAATGAAGGAGTCACATGTCCTTCATTTCGAACTCCCTTGCAAGATCCTCCTTGCATGAGTGTATCATCTTCTCATCACCAGTCAAATTTAGATCATCAACATAAAGAACAATAATAAATATCTTACCCTCAACCACAATATGGTACAGGTTTGCATATTCTTCACTTTTAGTGAAGCCCAGTTCGGTGAAATAGTTGTCTATCTGATTGTACCAAGCACGGGGTGCTTGCTTCAGCCCATACAGTCCTCTTTTGAGTCGGCACACATGCGACTCGTTGTTTAAGATATCAAAACCTTCAGGCTGCTCTATGTACACCTCTTCCTCAGATATCCCATTGAGAAACATAGTTTTCACATCCATCTGATGAATGCGTCAACCCATCTACGTTGAGAGTGCAAGGATGGATCTTATGGAAGAGTACCTTGCAATAGGTGAAAAAGTCTCATCATAATCTATCCCCTCGATCTGTGAGAATCCCCGGGCCACAATTTGGCCTTGTATTTCTCCACACTCCCATCAGGAGCTTGCTTTACCTTGTAGATCCATCTTGATCCAACCACTGATTTGTCGACTGGTCTTGGGAAAATCTCGCATGCACTGGTCTTGACAATGGAGTCATACTCCTCCACCATTGCATCAACCCAAGTTGGTTGTTGCACTGCTTCCTGAAAGGAATATGGTTTAGTCACAATACATTTGCTCATAAGAGCCATGTATCCAGTAAATAGGTTAGGAAACTATCTCTTTCTGCGCTGTGAAGTAGAGGCTCCTACATTTTCTGCAGCATCAAGTCTCAATCTATTAGCTATTGTGGTGTGCCTTCTTCCATTTCTGATGGATGGCTCTGCATGAGTGTTTTCCTCCACTCCATGATCCTCCGCATGTGGCCGATACACATCTTGAGGCTCATCCTTAGGAACCAACAGTTCCTCCTCTGCATGCAAGTCTAGCTCCCTCTCAAGGGACAACCGCATGGCTTTCTCCTCATCAAAATTTATATCCCATCGCATAAAAGTAATTTTTTTGTTTTGAAAATACACTCGATAATTATGGGGTGTTTCAGTGTACACCACAAAAATCCTGATCTCAGCTGTCGTTTCTAGCTTCTTCTTGGTGTCTTTCGTCACATGCACATTAGGTTTCTTACTAGTGAAAGCATCTTCATGTGTACTCATGCCAAGTAATCTATGAGGACAACAGTTTTGCACATAAACCACGGTGTTGCATGCTCCCACCCACAGATGCATCGGTAGGCCTTGATAATGCAACATCGCTCTTGCTACACCCATGATCGTTCTGTTCTTTATTTCCGCTACCCCATTCCGCTATGGGTTATGAGGTGTCATTAGTTCCCTTCGAATTCCTTCTTTGCTGCAGAAGTTCTTGAATTCGTTAGAGATGTATTCACCACCATTATTGCTCCTAAGAGCCTTCACTTGCTTCCCCGACTCTTTCTCCACCAGTGCCTTAAACTCAAGAAACTTAGAGAATGTCTTATATTTCTTCTGCATGAAGAATATCCATCACTTACGAGAAAATTCATCAACAAATATTACATAGTACTTATGTTTTGTTGTTGAAGCAACAAAGAAAGGGCCACACACATCTGTGTGCACTCTATCAAGGATCCCCGAAGGTCGGTTCTTCTTCTCATGAAAGGTGGCCTTTACATATTTTCCCATAGTACATCCCTTGCATGTGTTTGACTGCGCAAGTGTACCCCTGGGAAGACCAGTAGAAATCTGTTGCATGACTTTCAAGGCTCCATGGTGAAGATGGCCCAATCTCCTGTGCCATAATTCGCTTTCATCCCATCTCACCACTTGATCCGCCTTACCCATAATTTTTGTGCAGCCATCTACCTCCAGCTTGTAGAGATTCTTAACTCAAATCCCTATCCTCTTGGATTTTCCTATTGTTTTGTGTCGTAGGAAGGATTTTCCTTCACTAAAATCAACATCATAGCCTCTATCCTCCAACATTGCGACTGAGACTAAATTTTTCTTCAAACCTGGTACATGCATTACATATTTTAATTGAAAGGGTTTACCTGACTACCTATGAAATGTAATGGTACCATTCCTGGTAGCACTGTACTGCCCGTCATCGCCCATTTCAATATGCATCTGGAGATCCTTCTCCTCCAAGTCACTGAAAATTTTCCTTGTGTCCTGTCATGTGAAAGGAAGCACCGCTATCCAAATACCATAGAGATCCCAATGCACTTGACACCAGGCATGTGATCAATGGGAAGTCAAGCTCAAATTGTGAAGCCAAGGCCTCACCAACTGCAGATCCTCCAACCTTCTTGTTCTTCTTCTTTTGTTGATAGTTAGTAGCAAAATGCCCATGCTCGTGACAGTGAAAACACTTCACCTTGGACATGTCCTGCTTCTTGATTTTCTTGGACTCGGATTTGGAATGGAATTTCTTCCCTTTCTTCACCTTAGCATCCAAAGCACAATCTTCTTCATCTTCATTCTTAGATGAAGATCCATCTCTGGTGTTCTGTCTGAACTCCTCCTGCACCAGATCCGACCACAGTCATTCCCAATCTAGAAATTTTTCCCTTCCATTGACAAAGTCTTGATAACTGTGCCAAATCTTGGGAAGTCCTAGGTGAGCCAAACTCACCAAATCATCATTAGCAATAGTTATACCAATGCTCCCCATTTCATCTTGACATTGGAAATTTTTTTATAGATATTTTGGTATGGAGTTGCCCTTCTCCATCTTGATCTTCCTGAGTTTATCCTTGAGCACCAATTTCCTATGGTCGTTGCTGCTCTAGAATAGATCCCTCAAAGCCTTCCACATTTCATTTGGTGCGTCTTTCCCATGGAGGCTTGAGGCAATGTGGTCTCATAATCCCTCCAACAAGATCCTCCTCGCCTTTGTCACTTTCTTTTTCCATGCATCAAGATTTGCAGCATCTGTCACAACAGGTTTAGGAACATCATTGTGAATGAATTCCTTCAAGTCATTGTCTTCGCGTACTACCTCCATCCTATCCTTCCAAGTAGTATATTTTGAGTTTCCCTCGAGTGCATACTCCAACCTCAAGCCATTGAAATCCATTTCGATCTTGAATCAACTATAGCACCAAGAAAGTCTTTTTGCAAATTCGAATTCTATCCTATCACAAACTCAACTCCTCCTTCACAATTGTGATTTCCTGTGCTCTGATACCATGCAGAAATTATACAACATGCATGTATATCTTGGATTCAACCCATTCTAAAAATGTACTAAAGTTAAATACTGAATCACTTCTACAAATATTTTACAGAATTAAAAACACAATCGCCAATCACATGAAGTAAAGAAGAATAAAATCAAACCACAACAAAGATAATTTCCCAGGGAAATATTTCTACTCAAAACCCAACTATATTCTATTGTATATTCAGCATGGATCATGAAACAATTACATACAAAAATATTCTCACAAGTGCCCTCCAATACTCTGCTAATTGTCTCACATTGTCATACATAAAACTAACCAATACTTAGCCAATTTACTGCCTCCAAACAGCCTGCCTTGCTTGCGCAATCCATGATGAATGCAATCCCTAAAAGATACGAATTATGGCCTTCCTTGACCGTGCAAGTATCATGGGCTCTCCAATGGGTGTTTGGTTGCATGCGTGCAACCCAATAATCCTACCAATGGTAGTCAAATTCCCTTTCACCTAGATCTCAACTGGGTCTCCACTAGATCTAACATGCATGCAACTAATAATAATAAATCCTCAGTTGCATGTAAGATCACTGATTGTGAATTAATTAATATTTAATTCACTTGATCTCTCACTAGTGTATCAAGCAGTTACAACTAGCACAACTAAGTTAAACTGATTACAACCTGCATTAACTAATGCATCACTGCACTTCGAACTCTGTTACAACTAGAGTTACTCTGCATGCCTCACCAACTACCTCTAACTTGAAATCCACTAGCTAACTGAGTTTATCACTCTCAGTTAACTATTACAGTTTATTTTTTAGACTAGATTACATTTTATTGTCCATCTTAATTAAGGGATAACTAAAAATAGACATGCACCAAAAATAGCACTGTGGGCCCCACCCTAGTGTAGGTGCTTAATGCACTGGGTGTGGGTGCTGAAATTTTCTTGTTGAATCTCAACAAATTTCACATAACATTTTACATTTAATAAAAAATTGTCTTATGATTTATTTGTTTCACGTTTTGAAAAACAATCTTAATGTTTTTTTACATTACAAGCAAAACCCAATGTAATTGGAATGAGCAATGGAGTGTTGGTAAGATTTACACTCTCGTTAATTTGTTATCCCAATGTGAAGCAAGGAAAAATTTATAGACAAATAATTTCATTTCATTACTATATGTTACAAATTATATAGATTAAGAATTTTTAAAGATGAAACATACTTTAACTTTAGCAATGATACTCCTTTGTTGAACGAACATTATACTCTTTTTGTTTTCTTGAACTTTATCAATGCTTAATTTCCTTTTGTGATTAACAATATAATTGTATATATGTGTTTTTTGTTAAAATTTTAATTTAGAAACATATTCGATATTATTCTTTATTTTTCATTAATGAGCTGAAATATGCTTTTAATATTTTTTTCAACGTAACAACAACATCTCCCTCATATTCTTTATTTTTCATTAATTAGTCAACATATATTTTAAATTTTTTTAACATAACATTACCTTACCACATCTCCCCCATATTATTTAGTTTTCATTAATTATTTGACATATATTTTTAATTTATTTTTATTTAATTTAATTTTTTAATTTTTTAATTTTTTTTTGTTACATGACAACATCACCCTCATGTACTGGGATGTAGAGTGACAAACAATATTAATGGATTCTTACATTACAAACAAAACCTGATCAAATTGGAATGAGGTCTGAGGAATATAGCGAATTTGTTATCCCAATGTGAAGCAAGGCAAAATTTACAAACAAATAATTTCATTTCATTACTATAGGTTACAAATTATATAGATTCGAAAATTTTGAATTTTCCTTTTGTTTTCTTGAATTGTGTCCACACTTAATTTCCTTTTGTGATTAACAATATAATTGTATATATATGTTTTTTTGTTAAAAAAATTAATTCAGCAACATATTCAATATTATTCTTTATTTTTCATTAATTAGCTTACATATGTTTTTATTTTTATTTTTTAACGCAACGACAACATCTCCCTCATATTCTTTACTTTTCATTAATTAGCCAACATATATTTTTAAATTTTTTCAACATAAGGTATGTGACAACATCTTACTCATATTATTTAGTTTTCATTAATAAGTCGACGTATATGTTTAATTTTTTTCTTTTAACGCAACATTATGTTACCACATCTCCCTCATATTATTTATTTTTCATTAATTAGTTGACATATATTTTTAACATAAAAATACGTGACAACTTCTCCCTTGTGTACTAGGTTATAGAGCGCCTCACAATGCAATAAAATTACTTTATTAATTTATTTTATTAATATATAATTAAAATAATAATAATAAAATTATATAATTAAATAAATAAATAAAAAGACTAGTGGGGTCCATAACGAAGAAGACTAATCCCGACATGTTAAGCCATAAAAATAGATAAACAACGTATGCAACCAAAGATAATCTTGTTCATTATGCTTTTAGGACAAAGCATTCTTGAGAGAGAGGTATTGTAGCAAACATAATAATAATAATAATTTATGAAAAGGTGTAAAGGTGTATCTTATCCACAAAGACACGACTCTTCATATGAAAGGGAATTGTTCCTTGTTATAAATTGTAGCAAGAAAAGGCTTCATTTTGACTTGTGCCTTAGTCAGATTGAGTAATTCGATTTTCCACATCTACAAGATGACTTGGATTGCAATTAACTTATGTGACATGGCCTTGTCTACTAGCTTACTCAGTAAATTTGAGTTACAGGCTAGAAGTAGATTTGTGCATATAGTGATTGCTAAGATTTGGAAATATAATTCAATTATTGTTAGTTGAACTCAATTAACTGAGCTCTAGTCATTAGTTGATATAGTTGAAGGTTAGTTGAGTAGTTAAGATTGTTGTTAATTCACTGATCTCTTAGTTAATTGGTCAATCAACTAAAAATTGACACAATCATGCATGGAATTCAAATTTCCTAGTTGAGGTGGAGGAAAAGGCATGTTTGTATTATATTTATATATTGTTGAGTGTATAGTGCTTTTGCATTGAGCAGGTGATCAATTCATCAAGCTATTATGCAAGGAAATAGGGAATTTATCCTATTTTTTAGGGGTTAGTTCCTCCAGGGTTGCGCAAGGATATAGGAGGTTGGTTGAGGCTTGAATTGACTAAGTGTTGGCCAGAGCAAGTTAGGAAGCAAGAGAGAACAATTTTGATTTTACAGGTTGTGCTTAGAGTTGGCGCAAGCAATTGTAATAGTTTTTTTATTCAACTAATTAATGAAAATATGCTTGAAGGTTTTTTCCCAGTTGGGTTTACCTAGAAATCACTGTGTACATGTGGTTTTGCTTGTTCCATGTACATGCATGTTGTTCTAAATTGTGATTTTAATTTTGCAGATTAGTAGAGTAGAATTTGTGTCTCTTGTTTTCGTTCAAAATCTTGAGCAATTGCAATTTCTATCAAATTTCTACATGGTATCAGAGTCTGAAATCACAATAGAAACCAGCCAATATATCTTCTACTTCAAAGATTCTGATTTGCATAATTTTTGGTGCAAATTCTCTTCAGTGCAAGAAAAATGCCCTTTAATCATGGACTGAGGCTTGAGCATGCATTTGAGGGAAGCTCAAATTTCCGAGCTTGGAACAAATTTAGGATCATCACAAGTGCCCCAGGAGTAGCTTTTTGGAGCAACCAAAATCTTGACTAGTGGGCAGTCCTTGAAGTTCTCATGTACAGTGATCATTGAAGAACTAATGTGTTGTTAGGAGGTAGATTTGTGGAGCCATAGTTAAGTGGGTTGCAGATGGACAAACCACTGATAAGAGATCAAATCGAGAGACCCAATGAGCAGAATTCTGAGTGGAGTTAGAGGCCTACTAGTGGGACAAATCAGTGAGCCAAAGTTCAATGACAAAAGGAGTGATGACCATCAATATTCGCATATTGAGGAGCAAAGAGATTTCCCACATGGAGATAGAGACTTAGAGGGAGTCTAGTTTCAGAGGGAGAAGCCCTATGGAAGATGGTACTTCAGGATTTGGGGAGATCATACTCATTATTGTAGTATTTGCAGTAGCAGTGCGGAAGCAACAATAGAGAAATAACAACAACAGTATGAGTAGATCAAAGTTCTCTATGCATGCAACTATACCTCTAGGAGTGAGGTGGGGCGATGTAGAGCCTTAGTCCCATAGTTAGAGATTAGTAGCAACTGCAATATAATCTTCACATAGATCATTACCCTAGTTACAGGGGCCCATAGTATTCAGTAGTAGAAGGACCAGTGTCAGTTGATGTAGTTAGATCTTGAGCAACAGTTGCAGACTAGTTGCATTCAGATGATGACGAGCACAAAGCAATATTTATAGTAGTGCAAGAGGCACAGTGCAATTTTCTCGGTAGGAAATGTAGAGACTATTAGAAGTTAGAGACTTAGGAGACAATTGCATCTCAAAGACATAATTGATTTAGTATTTTGGATGCTTCTCAGTTGAAGTTGTTGCAGTAGCAACAACAACAGTGAGAGGTAGTGATACAATAAATTCCACAGAAGCTAGATTGGCGTTGCACAGAGCCCTTTTCGCTAGTACATTTGGTGGAAATTCCGACACTCTTGACCAAATGTCAGAAATTTCCCCAAATTTTATAAAATTTTCAAATCCCGCCCACAACTGTCGCTATACCGACGTTTGGAGACAAGTGTCGGTATTGCGACACTTAGAGGTAAATGTCGGTCTTGAGACGTTTGGAGAAAAGCGTCAGAATTGCGATCGATTGGAGGAAAGTGTCGGTCTAGCGACACTTAGAGCTAAGTGTCGCTATTGCGACGTTTGGAGCAAAGCGTTAGAATTGCGACGGATTGGAGGAATGCGTCGCAAGACCGACACTTTCCACCAATCTGTCGCAATTCTGACGCTTTTCTCCAAATGTCGCAATAGAAACCATTAGCTCTAAGTGTCACTATTGCGACATTTGGAGAAAAGCATCAGAATTGCGACGGATTGGAGGAAAGTGTCGGTCTTGTGATGCATTCCTCCAATCTGTCGCAATTCCGATGCTTTTCTCCCTCCAAACGTCGCAGTAGTAAAGGCAAAGTTAATTTCTCATTTTATATTGTCGGTTAATTGCTTCGGTGAACAGATTTTGGTCAAAGTTTCTTTATAAAATGAACGATTATTTATAAAATACGAGTGAGTGGATAGGGGTCAAACACCTAGCAATATCACGTAACTTTCGCCATCGTAGTATAGTTATATGTAGCTCTGTTTACGGGGAAAATCGTCCGGCCAACAATAGGGGATCTCCTCGGTAGAAAGTCCCAATCAGACCTTGAACCGTTTGGAATAGGGATCCCGTCCGGGGTGTGGGTCCGGCTACCGCTTAAGTCACCTTCCCTTTGGTCTCAAAAGAACTCGATCGAACCTGCGGACACACACTTATTCACATGATACAAAATACATGGTTGATGCATTAAACATGTATATAACACTACGCGTAGCGAGATAGATAATAAAGCATGCACGCCAAAGGAAATGTTGTCAACAACACATCTTTGGGGTTATGCTTGTAGGCGATTCTGACCACAAAGAAACAGTTCTTTATGGCGAGATTCTCCTTTACTTTCTGAAATATAAAATGAAATGCTAATAAACAAAGTCACTAAAATCCATTCAGCAAACAATTAATCCGAACACCATTAACACACATACAGGAAACCATGATGCATAAATGATGCCATTAAAGAGTGCAGTCTCATTAATCAAAAGATGTTCTAAAACTGTCAAGAAATACTCTTAGTGTTCACACAACAAAACACATCAGATCCAAAAGGAGTTTCAACAGGTATTTGTATTCATATGCTAAAAGAGTGTTATCTTCAAATACAATTCTCTGTAGCTTTTAAGTCCAAAAAAAGAAGATCCTTTACATTTTCCCCGGAGGGGGTTTTATAGATCAAAATTGCCCTTTGGGCTCCCTGACTCTTCGGCTGCCCGCCGGTTGAGTTGCCCTGCGACCTGGGAGAAAATTGCAACCTGCGACCTGGATAGTGAGTGCAACTTGCGACCTATTAGGAAGTGTGACTTGCGACCTAGTGGGTAGTGCGACCTGCGACCTACTGCCACTGAGTCATGGAGATGGGTGCGCAATAGAGAGATCAGGAACATCAATCTGCTTTTCTTTGAGGAAGTCCTACCAGGTCTGGTATTCTGCTGCTATGGATTTACACCAAGATCGCCTCCCTTTCAAACCAGATCTCACAAAAGAAGGAAACTCTAATCCCGAATGCTCTGGAGTGCATGCATCGGTTGAAAGAGGAGGTCCCTCTAGTCTCTCCTTGTCTATCTGCATTGTACCAGTTCCTTCTTTCATCTTCTCCCGGGCGTTCTACATGCTGGTAGTTCCATTTGAATTTAGCCTTCTTGCAGTGTTTGGGAATTATCCTCTCCGGGTCATATGTTCGGTACTCTAAGGCCCCCAAGTGATAACTTTTCATCTCTTCTCCCTCTGCCCCCACCTCCTTGAAATCTTTAACTGTGTATGCGCCGATAGTGAGGGGTAGCGCGGGCCAGGGCTTCTTCTTACCTTTGGACAGGACACTGGAGAAGCCCGAGGACATTTGGAAGCATACCTCTTGCATGAGCATTTTGTCTGTAACGAAGCGAGGCATAGCATGTGGTGCCCTGAACGAGCCAAAGACTCGGATGAAAGTATATTCGGCAAAGGGGAACCAATGTGCCACTTGGCTTAGAGTCTCCCTGGCTCGCCAAGACATGCAAGGGGCGTCCTGGCCAAATAATTTCCTAAATAGGGCGGGGATGAATATTTGAGAGATTGGCTCTATATCCTGTTTATACCTGGATTCCCAGAACACTTTGGTTTGTAGATGAATTGCTTGTGTCTGCGTGGAATCCCAGTTATGTGCCCATCCCTCAAAATGCAACCTCGCACAGACGACATCTAATAGATAAGAGGCCATATAGAACTCAGAAGGCATTCCTTCATCTGGGGCCAATGTCGAGGACAAGTTTGTATGCATTGAGGTCATCAATATACCAGCCCAGTTGAAACGGGTGCCATGCACCATTACATATTCCATGATAGTAGCCCATGTGCCATTGAAATTAGTGGCGTCGGGGCGCCCGTACAATCTGCAAATCATGGCGGCTACTAATTTATAAACTTTTCTCAGGCCGGCCACCGGATATTCTTGGTCTTTCTTGACTTTAAATTTGTCGGGCTCCGCCCACCACTGCCTGATAGTGTCGACTACGGGGACTGCATGGGCAAGAGCCCATCCTTCTGTGAAGTTTTCTTCCTATTGAGGCAAAGAGTAGTAGACATGGGTGTCCGAGCCTACGAGCGTTGCAAATGCTTTGCCTTCGTTGTCTCGGATTACGAACTTCTTGGGATCTGTTTTTTGTATGATCCAGTCTATCATTTCGGGATATGGAAATATGGCCGGATGAGCACCTGCGAGATGTAGCTTGGACCGTTTGACTTTTAAGTATATCTCTCGATCCGGGAGGTCTTCTGGAAATTCTACTTCCGTTATGGCGAACTCATGGTACACTTGGTACCATCGCATGCTGTCCCTTTTGCGAATGTACAAAGGGTATCTCTGTATATTGGGGGTGGGGATACTGGAATGTCCATCTCCTCCTCTTCCACTACCACATTCTTGTCTTTCTTCCGAGATACTGGGGGTGCCATGTCGCTAGAATCCGAGAGAACAGGTATACACTCTGCGTCTGCGTCAAGTTCACCTGTCATGTTCATGAAAGAATCCCATGATAAGAACGACATGATTATAAAAGACCAATTTACAGTTTATCAATGATTTTAGCTGGGACACAAGTAGACTGGAACCAAAGTTCTGCTGGGTCACGGGGTCGCTGATTGAGAGAAAGTAGCCCACATGCGATTTTGCTACCTTGCGACTAGGTCGCTGGGTCGCTGGGTCGCGAATCGTGAAAAAGTATAAAAATGAGACCTTGTGACCTTGCGACCTAGGTCGCTGGGTCACTGGGTCGCAAATTATTTAAAACTGCGAGAATGTGACCTTGTGACCTCGCGACTGGGTCGTGGGGTCGCGGGGTCGCAAATCTCGAAAATTTTGGAAACTGCGACCTTGCGACTTTGCGACTAGGTCGCGGGGTCGCAGGTCGCGCTAGGGCTTCCCCGGGGGTTTTGCGCGCACGCGGCGTGAAGTGGTTTTCCCTTTTACTGGAAAAATGCAACAACAAATGGGTTGAGATGGAGTCAAGGGCTTAGTTTTGGGAGTAGGGAAGTAGCCATGAAAGCCAAGACCAGCAATGTTTATGATTGTGAGCACAGTGGGCACAGTGGGGGGAAACAGGAATCAGAACACAACCCTGAGTAAGAAAAATAGCCGGTGGTTGAAACAAATGTACAATTTAAAGGCTAAGGGTGCCTAGGATTTAGCAAGAATGACCAAGAAGGAAATAGCAGGAGGGAAAAGGAAACTTACCCGGGAAAATCGCGCGCCAGTCAACCTGTCAGAGCCGTTTTTTCTATCCGGAGCATATGAAAAATGCGACCCTGCGACCTCGCTTATATAAAAAGGTCGCACGTGCGAGCATTAAATGAGGTCGCAAGGTTGCAATTTGAGCCACTAGAGAGATATGCGACCTTGCGACCTGTGGATCGCGGGGTCACAAAGTCGCGAGGTCGCGGTTTTCTGGAAAAATTGAGTTTTGAGACCTTGCGACCTGTGGGTCGCGGGGTCGCAAGGTCGCAGAGTCGCAATTTTTCTAAAAATGGAACTTTGCGACTTTGCAACTTAGCTTTCCAGACTCTTTACTTGGTTTTTATTTAAGTTCAAGGGGCTCCAAAAAAATTTTAAGTGGGGTTTTCGGAGGGTGTTTTAGAGGCTACAACAAATGGCAATTCACTGGACGAACTCAGAGTCTGTGCCGATGGTTAGCCTTGGAGGGGGGAGGGAGGGGTCTTCGTTTGCTGTTTATTTTACCTTAAGGTCAACATTGCCTAGCTTTTGGCACTTCGCGAGGTTGCTCATCCTGCTAGCTTGTCCGGGCATTGATTAACCCAATTTCATTCCTTCAGGTTTCCAGACCGAGAGGGTTGGAGGACTCCAAGTAGCTACAGGATCCGGTACGATTATTTTGTCCTCATCGTGTTGCTCCGCTGCCAGCGAACTTCTCGGTCCCGGCAGAGTCACTGCCTAGAAATCGTGAACGTTGCTCCGCTGCCAACGAGCCTAGTCAGTACCCCGGCGGAGTCGCTACATCACCTCTCTGCGCAGGAAGCCTTTCTCAATCCTTTACCCTTTGTTAGTGTGCTATTGCACTTATTTTGAATGTGCCTGGGGCACTTATTTAGTTGTGCTCGTGGCACTTATTTGAGATGGGCAATTTTTTGCCTTGGGCAGATGAGGGATCCCGACTTATTTTGCTTGCAGAGAGGTTGTTCCTGGTCTGGTCTGAGGACTTTGGTTTTTCCCAGATGTCCTGATGCAACATGGAGTACCTCTTTTCCCTTCCGATCTAGTTACCACTGCATCGCATTTTCTTTTGCAGATACCCTCTCGAACTTGCCAGGTGAGCTCCCTGCTTGATGACTTGAGCTAGATCGTACGCTGCCTTTACGTGCTGGTAATAAGCAAGCCTTTACCACCTTTGTGTCTATCGGAAAAAAGGCCTTCCATCAGCATAGAACCTGTTGCAGTGTGCCAAATGCGTAGCTCCAACAAGACCTATCGTTCTACAATTTTTTTTATTTTTTTTATTTTTATTTTTTTATTATTTTTAGATCCAACAAAGGGGGTGAAACGGGAACTATGGTACAAGGATAAGATAGCCCTACAAGGGCTACTAAGTGAAATAATGTTTGAGGTCATGGCCATTTACCAGGAGGACCTCGACTCTTCCCTCAAGGGTTTGCAGTCTAAACGTATGGGAACCTAATTTTTCTTTAACATGGAAAGGACCCGTCCATAGTGCTTGGAACTTAGAATGTTTTCCTTTTTCCTCATGAGCTTTATCCCATTTCAGGACCAGGTCTCCTACCGCAAAGTTTTTATTCCCTACAGATTTTCTATCAAACCATCTCTTGATTTGGCTTTGGTGGACGGCGAACTTTTCCCGGGTTTTTTGCCTTTCCTCCTCCAACTTCAGCAGGGTGTCAATTCGAGTTTGCAAGGTGGGGCATGGGGTACCATGACATTCCTGGGACAGCTGAAGGGCAGGGAGAGATAAGTGGGGAGGAAGAACAGCTTCTTTTCCATACACGAGAAAATAAGGAGAGGTGCCTAGGGAGGACTTAGGCGTGACACGGTCAGCCCAAAGTGCATTGTGAAGGGCATTGTGCCAGTTGCGCTGGTGGGACAGCAGGGTCTTCTTGATGATGCGGATCAGATTTTTATTAGTCGACTCAGCTAAACCATTTCCTTGGGGATAGTAATTTTCCGAATGTTTAAGAATGATGCCATTTTCTAGGGAAAAATCACATAATTTAAAAGATGAAAAGTAATTTGCATTATCAAAAACCAAGGAAGTTGGAATGCCAAACCTGGTGATGATGAAACGAGTGACAAATTCTATTACCTCCTGATCATTGATTTGGCGTAAAGGTGCTGCTTCGACCCACCTGGTAAAATAATTGGTAGCTGTGAGAATTTACCGGTGTTGTTTGGAGGAGTGGGGTATGATTTCGCCAATGACGTCCAAGCCCCACTGTTGAAAAGGTTCTTCTACTACTACTAACAGTAAGGGGGCGGCTGGTCGCGCTTCTCGATTTACGAAATTCTAGCACTAGATGCACTTCTGGACATATGCATGCGCGTCTCTGAAAAGGGTTGGCCAATAGTATCCCGCGCGCATTATCTTATGGGCGGTGGTATCCCCGGCAAAATGACCCCCAACTGGTCCGTCATGTAGCTCAGTCAAGATTTTCTGTGCTTCATCATGTTCTAAGCAGTGCAACATGACCCCATCATAATGTTTCTTGAAAAGCTTCCCATGGATCAGCTGGTAAGATGCCGCTTTGAGTCTTATCGTGCGTTTCTGCCGGGCAGTTAGAGCGGGGTCCAGAGTACCCTGGGCTAGGTATCCTGAAATGTCCGAGTACCAAGAAGGGCTACTCAACTAAGGCACATGGTCACTCTGGTACATGTCAATCTCTTGTTCCCAACACTCTGGCTCGGGTCCAAGGGAACTTGCCGCCTCCACATCCATTTGACATAAACCTCGTCCTTTAATGGTGTGTGCTGGCTTAAACTCTAAATCATACTCTTGCAGGCATGTCACCTAGTTGCCTCGCCTCTCGCCTAGCTCCTGCTGCACAAAAAATGAGCGGACCGCTAGATGTGGAATGAAGACCGTGACGTGGTTTTTCAAGATGTAGGGTCTGAAATGCTTGACTTCTTTGTAGATCGCATAGGCTTGCTTCTCGATTTCAGGGTAGTTTAATTCAGCTCCTTGTAAACCATTACTCATGAAGGAAATGGGCCGCTCGTCATTGTTGCCGTATTTTTGCGTGAGGACAGCTGCAAGTGAAGAATCTGAAGCGAAATTATATAGGATGAAGCCTCTGCTAAAGTGCAGACTTTGAAGGGATGGTGCTTCAGCTATGGCCTGCTTGATTTTGGCGAATGCCTCCTTCTTTGGCGGGTTCCATTTGAACATCGCATTCTTTTTTATCATCCCCTGCAAAGGTCTAACTATCTGGGTGAAATCTGATATGAACTTGCGGACAAAGTTGATTTTTCCCAGGAAAGATTGCATTGCTTTCTTACTGCTCGGGGGGGAAATCTGGGCAATAGTTTTCGCCCGCTCTGGATCTACTACAATGCCCTACTTTGTAATGATGTGGCCCAGCAAGTTCCCTTCTGCCATAGCAAAAATTCTCTTTTTCGGGTTGAGAGAAATCCCGTACTTCCTGCACCTCTCGAAGATTTGTTTGAGGTGGTGTAAATGATCGCCTCGGTGTTTTGAAAACACAGTGATGTTGTCCAAATATACTACCACGCTCTGACCTATCAAACCACGGAAAGCTATATCCATGGCTCGTTGGAAAGTTGCCCCCACGTTAATCAATCCAAAAGGCATGCGCCTGAAAGCGAATGTTCCCCATTTGGTCCGCAAGGTAGTTTTCAATCTGTCCGATTCGGCTACCAGCACCTGGTTGTAACCGAAGAATCCATCCAAAAAAGAGAACATCTCAGATCCAGACACAGCTTGCAATATTTGTTCCATAGGTGGCACTGGGTAATTGTCTTTGTTTGAGGCTCGATTCAAATTCTGGAAATCCACACATAAGCGGATCTCACCAGACTTCTTCCGTGCCGGGACCAAATTTGATACCCATGTGGAGTGACGAACTTCAAAAATAATGCGTGCGTCCAACAGCTTCTTGAGTTCCTTCAGGATCATCGGTTCCAAAGTAGGGTGTACTTTCCTGAGCTTCTGTTGGAATGGATTCACACCTTCCTTCACTGGTATGACGTGCTGAATAATCCGAGTATCGTACATACGTAAATCATTATACGTCCAAGCAAATACGTCTCGATACTTCCGAAATAGTTGGGTGAATGCCTGTGTCTCTTCGTCGGTACACTCTTTCCCGAGGTTAATGAACTTCAGGTCCTCTTCTGATCCCAAATTTACTTGCCGATGTGCCAAAATGGAACTTTGTACCTTGGTATTTGGGGGGGGGGGGCGCGGAACCCGCTTTGCAGGTCGAAGAGCTTTTCAAGTGATACTATCCCCTTAGGCATGGGGTTTTCCTTACATTTGTCCTGCTCTTCCTGCAAGGCCTGATCGTGATCTACCTCATCAATTTCCGTGTCTTTGAATACTTCAGTGTTGAGCATTAATCCAATATCTATTGATCATCATCAAAAACGCGGAAATTAGTAACATTATCTGGCACGGAGGGTCTATATATAACTTCAATAGAAAAACCATCCCTCAAAGGGGTAAATCTAGTAGCAGCATTAGCCAGAGTATCAACTGCTGCATTGTGCATTCTAAGAACAGATTTAATTCCAAAAGCATCAAAAACAGAAATAAGACGCCATACCTCTTGCTGATAAGCCTTCAAATGCAGAGACAAACAATGAATGGTATTGCGTACCTGTCGAGTAATAATCTCGGAATCTCCAATAACTCGTAAGCACCTTACCTTTAAATCCAATGCCTTCTTGAGTCTGAGGATTAGAGCTTCATATTCTGCAGTATTGTTTGTGCATTGGAACTCATGCCGACATGATATCAAGAATTTGTTCTTTTGAGGGTCTAGCAAGATGCAGCCCGCACCAGCTCCGTCGAGAGTCTTGGAACCATCATAGTATAGGGTCCATACATCATTTTCTGGCTCCTTTGGGGTTGCAGGTTGGGGCGGGACTTTAGTTTGGTGTGAGATGGGAGTGAATTGATCTTTCGTGACAAGTGTCAGTTCAGACTGGGTCTTGGGATCTACTGGAGATTGAGGAGGGTGATAACATCCAAAAATGGCTTCCAAGAAGCACATGCTAAGCTCCTCTTGATAAAAACTGATGGGTTCATTAGCAGCATCCAAATCAGTCACCATATGTTTCATATAAGGCTCGCTTTCGACCCTAATTTGGTTATTCCGGCCCTTGTAAGGAAGCCAAAGGTGGGACCAGTCAGTGGCGAAATATCCTTGCAATTTGCTGGACCAGTCCCTACTAAGTAATAGGCCGTAGAATTTTGGAATGTCAACGACTACAATGTCGATACATTGGTGGACTCTAGAATCGGACGAGAGGCGGATGATGACGTTATTCAGTTCTCCTATGGCTAGAACTTGAGATCTGTCAAGTTGAATGATCCTTGCATCGGTTTTCTCTAGGCGGATGTTCAGTTTCTTACAAACAGATAGTGACATGACGTTTGTGGAGGTGATCCGGATTTATGCGGGAACGCAACAGAATAAACACATAACCATAAATACAGAGATGCAGCGGAAATAACACTTCATTTCATTAATATCAAAGAACTGAAATTTGCTTACAGACAGAGTGGAAATAAAACTAGCTAGGGCACTGGTAGCTATCTCTGAGAAGAGATGTGGCGGCTACAGGCCTCTGAACTGAGTTACAATGAGGCTCGAGGGCCTATTTATTATTCAGAAACAATGGGAAATCCTAAACAGCCAAAACCCTAACCCTAGGAGATGAAGCGCCAAAACTATGGGCCCCGTTTGGGTAAATTGGTGTTTCAACTTCCCAGGGGCGTAACTTTGGCATATGATCTCCGTTTGATGCGTACCATACCTCGTTAGAAAGATCTATCCGAGGACTACAAATTTGGAACGGGCAACATCGGTCCATGGACCCATGTTGCCCTCCGTTTTCCCAAAAAAACGTCGTTTAGGGCCTCAAAACGGCTCCGGAAGTTTAGGACCCGAAAAACTGCTAAAAATAGTAAACTGTGCCGAAATTGAAAAAATGAAATAGACAATTGTGGAGCCCCAAGTGGAATAGGCGGGTGACCACCAATATCCCTGGTGCGGGAGGTGGAGTCAACTAGACAGTTATGGACGTTGAAATTGAAGATCTCAAAAGACAGGAGGAAAGGAGGAGTAAACCCCCTGGAATTTGCATTGATGACGTTTACGATGGACTGAACACTTGGACTAAGTTGCGCGGAGGTGTTGCTCACAGGCTTAGTGGTTGAGGTATTAGCGAAGGCTTTAAGAATGAGTTCTCGTTGATTCGTGATGCGAGCAAGCTCATAGAGGGATATGTTAGCTCTGGTTTTCTTCATGTCGTCTACAATGTTATATGTGGAATCAGATTGGGGATCGGGTTCGGTAGTGGTTGTGGTGGACCCCATCGAGAGCTTGCTTTTCTGATTTGATCGGGTATTGTCATTGGTGGGCTTCTTAGGGGCAGCTTGCTGTTCATTCCTCGGCGGCAGAAGTTTCCTTAAGAAATCCCTTTTCTTCTCCTCAAAGGATGGTTCGGGAACCGGTCCTTTGCTCCTAAGGCTGTAGTTTCTTACAGGTGGGGTTTTAGGATTGTCTGCCATGTTGATATCGGTGACTGTAAGATGTTGTCCCCTCGGATAACGTCGAATGCAAGAACTGAGGATGCCGGTTCTTCATCCGGGGGAAAATCTTCATCGTGGTCGGAAACATCATCCTCCCCCGTGTCCCCTGGGGTTTGATCATCTAGCAGCTAGTTTACCACTGCGGTCATGCTGCCAATCCACTGTGGGCATGTTTTTTCAGAGAGGGCAGCCTGGTGAAAAGATCAGAAGTTATCTTTTCCTATCTCTTCAATGTTCAGAACAGTGTTCGGGTTGGACGGAGGTCAGCTGGTGCTGGGGTTGGTCTTTCTGAAAAAGGGCTTAGGCGCCTTGGCACTAGTCGTGGATTCTATACCTTTCCTCTTCAAGTCAGATACTTCATTTGTCAATAGCTTGAGGGTCTTTGCTATACCTTCAAAGTCAAAAGCATCCTTATCCTTATCTGCAATTTTGGTTGTGGCGGACTGACCCCTTTTCGCGATTGGTTTGTGGTCATCTCTCCCCTCATGATCGATGGCTCCTATAGAAAGCATGTCTCTTTCAACAGTGAGGGCGGCTACGTAGTTGGCTGCAAGTGTGGGCCAAGCTTCGCGTTTCACGAAGACAGCGATATCCCTAGGGAGAGATTTTGTATAATAGTCAATGGTAATAGAGTCGTCCAATGCCAGGTTTGGGGGAAAATTTTGCAGTATGGTAGCAAAGCGCTGATTGAAGTCTCTCACCTTATCTTTCTTGTGGCACTTAATGGTGCTTAACTCCGTGAGGAGCATGGAAGGGGTTTTGTCCTCTGAAATTTTTTGCAAGAATGCTCGTCGAAACTGGTCCCACGATGTGATGGAGGCACTTGGGAGGGAGCGGTACCAAGTGGCCGCTTTGTTTTCAAGAGTATGCGGAAACAGACGGAAAGCAACATCATCTGACCGAACCCTCATGATTTGCAGGGAAAGGTAGAAGCTACTTATATGATCCTCAGCCAAGGTGCCTTTCTCGGGATCAAACTTTGGGAGGTGTTTCTCCGGGTGCCTAGGCAGGTCGTGGAGTGGGCCCAAAAGATTTAATGGTGACTGGGCCATCCAGGCTAGTGGTTGCACCCTCCTAGCCCATTGGTGATGCCTAAACTCAGGCTCAAATTCACCCCCCGAACCTGATACCGATGCTCCTCCCTCATGGCGAGAGTGTTCATCTTGATATCTCTCATGGTAGGGAAAGTCTCTAAGATATCCCCAGTTGTGGACAGGAGGCCTATTTGGGTTTGGTGACGGTTGTTAGCACGGTTTCCTTGGCCTTGGCCTCTATCTCCTCTACCTCCAGTCTGGTGGGCTCTATTTCCCTCGCCTTCGTTTCTGCGGGCTCTATTTCTTTCGCCTTCATTCCCTCTGACTCTATCTCCCTCACCTTCCCCAGGTGGAGGGTGTGCTTGGTTGTTGTTAGGCTAGGCTTGGTTGGACTGAGGGTCGGGAAAAGGTTCGGTAGGACCAAATTCTTCCTCATCGCCGTCTTGAAGTTCGGGGATTGGTTCGTCATGCTGAGCAGCGGTGGCGATGTCTCCAAGCATGAGATTCACCAACTGGGTCATGGTGCTCACCAGGGCACCATTACGAGTGATGTTTTCAGTTGGGGTTCTAGTATGGGACAAGAATTGCATGATTGGGGCATACCGCAAATCCCTGAGGAGATTGCGAGCAGCTGGGTGCAAGGCTCTGAGCTGTGCGTCGGTAATTTCATAATACGACATTTCCACCCCTGGAATATCTTCCAATGGAGGGATGACTTCATTGTTTATGACCTCCCCGTGGGGAGTTTGAGATGGAATGTTGGTTGTATGCTGGGAGGGTGCCATTCAGGCCCTCCTTCTAGCGCCAATTCTGTTGACGGGGAAAATCGTCTGGCCAACAGTAGGGGATCTCCCCGGTAGAAAGTCCCAATCAGACCTTGAACGGTTTGGAATAGGGATCTCATCCGGGGTGTGGGTCTGGCTACCGCTTAAGTCACCTTCCCTTTGGTCTCAAAAGAACTCGATCGAACTTGCGGACACACACTTATTCACATGATACAAAATACATGGTTGATGCATTAAACATGTATATAACACTACGCGTAGAGAGATAGATAATAAAGCATGCACGCCGAAGGAAATGTTGTCAACAACACATATTTGGGGTTATGCTTGTAGGCGATTCTGACCTCAAAGAAACAGTTCTTTATGGCGAGATTCCCCTTTACTTTCTGAAAGATAAAATGAAATGCTAATAAACAAAGTCACTAACATCCATTCAACAAGCAATTAATTCGAACACCATTAACACACATACAGGAAACCATGATGCATAAATGATGCCATTAAAGAGTGCAGTCTCATTAATCAAAAGATGTTCTGAAACTATAAAGAAATACTCGTAGTGTTCGCACAGCAAAACAAATCAGATCCAAAAGGAGTTTCAACAGGTATTTGTATTCATATGCTAAAAGAGTGTTATCTTCAAATACAATTCTCTGTAGCTTTTAAGTCCAAAAAAAGAAGATCCTTTACATTTTCCCCGGAGGGGGTTTTATAGATCAAAATTTCCCTTTGGGCTCCCTGACTCTTCGCCTGCCCGCCGGTTGAGTTGCCCTGCGACCTGGGAGAAAATTGCGACCTGCGACCTGGATAGTGAGCGCGACTTGCGATCTATTGGGAAGTGCGACTTGCGACTTAGTGGGCAGTGCGACCTGCGACCTACTGCCACTGAGTCATGGAGATGGGTGCGCAATAGAGAGATCAGGAACATCAATTTGCTTTCCTTTGAGGAAGTTTTTCCAGGTCTGGTATTCTGCTGCTATGGATTTACACCAAGCTCGCCTCCCTTTCAAACCAGATCTCACAAAAGAAGGAAACTCTAATCCCGAATTCTCTGGAGTGCATGCATCGGTTGAAAGAGGAGGTCCCTCTAGTCTCTCCTTGTCTATCTGCATTGTACCAGTTCCTTCTTTCATCTTCTCCCGGGCGTTCTACATGCTGGTAGTTCCATTTGAATTTAGCCTTCTTGCAGTGTTCGGGAATTATCCTCTTCGGGTCATATGTTCGGTACTCTAAGGCCCCCAAGTGATAACTTTTCATCTCTTCTCCCTCTACCCCCACCTCCTTGAAATATTTAACTGTGTATGCGCCGATAGTGAGGGGTAGCGCGGGCCAGGGCTTCTTCTTACCTTTGGACAGGACACTGGAGAAGCCCGAGGACATTTGGAAGCATACCTCTTGCATGAGCATTTTGTCTGTAACGAAGCGAGGCATAGCATGTGGTGCCCTGAATGAGCCAAAGACTCGGATGAAAGTATATTTGGCAAAGGGGAACCAATGCGCCACTTGGCTTAGAGTCTCCCTGGCTCGCCAAGACATGCAAGGGGCGTCCTGGCCAAATAATTTCCTAAATAGGGCGGGGATGAATATTTGAGAGATTGGCTCTATATCCTGTTTATACCTGGATTCCCAGAACAATTTGGTTTGTAGATGAATTGCTTGTGTCTGCGTGGAATCCTAGTTATGTGCCCATCCCTCAAAATGCAACCTCGCACAGACGACATCCAATAGATAAGAGGCCATATAGAACTCATAAGGCATTCCTTCATCTGGGGCCAATGCCGAGGACAAGTTTGTATGCATTGAGGTCATCAATATACCAGCCCAATTGAAACGGGTGCCATGCACCGTTACATATTCCATGATAGTAGCCCATGTGCCATTAAAGGTGGTGGCGTCAGGGTGCCCGTACAATCTGCAAAGCATGGAAGCTACTAATTTATATACTTTTATCAGGCTGGCCACCAGATATTCTTGGTCTTTCTTGACTTTAAATTTCTCGGGCTCCGCCCACCACAGCTTGATAGTGTCGACTACAGGGACTGCATGGGCAAGAGCTCATTCTTCTGTAAATTTTTCTTCTTGGCGAGGCAAAGAGTAGTAGACATGGGCATCCGAGCCTACGAGCGTTGCGAAAGCCTTGCCCTCATTGTCTCGGATCACAAACTTCTTGGGATCCGTTTTCTGTATGATCCAGTCTATCGTCTCTGGGCATGGAAATATGGCCGGAAGAGCACCTGCGAGATGCAGCTTGGATCTTTTGACTTTTAAGTATACTTCCCGATCCGAGAGATCTTCTGGAAACTCCGTTACGGTGAACTCATGGTACACTTGGTACCATCGCATGCTATCCCCCTTGGAAAAGGTGCAAAGGGTATCTCTGTATATCGGCGGTGGGGATGTTTGCATGTCCGTGTCTGTATCTTCTACCACTACGTGCTTGTCCTTCTTCCGGGACACTGGAGGTGCCATGTCGCTAGAATCCGAGAGGACAGGTATACACTCTGCGTCTGCTTCAAGTTCACCTGTCATATTCATGAAAGAATCCCATGATAAGAACGACATGATGATATAAGACCAATTACAGTTTATCAATGATTTTAGCTGGGACATAGGGAAAATTGAAAATTGGTCTACTGGGTCGTGGGGTCGCAGATTGTGAGGAAGTGGCCAATATGCGACCTTGCGACCTTGCGACTAGGTCGCAGGGTCGCGAATCGTGAAAAAGTATAAAAATGCGACCTTGCGACCTTGCGACTGGGTCGCTGGGTCGCGAGGTCGCAAATTTCTAAAAACCGGAAGAATGCGACCTTGCGACCTTGCGACTGGGTCGCTGGTCGCAAAAGTTCGAACAATCTGGAGAATGCGACCTTGCGACCTTGCGACTAGGTCGCGGGGTCGCAAGTCATGCTAGGGCTTGCCCAGGGGTTTTGGGCGCGTGCGGCGTGGAGTGGTTTTCCCTTTAACTGGAAAAATGCAAAGCCAAATGGGTCAAGATAGAGTCAAGGGATAACTTTGGGAGTAGGGAAGCAGCCATGAAATCCTAGACAAGCAATGGTGGTGATTTTGGGCACTGTGAGGGAAACAAGAATCAGAAAAAAACCCTAAGTAATAAATACAGACAATGGTTGAGGCATATTGACAATTTAAAGGCTAAGGGTGCCTGGGATTTAGCAAGAATAACCAAGAAGGAAACAACAGGAGGGAAAAAGGCAACTTACCTGGGAAAATCGCGTGCCAGTCAACCTGTCAGAGCCGTTTCTTTCTATCTGCCGCATATGAAAAATGCGACCTAGCGACCTCCTTTATATAAAAAGGTCGCACATGCGGGCATTTAGTGAGGTCGCAAGGTCGCAATTTGAGAGATTATAGAGATATGCGACCTCGCGACCTTGCGACCTTGCAACCTGCAGGTCGCGAGGTCGCGATTTTCCAAAAAATTGAGTTTTGCGACCTTGCGACTCGACGACCTTCAGGTCGCGAGGTCGCACAGTCGCGGAGTCCCAGTTTTCTAAAAAATGGAGTTTTTCGACTTTGTGACTTAGCCTTTAGGACTCTTTACTTGGTTTTCTTTAAGTTCAAGGGGCTCCAAAAAATTTTGAAGTGGGATTTTTTGGAGGGTGTTGTAGAGGCTACAACACTCATAGGATTCTTCATTGTTATGGAGATTGTATAGTTTAATTACTCCCGAAAGCATAAAGCATCGGCCAAATTGAAGAAAATTGGCACAATGGATCTCCAAAAAACCCGATGAAAAACAAATAGGGCAACTGGCTTTTGCAACTCCAAAAATTAGGCTGAAATCTATATGTTGGTTCTACATCAAACACAAATTGAAGTGTCATCTTTCATTTTTAGTAGTAAATTAATAGATCACCTAAATCGAATCGGATGGAAATGTTCTTGTCAACGTCCAAGCAGTTGAAATAGAGATCCAAATATGTAAGAATTGGTAACTTCCTAGATCTATAGAAATAAGTGCTCAAATTTTGTTATTTGAGTGAGGTTGCCCGATCGGGTGCGTTCAGGTCGGGCCGTTTCGTTCGAGGGTGCCCGTATAAGTTTTTCTAAGTTGTGACCGCCCAGGTGCCTTGTGCACGTTCGGGCAGCCCGTTTGCCATTTTCTCCCTTGTGGCATCGTTTGGTCGGGCGCGCCGTGTCACACCGTGTGAGGTCGCCCGACCAGGTGCATTTGGGTTGGGCCATTTCGTTCGAGGGCACCCGTATTAGTTTTGTTAAGTTGTGACCGCCCGGGTGCCTTGTGCACATTCAGGTGGCCCGTTTTCCATTTTCTCCGGCCTTGTGGCATCGTTCGGTCGGGCGCGCCGTGTCGTGCTGTGTGGGGGCGCCCGACCAAGTGCATTCGGGTCGGGCCATTTCGTTCGAGGGCGCCCGTATCAGTTTTGTTAAGTTGTGACCGCCCGAGTGCCTCATGTACATTCGGGCGGTCCGTTTTTTGTTTGCTCCCTTGTGGCATCGTTTGGTCGGGCACGTTGTGTCGCGCTGTGTGAGGTCACTCGACCGGGCACGTTCGGGTTGGGCTGTTTCATTCAAGAGCACCCGTATCAGTTTTGCTAAGTTGTGACCGCCTGGGTGCGGCCTTGTGCATGTTCGGGCAACCTGTTTTCCGTTTTCTCCCTTGTGGCATCAGTCGGTCATTCAACTATCCCTTTCGGGTCGGGTCAGGTCGTGTCGTGTAAGGCCGCCCAAGGAAATGCGTTCGGGCATGTCGAGTTGGGTCTGGTCGGGTCGTGTTGTGTGAGGCCGCCCAAGGAAACACGTTCGTACGGGTCGGGTCGAGTCATGTACTGATGGCGCTCAAGGAAACGCGTTCGAGCGGGTCGTGTTTGGTCTGGTGATCGAGTCTTGTCGTGTGAGGCCGCCCAAGGAAACACATTCGTACGGTTCGGGTCGAGTCATGTGATGGCACCGACCAATTAGCTGGAAACGAGTTCGAGTTAGGTTAGGTCGGTTCGTGCCATATTGTAATTAAGGGCGCTCAAGAAAACACGTTTGGGCGGGTTGGGTCGGGTCGGGTCAGGTCGTGCCGTGTGAGGCCGCCCAAGGAAATGCATTCAGGCGGGTCGAGTTGGGTCTGGTCGGGTCATGTCGTGTGAGGTTGCCCAAGGAAACGCGTTCGGGCGGGTTGAGTTAGGTCGGGTTGGGTCATATGAGGGTGTTCGTATCAAAAATTCTAAGTTGTGACCACCGATGCTGCTTGTGCACGTTTGTGCGATCCATTTTCCATTTCCTCCCTCGTGCGCCCTTTGTTCGGGTGGGTCAGGTCATGCCATGTGAGGGGCGCGCCACAGGAAACTCGTTCAGGTCAAATCATGTGAGGGAGGTCGTATAAAAAATGCTAAGTTATGATTGCCCATGTACCTTGTTGACGTTCATGCGACCCATTTGTCGTTTTCTCCTCGTGCCTTTGACGTTCAAGCAGGTCCAGTCGGGTTGGGTTGTGTGATGTCGCCCAAGGAAATGCATTCGGATCGGTCGGGTCGGGTCGTTTTGTAACGTGAGGGTGCCCAAGGAAACATGTTCAAGAGGGTCAGTTCAGGTTGGGTCATGTGAGGGCGCCCAAGGAACATGTCCGACCGGGTTGGGTCATGTCGGGCCGTGTCATGAGGGCGCCCAGGGAAATTACGCATTCGGGTGGGTCGGGTCAAGTCGTGTACTGATGCCGCCCAGAGAAACATGTTCGGGTTGGGTCAGGTCGGGTCGTGCCATATTGTGAGGGCACCCAAGGAAACATGTTCGGGCGGGTCGGGTCAGGTCTGGTTTGGTTAGGTCGTGTCGTGTCATGATGCCGCCCAAGGAAACACGTTCGGGCGAGTCGGGTCGGGTTGGGTTGGGTCGTGTGAGGGTGGTCATATCAAAAATGCTAAATTGTGATCGCCTTAAAATCCAGTGCCTCCTCATAAAATCCTCTCCTCGTATAATCGACCACCATTACAGATGTTTACACCACATTTTGTTTAGAAATTTAGTAGGTAGGTAGGGTGCCCCTATCTCCCATCTCCATATAGACTAATTTGGTCACATATTCTTTCTTCTATGATACTGGTTCCTCTCTATTAATTCCTATCTCTTAATAAATAAAGAAGACATGGCAACAAGTAACAATACTTACAAAATTGTTATATTGAGATGCAAAGAATAAGCAACTAATGTGCACAAACAGAGACCAATGAAACTATCATCTTAACCCGTAACCCTTTAAACACTAATTCCCAACCCTAACCCATTTAACCCCCTAAACCTCTAAACCCCTAACCCATTTAACCCCTAAACCATAAACCTCTAAACCCTTAACCGCTAACCCCTAAATCATTAACCCCTACCCTGTTTAACCCCCTAAACCCCTAGTAAACCCCTAACCCATTTAACCCCCTAAACCCTAAACCTATAAACCTTAACCCCTAACCCCTTAAACCTTAAACCATTAAACCCTTAACCCTAACCCCTTAATCCATAATTCCCGACCCCTAACCCAACTAACCCCCTAAAACCTAACCCCATTAGCCCCTAAATTCTAACCCCTAAAATCATTAACTGCTAAATCCCCTAACCCCCTAAACCCCTAACCCATTTAACCCCATAAACCCTAAACCTATAACCCCTTAACTCCTAACCCATTTAATCCCCTAAACCTTTAAACCCCTAACCCATTTAACCCCTAAACCATAAACCTCTAAACCCTTAACCCCTAACCCCCTAAACCATAAACCTCTAAACCCCTAACCCCTTAACCCCTTAACCCCTTAACCCCTATCTAAAATCCTTAACTGCTAAATCCCTTAAGCCCCTAAACCTCTAATTACCTAACCCATTTAACCCGTAAACCCTAAACGTCTAACCCCTTAAACACTAATTCCCAACCCCCAACCCATTTAACCCCCTAAACCCCTAAAACCCTAACCCATTTATCACCCTAAAACCTAGCCCCTAACCCCTAACCCCTAACCCCCAATCCCCTAAACCCTCCAAATTCGAATTAGCTTTGAAGAAGTAATTGTTTTCTTACTTCTGTCTAATTCACTATATACTCAGATCATGAATGTGAGAAGGCTGTTTGTAGATTATATTATTATTGTATCACCATTTTAATTATTTCTTTGTAGTTATAACTTTCTAGTAAAAAACCTCATCTTCAGAAATAATTTCTTGTCATTTTCAAAATTGACTGCTTCATTGAGCACAACATGCAGCATATATAATACTTTATTGAAGCTAAGAGCTCCATTTTTGGGGCAAGCTGCTTTTCGGGAACTAACTCCACTATGTGTGGGGTTAATTAAACCTATGCCTACAATGTTTACTGTTTGCATATCGGATTGTGTGGGGGTAGATAAATTTTAGCCATATCACATAGGCCCCATTCACTTACGAATGTTCCCCAAACTCTGTCCCCAATTTGGTTGATCTTGCTGATCAGCTTGAAAATTTTGAATTTTCATTGATGATTGATTTTCCTCTCGCTTGAATGTAAAAGGAAGATGAATTTCATCTTTTTCCTCCATAATTTCCACATTCGATGTCTATTGTAGCTATTCATCTATGCTCATTTGGAATCACCACAAGTTGTACTTTTTTTTGCAATGGATTCTTGATGTTGATCTCGACGAGATTTCTCCTCCTCAAAAAACATATCTTGGTTGTAAGCATGGTTGTGGTATGTTGATGTTCAGACGAAAACTACAACTTGTATCCCTTGATCTGCTAGGGGCCGGTTACTTTGATATTAACGGTGGTGTATTCATACTCCTTCTAAATAACCAATAAAGGGTCAAGGAAATTGACCAATATGTTGTCAAGTTTTATCTTATCCATCTCTGGGGAAAGCTAATTTTTGGCTAAGTTCACTGCTTTTGATCTAAATTTTTCCAATTTCCTCCTTCTCTCATATGATACCTGAGCCTTTGCCTTTCTCTTCCCTTCTAATTTCGTAATAGTGTCATAGTGATGCCAGTCAACTTCTTTGGAAAGCCTTCTAAGCTAGAAGACAATACTTGTGACTTGGCTGAAGCCTCAACACTTTCAGAGCATCTGGAATGAACATTCTCTTCTTCTGGTCATATGGTGGGGGAACCCATTAAAAATCCCTTCGGGCGGCCCGTTTTCCGTTTTCTCTCTTGTGGCATCGTTCGGTCGGGCGTGCCGTGCAAGGTTGCCTGACCGGGCGAGTTCGGGTCGGGTCGTTTTGTTCGAGGGCGCCCGTATCAGTTTTGCTAAGTTATGACCACCTGGATACCTTGTACACGTTCGGGCAGCCCGCTTGCCATTTTCTCCCTTGTGGCATCGTTCGGTCGGGTGCGTCGTGTCGCGCCGTGCGAGGTCGCCCGGCGCGTTCGAGTCGGGCCATTTCGTTCGAGGGTGCCCGTATTAGTTTTGAGAAGTTTTGACCACCCGGGTGCTTTGTGCACGTTCGGGCAGCCCGTGTTGAGATTGCAAAAAGATGATGAACTTAGTGAAAAGAGTCGCCTTCACTAAGTGGGCCCGCAGGCTATTTTTGGCGCAAGTCTATTTTTAGACATGTCGATCATATTCTATGAGTTGCAGGATGCTATTCAGGATGGTTGGTCAAGTTGGAAAAAATAGATGGACTTCTATTTTAGACATATCATGGAATCTATTTTTAGATTGGTAGTCTAAAAATAGATATGTCGAATATTATTAGCTCTTAATAATATTTGGACTCTAAACATTATCTTATTCTCTTGGAGCACTTCAGTTAAGTGCACAGATGTGGCACATGAGCTGACAGAAGGAATTACGCTATTTCTAGGGGTTAAGTGGAGCTATTGCATGGAGACTTCAGTTAGAACTCATGTGACAGAGTTTGGTGGAGTTGATTGAGGAAATTAATGGAGTTGTGTTCAATTTAACTAATCTAAACATAGTTGAGCTATTTGTATCCAGTTAAACTAATTGATACAATTAGTGAGAGTGGTGTGAATTAATTATTAATTAATTCACTAATTATAAACTCATTAATCAACTAAATAATACATCAGTTAACTTCAGTGCATGGACAGTTTCAGTAGAGACCAGTGTAGAGATAGGTGAAAGAGGAGGTTAACTATCAGTTGTGACTATACTATTGCATATTTGAAACTACCAGTGATTGGAGGAGCCCATGAGGATTGTGCAGTACAAGCCAGGTGGTTTATGTTATTTAATGAGCCATCCTACAGCATTGATTACGCAATAAAGGCTGGCTATCAGGTGGCAGAGATTGGAGCATGTGTTTTGCTAGATCTAGCTTGATTAGTGTGTAGCAATTAGAGGTTGTGCTGAGAGCTTGCGAGGAGCTTTGTACAATGATTGTTACATGATCTATATGACATATAATATACAGATAGTTGTGGTTTTCAGCTTTAAGATTTCCCATGAAATACTATGTTCATATGTGTGAATGTTTATGGTTTTAATGTGCGCATGCAATTGATTTTACTTCCGCATGTAATGATCAATGGTAGAAGAGATTCTGTATTGTGCATGAAGCTAAAATAGTGTGTGATCAGGAGAATCTCGGTGAATAATATATCAGTTATTCAAAATTTCTACATGGTATCAGAGTGATATTGATCATTGGAGTAATTGCAAAACATTGAAGTGGTTGAGTTTTGTGTTGGTAGAATTCGAATTTGCAGTAGTGTTTTCTTGGTGTCGAAGTTGAGATGTATTTCAATGGATTGCGATTGGAGTATTCCCTTGAGGGCAACTCGAATTATATTGCATGGAAGGACAAGATGGAGGCGGTGCTGGATCACAATGGGTTGAAGGAGTTCATAGATGCAGAAATTCCAAAGCCTACTTCTAGTGATGCTGCCGTACTTGACGTATGGCAAAAGAAGATAGCAAAGTGTCGAAGGATTATGTTGGAAGGTGTGAAGAATCACATAGTATCCAACCTTCATGGTAAGGCTTCTCCATTCTTGATGTGGAAAGCCTTGATAGATTTATTCCAAAGCAAGAGCGATCAGAGGAAGTTGGCGCTCAAGGATAAACTCAAAAACATAAAAATAGAGAAAGGCGACAGTATGCCCAAGTACCTCACGAAGTTCATCCAATGCAGGGATGAGCTGGGAAGTGTGGCGGTTACTGTTGATGACGAGGACTTGGTGAGCTTGGCTCTCCTTGGACTTCCGAAGAGTTGGCATTCCTATCAGGACTCTGTCAATGGTCGGGAGAAATTGCCAGGATGGGAGTGACTTTGGTCGGATCTTGTGCAAGAGGAGATAAGGCAAAGTACCAGGGACAGATCTTCATCAAAGAAATATGATGAAGAGAATTGTGGTTTGGCTACCAAAAAAAAGAAGGGGAAGAGCAAGAAAGATTCTCAATCCGGTGTGAAAGGCAAGAGGCAGGAAATGTCCAAGGTGAAGTGCTTTCACTGTCACCAACACGGGCATTACGCCACTAGTTGTCCACAGAAGAAGAAAAATAAGTAGGCTGCTGGATCTGCAGCTGGAGAGGCCTTAGCCTCGCAGTTTGAATTGGATTTTTTCACTGATCGCATGCTTGGTCTCAAGTGTGATGGGTTCAGTGTGGTTTCTTGACAGTGGTGCATCTTTTCACATGACAGGAGATCGAGATTTTTTTACTGATCTGGATGAGAAATATCTTGGAGTGCACATCGATATGGGCGATGATGGTAGATGCAGTGCGACCGATATAAGTACCATTTCCTTTGAGAGGGAGTCTGGTAAACCCTTTGTATTGAAGGAAGTGATGCATGTTCCAGGATTGAAGAAGAATCTGATCTCTGTGGTGATGTTAGAAGACAAGGGATATGATGTTGTTCAGTTAAGGGAAAGGCTTCTTCCCCGCAAGAAGGGCAACTAGGCGAGACCCGTGAGGATAGGGGTTCGAAGTTAAGAACCTTTATCAATTGCAGTAGATGGTCATGAAACAAATAAGTGTGTATGTAGAAGGAGTGGTTAGCCTAGATGATGCTTGCAGTTGTGGCACCGGAGATTGGGCCACCTTTACCATGGAGCTTTGAAGATACTGCAGCAGATTTCTACTGGGCTTCCTAAGGGCACTCTTGCGCAGTCAGATCAGTGCAAGGGGTGTACCTTGGGAAAATTTGTGAAAGCCACCTTTCACGAGAAGGATAGTCGTGCCACGACGATCCTTGAGAGAATTCAAACAGACGTGTGTGGACCTTTCTCAGTAGCTTCGACAGCAAAGCACAGGTATTATGTGATATTTGTTGATGATTTTTCTCAGAAGTGTTGGATCTTCTTCATGCAGAAAAAGAGCGAGACATACTTAAAGTTCTGTGAGTTCAAGGCACTGGTTGAGAAAGAATCGGGGAAGCAGGTGAAGGCTCTTAGGAGCGACAATGGTGGTGAATTCATCTTTGGCAAGTTCAAGGACTTTTGCAACGCAGAAGGAATTCAAAGAGAGCTCATAGCACCTCATAACGCACAGCAGAATGGGGTTGCTGAGCGGAAGAACAGAATGATTGTGGGTGCTGCACGGGCGATGTTGCATGATTAGGGCCTTCCCATACACTTGTGGGCTGAGGCATGTAATACTGTAGTATATGTGCAGAACCGTTGTCCTCACAGGATACTTGGCATGAGTACACCCGAGGAGGCGTTTTCTGGTAAGAGGCCTGATATTTCCCATTTGAGGATTTTTGGTTTACTTGTCTACATTCATGTGACGAAGGATGCCAGGAAGAAGCTAGAGCTGATTGCAGAGGTTGGGATATTTGTGGGGTACACTGATACACCCCACAACTATCATGTGTATTTTCCAGACAGTCGCAAGAATGTTGTGCGATGGGATATCAAATTTCATGAGGAGAAAGCCATGAAGTGTTCGCTTGAGAGGGAGCCACACTTACATGCAGATGAGGAGCTATTAGTTCCTAAGGGTGAGATTCAGGATGTGGATCAGCCACAAGAGGAAGTTCATGGAGTGGAAGAGACCACTCATGCAGCACCAACCATCAGAGGGCAGAAGCGCACTATAGAAGTTGAGCGACTGGCTCAAGATGCAGAGAGGGTTGTAGGAGCACCTACATCACAACGTAGATAGAGATAGTCACCTAATCTATATACTGGATACATGGCTCTTATGAGAAAGTGTATCGTGACAGAGCCATCCTCTTTTGAGGAAGTTGTGGAGGATCCCGCATGGGTAGATGCCATGGTGGAAGAGTATGATTCGATTGTCAGAAACAGTGCCTGGGAGATTGCCCCAAGGCCGGAAGGGAAATTAGTGGTGGGTTCGAGATGGATCTACAAAGTGAAGCAGGCAGATGACGAGAGTGTGGAGAAGTACAAGGCAAGATTTGTTACCCGAGGCTTTTCACAGATTGAGGGGAACGATTATGAGGATACCTTTGCACCTGTCGCAAGGTATTCTTCCATACGGACGATTCTTGCTCTCTCAGCGTAGATGGGGTGGCACATTCATCAGATGGATGTGAAGACTGCATTCCTCAATGGATTCATTGAGGAGGAGGTGTACATAGAGCAGCCCAAAGGTTTTGAGATCTTTAGCAGCGAGTCGCATGTGTGCAAAGCCAAGAGAGCACCGTATGGGTTGAAACAAGCACCTAGTGCTTGGTACACATAGATAGACAGTTATTTCACTGGACTTGGATTCTCCAAGAGTGAGGCGGATTCGAACCTATACCAGATTGTGGTGGAGGGTAAGTTGATGATCATTGTGCTTTTTGTAGATGATTTTATTTTGACAGGTGATGAACTGTTGATACACTCATGCAACGCTGATCTTGCAAAGGAGTTTGAGATGAAGGACTTGGGCCTCCTTCATTATTTCCTGGGATTGGAAATTTGGCAGTGCAGTGGTGGACTGTTTGTTTCTCAGGGTAAGTATGCCCGAGAGATACTGGAGAAGTTAAAAATGCATGGCTGCAAGCTCGTTGATACTCCTCATCCTGGTGGTTGGAGGAAGGAGGATGCTACTTTAGCAGAGGTAGTGGTTGCCACTGTTTATCGATAGTTGGTGGGGTCACTTATGTATCTGGTCAATACATGACCCGACATATGCTATGTTGTTAACCAGCTTTCACAAGCCATGGTTAAGCCAACCAAGCTCTTTGGGAAGGCAGAAAAGCATGTATTGAGATATCTCAGAGGCACATATCTTAGAGGCACATCAAGATATGGATTGTGGTACAGACAGGAGGATGAGTTGAGGTGGCATGGCTTCATGGATCGGTATCATCATATCAGAGATTGTGTGCAATGGAGGATCATGTTACTTTCATACATTCCTACGGAGGATCAGGATGCTGATATCTTGACGAAGGCGCTCACTAGGAGCAAATTTGAATACCACAGGGGCAGGATAGGGGTTGCAGATAATCCATATCTTGTTGAGAGGGAGTGTTGAGATTGCAACAAGATGATGAGGTCGTTGAAAAGAGTCGCCTTTCAAGTAGGCCCGGTTATGTGCTATTTTTGGCGCAAGTCTATTTTTAGACTATGTATATTTTTAGACATGTCGATCATATTCTATGAGTTGCGTGATGCTATTTGTGGATGGTTGGTCAAGTTGAAAAAACATAGATGGACTTATTATTTTAGACATACTCTGGTGGCAAATGTTTTTCTTTAGATTGCTAGTCTAAAAATAGATATGTCGAATATTATTAGCTCTTAATAATATTTGGACTATAAATATTATCTTATTCTCTTGGAGCACTTCAGTTAAGTGCACAGATGTGGCACAAGAGTTGACAAAAGGAATTACGCTATTCCTAGGGGTTAAGTGGAGCTATTGCATGGATACTTCAGTTAGAACTCATGTGACAGAGCTTGGTGGAGTTGATTGAGGAGTTAATGGAGTTGTGTTTAGTTTAACTAATCTAAACATAGTTGAACTAGTTGTATTTAGTCTAACTAATTAATACACTAGTGAAGAGTGGTGTAAATTAATTATTAATTAATTCACTAATTATAAACTCATTAATGAACTAAAGAATACATCAGTTAACTTCAGTGCATGGACAATTTCAGTGGAGACTAGTGTAGAGATAGGTGAAAGAGCAGGTTAACTATCAGTTTTGACTATACTATTGCATATTTGCAACTACCAATGATTGGAGAAGCCCATGATGATTGCGCAGTACAAGCCAGGTGGTTCAAGTTATTTAATGAGCCATCCTACAACATTGATTATGCAATAGAGGGTGGCTATCAGGTGGTAGAGATTGGAGTACAAAGTCATTAGATCTAGCTTGATAGTGTGTAGCAATTGAGGGTGTGCATGAGAGCTTGTGAGGAGCTTTGTACTATGATTGTTGCATGATCTCTATGACACATAATATACAGATAATTGGGGTTTTCAAATTTAATCTTTCCCATGAAATACTGTGTTCATATGTGTGAATGTTTATGGTTTTAATGTGCGCATGCAATTGATTTTATTTCCGCATGTAATGATCAATGGTAGAAGAGATTCTGTATTGTGCATGAAGCTAAAATAGTGTGTGATTAGGAGAATCTCGGTGAATAATATATCAGTTATTCAAAATTTCTACAACATGTTTGTCGTTTGATCCCTTGTGGCATCGTTCGGTCGGGCGCGTCGTGGGAGGTTGCTTGACCG